>CP137679.1:13341779-13451779 GCA_037976565.1 Mesocentrotus franciscanus
ACATGATACTAATACGTTTTTTTTCTTCTAACTTCCTCTTTGCTCCAGAAAGTGTACGTGAGCTATAAATGACATGCAGGACAGACGCGAATGGGTGATAATAATAATAATAATGAAAATGATAACAATAAAAATGATTATAATAATAATAATGAAAATGATAATAATAACAATAATAATAATAATAATAATAATAATAATAATAATAATAATAATAATAATAATAATAATAATAATAATAATAATAATAATAATATAATAATAATAATAATAATAATAATAATAATAATGATAATCAAAGATAAATGAATAATGATAATTATGACAATAATTGCGGAGCGCCAAGAGTGTCAAATCTGACAGACATGAGCGCTATACAAGAACTCACTATTATTATTATTATTATTATTATAAAGCGCACATATCCATCTTTAGAGATGCTCAAGGCGCCTAGAAAATAGTTTCGATTCAAAAGCTCAAATGAAACTATATCCATACAAATATTTGAAATCCATAAACTAAAAATTGAACTCTAAGAAAGGAAACTGGATTGTAACCACCAAGCATAATATGGGTCTTAAGCATGGCTTTTAAAGTTTGAAGGGTATTGGCTGTTTGAAGTGAAAAGGGTAACTTATTCCACGAAGAAGGAGCTGCTGATGCAAATGCTCTACCCCCCTCCCCAGCTTTTTAAGTTCGGATTTCCTCTAGCCCAATATTACTAGATGAACGTTTACAAGAACTAAATGTGGAATGGCGTGTTGCAAGGGATGAAATATACCCTGGAAATTAAATTATTTAGCGTGCGATAGGTTAAGAGCAAAATTATGTAGATTATACTTTATTGAACAGGGAGCTAGTAAAGAGATTTAAATTATATCAAGTTAAAAGGACGTTTCATGCTCGGAATGAACTAGAAATAGGTCATAATTCTGCGCTTTTTTAAAGCTGATATGTGTATTCCAAAACAATATATACATGATACGAGGCAAAAACACACACACACACAAACAAAAAATGAGATTATGAATATTTGAAGTGAATGGAAAGTGAAAAGAATCGCGCTGGCCTATATTTCATGCATTCTTTAAATATCTATACATGTTTTATTCTCTGGAATATCATCTATTTATTTGGCAAACTTGCATCTCAATCAGACGATACCAGCTTCACGTCGGTTCAGATTAATATTACAATTCATTAGGATTAATGTTAAATTTGCATTGCATGAAATCAAATTGTTCTTGAATTTGTATTGGTATTTTTTGTCAATTTTGTCAAGCCATTTGTGGATGCGCGAATGGATGCAGTGCACACGAGGATAACATGAATTCAATTTATATTTATTAATCAGTGGCGTCGATATACGACAAGATAGTTTATAACGTAATTTCAAATGTAGGAGAGGGCGGGGGCAATCTTTAAATTTTGATTAACCTCCTGGCATCGAAACACTTCAGGGACACCCATTGATGCATTCCTTTCTAAGAAGTTATAATGGCTCTCACTCGAACATCTCAAAGCCCCTTCACAATCCAGTACCATCCCCAACCACCGCCCATTAATCTTACCCTTCACGGTGTCTTTACTTTAAGTCTTCTCCATCGCAACCATCTCCATACGGGGATGCCCTTTTTGATGCAACCATCAAAATCTTTCCTGGCCTAAGGGTATTTCAAAAGGTTCTTTTTTTTTTACTACTGAATAAATTGTTTTCCTTCGGAATTGACCAGTCTACGTACTAACACACGGTCCAAGGTGAACATTTATACCTCGTGTATTTCAATAGATAACTTTTGTTAGTTTTATATTTTATGAATTAATGTACTTGATTTAGGGCGAATTACATTGCTCACCATTATACTCAATCTATTTCTTTTTCCTTTTGGGGTGGTAAATTCCAAAATGAAACTTTTCCATTCACCCACAAACAGATTCTGATTGTTCTCTACATGAACATGATAATGAAGACAATATATTTAGTGATAATGGAGAAGAAAGAATAGTCGAAACATATTTATCCAAAAGGTGTATCCCGCCACCGTATTGAAATGACTCGTAAAAATTATTAAGCATATTTTGGTGTTAGATATAGAAAATAATCTTATGTTAGAATCTGGAATTCTGCAAACCTAGAATATGTTTACACCCCTAAATTTCGTAAAGATGCGATCTGACCGGAACACTTTCAAGATAGTAACTGGTACAAAGTTCAAGGTTGAACAGACATCCTTCGTGTAAAACTACACCGCCATGTTTATAGATGGGATTGGCGTGTTTTCTCGGAGGGAGCAGAGGGCTATCGTTTATCCAATTCACGCGATTCTGTAATACTAAAAAGCATGTCCCATACTATTACCGTGCTGGCGCCTTTTAGACAAATATTATGTACTGAACGAAGCAACAAAACACAATGGTTTCAAAATTGTTCTTGTGACTTTGATTTTGGCTCACAAAGGTAAATTATTTGTAAGCATATCTTCCTGTGTCATTGTTTGAAAAACGATAATATTCAAATTAAAAGAGATTGCATCTCATAATAAAAGAGGCGTGATTTCAAAATCACATTTCTCGTCATGGACTACCCTTCTAACAGTACACTTATAAATGCAAGGACGAGCAATAACAAAATAAAAAGCCAAGATTTATTTTATTTGTATATGGTACCCACAGAGTATAGTATATTGTTGTCTCCTTTTAGAGGAATTTTCAGTGAATTCAATTTTCAATTTAAATGAATTTTACTATGAATACCATGCGAAACGATGCATCACTCATTACTTATCGCCGTTTTGCTATTTCCGAATCACATGCTGATCTATTTTATTTTTCCGAGAGCTAATTAATGGATATGGTTCCAAACATGATTTAGCCACGGTGAATGAACTCATTATAAAGCGTAATCATAATCTTGTCGCCATTATGAGTATCCACCTCATTGGCTTAATTAATCGTCCTCTTCCCCATGAGTAATTGGGTACATATTCTCTTGTAAAAGGCTTGTATACCCTACACGGGGCGTTGTGGCCTGCGCGTGTAATCCAGCCAACAATGGAAGTTACAAACTGATTCAGCCGAGGACACAGGTTCGAAACTGAGTCACGTCTTTCGGATGGTCACGTTCAAGGTCGGTACCCAGACGTAAATAATCATATCTGATTGATACACGTCTGTAAAAACCCAATTACACACACACACGCACACACACACACACCACCCACAATTGAGGTTTCATACCAAAATATAATAGTTGTCGTTTCTTGATGAAAATTGGAAATATCGTGTTAATGTAAAAGGCTTGTATACCCTACACGGGGCGTTGTGGCCTGCGCGTGTAATCCAGCCAACAATGGAAGTTACAAACTGATTCAGCCGAGGACACAGGTTCGAAACTGAGTCACGTCTTTCGGATGGTCACGTTCAAGGTCGGTACCCAGACGTAAATAATCATATCTGATTGATACACGTCTGTAAAACCCAATTACACACACACACGCACACACACACACACCACCCACAATTGAGGTTTCATACCAAAATATAATAGTTGTCGTTTCTTGATGAAAATTGGAAATATCGTGTTAATGTAAAAGGCTTGTATACCCTACACGGGGCGTTGTGGCCTGCGCGTGTAATCCAGCCAACAATGGAAGTTACAAACTGATTCAGCCGAGGACACAGGTTCGAAACTGAGTCACGTCTTTCGGATGGTCACGTTCAAGGTCGGTACCCAGACGTAAATAATCATATCTGATTGATACACGTCTGTAAAAACCCAATTACACACACACGCACACACACACACACCACCCACAATTGAGGTTTCATACCAAAATATAATAGTTGTCGTTTCTTGATGAAAATTGGAAATATCGTGTTAATCATTTAACCTTACCTTGGGCTTTATTTTGTTATTTTTTGTTATATTTAGGGAATGACCTAAAACGGTAATGTTTAACTCTACTCCTTGCATCAGAGCTTTACATGGCGTGTTCAGAAAAGTCGATATTGCATTTATAGGCTTAACAATATAGTTTCGTTTAACACACAAAAATAATAATTGATGTTGGGAAGTTTAGAGGTGTAAGTTGTGGTCCAGTGTATTACTTTTAGTATTACTATTATAAGTAGTAGTAAGTTGTGGTCCAGTATATAAGTGTCCGGACTGCGAACCACAAGGTACTGGGATCGAATCTTTGTCCCAGCACTACTGTCTTCTGGGAAGACATTTATCTCCATTGGCACCCTCCACCAATGTAAGTGGGTACGTGGCAGGATCGAATTCCTTAAAATGCTTAGTACTGTAGTGACAGCCGTGCTAAAGCTTGGGTTAAAAAAATGGAGCGCCAGGAGTGGCAATGTGCAAGCCAAGACTGTTATACAAGACCCCACTATTATTACTATTAGTATTACTATTATAAGTAGTAGCAGTAGAAGTAGAAGTGGTAGTAGTTATGATATTATTATTACTTTTACTATTGTTATCATGATTATATTTATTTTATGTAAAATTTCGCAAAATGTGGAAAGAAACGAAGAAAAAACTAATGGGATTAATCGAATCCAAAACAGAGGAGGACAAACGGAAAGAAAGGGAGTGGGAAATAAACAAAGACGGAGGTAAATTTGGCGAGACAGATAATTACATCTACTTATAACTTCATTATATTGATAACCTCGTTCCGATCTAATTACGTCAATAGACTGACAGTATAATCGCGGGAATAACAAGTAATTGGCCAGCGATATTGGTAATCTTCCTCTGTCAGTAAACCCATTAATAAAGGAATGAAATTCCGACAAATTTCCCTTCGTTCTTTGACCTCCGTTTGGAAAATGTTATCATTGTTTTTAATTTTTATTTCATTTTATCTATTTCGTCGGCTATCTGAAAGAAAGGACACCACATCAATAGCTATAATAGGCCAATCCTTTTAGCAGTGGGGTGACGTTTCGATTCTACTCAGTGTTACAATGATCAAAATGACATGCAGAGTTTTCTATCCTTTTCAGATAGTTTCAGTATTAGTTATTCTATTTTTAAAATTAGAAACCAGGAATAATGGAATGGCGGTGCAGTGAAGTTTGACATGCGGAACGCACGGTCAGGCTAACAGTATCCAGGTAAAGTCACGTGACCTGTCAACCTGGGAAACCGATCAATTTGTTTGAGAGCTTTTCATCTGCTCAGATTCATTAGAAGATTCACTCACAAAGTAGCGCTACCATAAACAATGTCTATGATCAGTGGCTAATAGCTTTATGTTTACACCACCCTCCCATTGCCCTCAAACCTGAGCCGATACTGGAAATAACCAATCAAGATTGTATTAGCTGGTATGATAGGAAGGAAAATGGCGGATTTAGAAAATATTACACCTCTACATTGTCTTTATAGCTTACAAGTTGTATGCCTAAATGATGAGGTGCGGTGTCCCAGTGGTAGAGTAGTGGTCTCGTACCTGGGAGGATCCATGCTCGAAACCAAGTCAATGTGCTAATTATGCCCTTTGGAAAGGCATTAATCATCATAATCAAATCCCTCGGAGAGGACTTAAAACTTTTGCTTACTTACAAAAATAAACATGCTTTCTTAGCAGTGAGGTAAAACAATCATCAAACAAACAAATACTGTAATGCTGCCATTTCCGAACTTTGGCACAGTTTCATCAGGTTAGGAAAGACGGAAGAAGAAAGCCAATGTCTGCTTCTCGAAAAAAGAGTATGAGAAACACGATCGAAACTACTTTAACAAGAAAATCTCAAGGGCAATTTCAATACCATATTGTATATCCTTTACACAAACCCACTTTCTTTCATAGCAGTGAGGTAAACAAATCATCAGACAAGCAAATACTTTAAAGAGATTGGGTATCTTTGTCTCAGATTCTAAACAAAATACTGGATTTACCTTTAATTATAATTATAAACCTTTAGGTCAGTCAGGATCCCATGACGTTTACAAGCCGATCGCCCGTCTGATTATCAAGATATTTATGATTGGAATTCGAAATTTCAAAAACCGTTTTCCCAACGGTTTTTATAACACTATAGTCTATACGGGAAAATGATTATGGTAAAACCGGTCACTCAAAGATTTTTTACTTTTTTTGAGGCATTTCATGATCATTTTGAAGTGCATTTTTTTTAGGGCTTCAATGTCACAGACGCTGATAACACACAGAGCCATGCATTTCAGATTTGGCATTGTTAAACAATGCCTTTAATGCTGCCATTTCCGAACTTTGGCACAGTTCATTAGGTTAGGAAAGACGGAAGAAGAAAGCCAGTGTCTGCTTTTTGAAAAAGAGTATGAGAAACACGATCGAAACTACTTTAAAAAACCATCTCAAGAGCAATTTCAGTACCCTATTGTAATATTGATGTTCAGATTATGCGATTCGTTGTAGAGTACCGAAGTGTAACGTCATATTAGGCAAGTCGTCAAGGTTGCTGGTTCCAAACAATTTTGTGCAAAACAATGGCGTGGTGATCACACCAGCGCCAAACATTAAATTTGCCCTGCTCCAGGCCGTTGCTTGAATAATGTCGCGGTGAACTTCATGCGAGGGCTCTGTCGTTTGGAACCATTAACCTGAACGACGAGCGATTATAACGTTAGCACTTCGGTACTCTATTGTAATGTTCGCCCATATCTAAAGGTGATGGACAAGGCTATACTAAAATTGCCTTAAAGGGATTGGGTAACTTTGTCTCAGATTCTGAAACAAAATCCTGGATTTAGCTCATGCTGCAATGATAATTATAAGCCTTTAGGTCAGGCTGGAACCCCATGACTTTTACAAACCGATCGCCTGTCTAAAATTTTGCGTTTTCCTAACGGTTTTCATAACACTACAGTCTATTGGGGAAAACGAGTGTGGTAAAACCGGTCACTCAAAGATTTTTACTTTTTTGAGGCACTTCTTGATCATCTTGAAGCGCGATTTTTTTTTTAAGGGCTTCAATATTACACCATATCACAGACACTGATAACACGTAGGGCCGTGCATCTCAGATTTAACTTTGTTAAACGATGCCTTTAAGTCGATTTTTCGAAAGTTGTTGACTCTCCTAAATATATGGCCTCGATTTAAACGGAGTGTTTTCCACTGGAATAATAGCCAGCGTCTATGAAACAGAGGAGGGGCATGTTAACACAACGCAGGCTTCAGTCATCCGCCCGGGTTGGATTCGAACCCATGATTTTTTTTACTCGACAGGCAACCGCCTTATCGATAGAGCCAACTCGCCTCCGATACCCCCTAATAGGTCAACCTAACTCTACGTTGGTTCATATTTGCATGTCATGTAAACATCATTATGGAATGTTATTCTCTTGACCCCTGTAACTCCACGGGAAGTATGTTTATACCCCAGATATACGCTTTCAGCGCCATAAACCATGACCAATGCTCATCATAACAACCTGAACATTGAGATATCAAGTAGCTGCCTATGGAGGAGGAGGAGGAGGGGGGGGGGCAGAATAATTCAACTGCACAGGCAAAGAAAGATTATCTACAATCAAATAAAGTCATGCCCCACAGGGAAATTCCTTAAAACTGATACTAAGGTTTACGGAATAGTTTTGTTCCCTAGCACACGATCAAAAAAAAATTAAATCCGATTCGTATTAATAGAAGAAGAAAAAGAAACGGGAACAAATATGTTACTGTGAATTTGAAGGAAAAAAATCCTGGGTGTATACAGTGCTTAGTACATCGAAGCGCATTACAGATGTATTATTACCCCGTTCATCAGATTCACGCTTGCCTGCAAACAATGAATTCACATTATCCACTCCCTGGGAGCATTCCAGTAAGGCGCCATATCACAGACTATATGAAGAAAAACAGATATTCAACAAGTTTCATTTCATTTTTCTTCGTTAGAACCAATGATGGCATATAATGATGGTTCGTAATGATAGAGGGTAAAGATTAAGAAAGGGATGTATTGATAAGGCTTGTAAGGTAATTATGTTGTTGTGAGCTGATGTGATAACACAAATTCCCAAGTGATATCGACACAAGAATATGATGACTATTATGCAGATAAGTGACTGCATATCAATTTGCATGCAAAGGACAATGAATTGTGATATCCTCATTTTCTGAATGTCTTGTACCGTGTTCAATCTATACATATCCTCTTTTATTGCAAAAGAGGACATACATTGATTGCTTGGTGTAGTCAACATATTGTCCCTTCCCCCACGAATAATTACTCCCTGGATCATTTAATTATCCACCTTGCGATTGATGATGCGGACAGGATGAGTCTCACCAAGGACAGTACCAGTTCTTGCTCAGCCAAAAATTAATATTGAGGGCACACCACCGTCACTAGGGCGTAAAGTGAACAGCAACGAGAGCTGACTGGAATTGCCGGTGTGCGCCCAGACGAAAAGAGATGGAGAAAAAGGCGTGATGCGAGCTGGGGAAAACAATAAGAAGGGTCTTCTGGGAAAAGGATGGGGGACAGTGAAGCAGAGGGAGACAGAGCGACAGAAGGAAGTAGGGGTGAGGGAGAGAGAGAGGGAGGGAGAGAGAGAGAGAGAGAGAGAGAGAAAGAGAGGTGGAGGGGTGATTATGTCCAGTTATACATGATTATATTATGATTTAAAGGGATGGGAGAGAAAAACGAGAGGTTGGAAAAAGTAAAATACTTGACATGAAATACCATCATACGTGCAGAACAGACAGTCAGAAACAAAGACAGAGAGAGAGAGAGACAGAGAGAGGGGGGGGGGGTAAACTAATAAAGATGAAATTCGAGAGATAGGGATTAAATAGGATGTGATATATCAGCGGATCTCTCTCTGTCACACACACACACACACACACACCCACGCATACGCACACGTACGCACACAAAATAGGAAATAGAAAACATTCACCAGAGACACAGAAAGATAACACAGATAGATACATTAACATAATGGGGCCAGAAATATGACAAAAGAAAAAGGAAATAGAGTTATTGGTGATAAGAAAGTAATAAGATTAATATGGTTATGTTAATTTCCATATTTTATCTTTTACATACCATGTGCTCAAAGTCAGAGTAATATGACATATAGAAATATGTGTACACAAACGAGAAAACACAATAAAACCAGTAATGCTTATTAGTATAACAAATAACGTAGGTCACAAACAATATTATGATTAAAAGGGATAACATGAAAAATGAAGTTTACATAAGGTAGTTGAAAGAAAGTACATCCATGCCATCCCCCGCTAAGGAATCAAGACGGCATCATTTCTCTCCCTACCCCTCTCTTCACTAAGCGGGTTTTTTATTTTCACTTCTCGCTGGGGAAACACGACCTGCTGATGAGCAAATAGCCAGGGGTCTGCTATTAGACACACTCTCGCGATGCCCTTGATCTTGCGACGGGACGCAGACAGCGTGATTTCTCTTCGTTCCTTCGCCAGAAAGAAAAATGGTGGCAGCAGTGGGATAGGGGTATGGGCCGGATCGAGGTGTACAGATCGCATGGTGTCGCTCGTTGGTGTTTGATATAGGGTAAGACTTGCACATAGCCCTGGGCTGTTGTGGCGTGCGAAACAGTGACTACTGTTTCAGGGGGACGAGCCTTGTACAAACACGTTGTCAATGCTTGAAGCATGACTGGTTTATGTACATTTATACATACCTGAGGTAGCATGATCATGCCAGTCTAAAAGACCCACATACATATTTAATTGTAGGCATACATGAACAGGTGCATATTGTGGGTGTAAAGGAAATAGCATTCACTGGCTAGCAGCTAAGTTTAAAAGTTTCAGTAGATAAGCCAGAATTTTTAATTGATTTACGATAGTAGCCCAAAGAGTCTAATGATACAGTTAGTGCATTATCATAGCTTGTTACTCCCAGTAGTGGTTGATTTCCCTAGGTTTCGATTTCATGATTTGTATGTGTCCTATTTAGTTGTATCTGCAGACCCACCGCTCTGCCCATTAAAACATCTTTATTTTTATCATAAAGAAATGAACAGTTTGTTTAGTGAATCACAATAGTCCTCAACTTACAGGAGATAAACACCCTTTTTTAGGGAAGCAGCACAGCACCTCCACATGTTGGGCAAAACCCCCCAAATCTGTCAAAACGCCATGTTTGCATATGTTACTTTGATTCATAACCAATACAATTCCAAGCACCACATTTCTTATGTACATCGAGTTTTAAAAAAATGATTTGGATGTCGATAGATCTCACTCTAGCCTACAGGACATGCAGAAAGTGTGTGGAAAATTTGTTTTGGTTGGCTGTATTTGTCCTCCAAACAATATGTCACGGCGGCACCCCTACAAAGGGCTACCGTGTTCGTACTAATTGCGGGTAATAATTCAATCCCACTGCATTCCTTTGGATGGGCTATGTCATTAAAGTCATGGTCATGCATACGAGTTACTAGATAATTAAATTCATTAATGGTTTGATTTACATCTTCTTAGAACAATGTCATTTTCATCATGTTCAATGATGAGTATCATTTCCGATTCATGCCAAGGTTACAGTAATAGGAAGTAATGATCATTTGGCCTTCATCCATGAGGATAATATGTCTGCTTGGTTTAGCCTTGGTGTGTTATTTCTCAAAACCTGATTCCCAATTGACATATACTTTTGATTCATATGTGTTGTCTAAATTTTAATATTAGAGGCATTGTGCTTGTATTGAAGAAAAAAAAAGACACACATCGGAAGCATCGGGCAATTGCTTACAGTTTAATTCAGTTTTTTTTTGTTCTGTATAAAATTCTATCTGTTTCTGTTACATTTTCTTACTCACACTAAGCGTTGTTCCATCCGAAATCTGTTGGATTTATCATTTTCACAGTCCCCAGATGTTGCATCGTACCTCAACTACTATGACCCACTTCCCAGGGAGAGCGAGAGAGAGAGAGTATCTCATTGTTTTGTTTATACTGGGGCCTCAGTTAATAAACATCTTATCATTGAGAAACTGTACGGTTGGTCTGTTCATGGAATTGAACCAACTTGCCTATTTCTAAAACCTCTTGTGTTCGCATTTTCCATCACATGAAATACGTTTAAGGACAGTAACATAGTACTGAGAATACAACCTAGACTAAAATAAACTCATATGAAATTCAGAGCATCTTTATAGAATTGAATCTTTTGCATGAATGCAATCCACGTATCATTCCATGGCGACCAATGAACTCTGCGATAGTATTATCTGTATCACATTTGTGCCATGTCATCTCATTTATATGCAAGTCGTTATGTCATCTGCATTTCAATTTCCCCTGGACTAAAATATAGCTTGAAAACATGGCCAATGGAAGTACATTTGGCTGGGATATTTCATCATTTTGTGTATTCCAGATTAATAGTGTAATATTTGTATGGCTTCAAAACAGTTTTCTTTGGATGACGATGTTTCAGTTGCGAATTGATGACTATATCTAGGATTGTCAAGAAATGTGTGTTTATGTGTTAATTATCAACATGTACTAGTTTGCCGGATTAAAAAGAAAGTCGTCCTATAGGATGTCCTATAGGATGACAATGTTTCAATGGTGAATTGATGAATATATCTAGGATTGTCAAGAAATACGAGTTTATGTGTTAAATGGTAACTATGGAAACATGTAAATAAGATGGGCAAGGTACCCCGAGGGCGGTAACTAAATGACTCAACGAATGAAGGTTTCTTGGAAGGCTGTTATGGTTAGAGGCGTCAGAGAAAGACGAATTGATACACGTGCACTATGTATGCTCAGCCTACAGCTGTCTCTTCCCAATGACGTCACAATGATTGACTCGTTTTAGATCTAAATGACATCATGGGACTCTGCGACACACACACATATACTCCGGCCACAGTTGCATGACGGTCTGTAGAAGTGTCGTCGAGTGGATGCGTCACCGGACTGTGGATCACATGGTTCGCGGTTCGAGTCCCGTCGCGACACCAATGTCCTTTAGCAAGACATTAATCTTCATTTGCTACTCTCAACCCAGATGATGAATGGGTTCACGGTAGGATGTGAACGCAAATGTGGGCGTATTGGTATGTATGCGCTTGTAAAATGGCGCCTTGCCGGAATACACCAAAGGGAGTGGAGTAAAGCTTAACACTATCATGTGCGGATTAGTAATTGACTCCACATGACCAGGGTAATAAGGGCTATATAAATATGATTATAATTAGTATTATTAATTTCCTACGCTAAATGAATTTCATTCCTTCAGCCCTGGATTGAACAACATTCTTTAAAATTAACCCCAAGCCTTGACCTAAACCCAAATCCCGCCAGGGGTACGGCGGCCATACCCCTGGATTTACATCTCGGAGCAGTTGACGTCGGAGCAAATTCCGGTTCATCCATCGTTGAGTTACTGAAGTAATGTATCAAGATTTGCGATTATTTGAAGCAGCGAATTTATTGAGAAAAGAATGTCACAAACCTCATTGCCTACCTTTTAACAAATCATTTCATTCTTTTAGATATTAAGGACAATCCTTGACATAGCACCCTGCATCTTTGATTTTGATTATCAGATGAATGACCAAACAAGAAAACAAATACAAAGGACCGAAGTGAAGTGAGCAATGGAAGAGGTGATGGATTGGAACATGTTCACTCCCGTGAGTTCGCCTGTGTGTTTCTCGTTAATCTCGTCCAATAGATTTCCTCAAAACGTCTTGCCCCCGTTGACAATGATTTGACCGGAATCTGACGGTCTTAGCAAGTTTGCTCAGCCGGCCATTAAACCTGGCTGAAATGGATTATAGCAGTGCCGAAATGGGGCATAAAGAAGTCATTTTCTTCCCCTTTCCTTTAAGGCAAAAGTTCAAGATGGTCAGTAGGCGAAAGGGAAATAATAAATTTGCAGAAAGCTCTCCGGTCAGAGGTTTTTGTATTTGTATAGAGTTGTCAGTGCAAATCTTTTCATTCATTATACATTCCTTTACATTGTTAACGTGAAATCCAATTATTTCTTTTTACATGATTATGGGATTAAAAAAGAATTATACATTTAGGCCCACTTGAACGTTATCGTTGGAAATGGAAGGTCTTTTAAACATGAGAATGATCACATTTATTTCCCACCAAAATAATTAAGAAACCATGTTCCACGTACTATAGCATCATATTTTCCATTCTCAATTAAAATATCATGTACTTAACGCATGACAATCGTTAATGCGCAAGAGAGAGAGAGAGAGAAAAAAAAGAGAGAGAGGGGATATTAATTTTCATATCTCCGCACATTTTCATGGAAAAACGGTTGGGAAAATTCAAAAATTGATTGGGAGAATTTGCTGTTAAAGGGTGTCGCACAGTGACGCCTTCAAATAAAACATAAAAATCTTTGTGGTTTGATAATTTTTCAGGATTTTTTTGCATGTTAGAGGATTAGTACAGTAGAAGGAATATATTAGGTATTTTAAACATTTCATACAAAAAATACGCAGTTTTTGTAATCAACCTTCAACAATGTTACCGGTTCATTGTAATTTTGTGCAAGATTCCTTTTCCCCAATCAACACAAAAAGACTATCCTGGCGCTTGTCCTCATTATGACATGACCCAGTCACTCTTAATGGATGTATTTGCATCTTCAAATAACCTCTGGCATCTGGATTAGGTCACGGCGATTAGCGATTAGTACGGACATTCTAAGAAAGACGCGAACAACTCAACAATGAAGAAAATGGAGACCAAGAAAATGCATCGTATCTTTGTCAAATAATCGATAAAGTAGAAGACGAAGAAGAAGAAGCAGAAGAAGGAGAAGAAGAAGAAGAAGAAGAAGAAGAAGAAGAAGAAGAAGAAGAAGAAGAAAAAAGAAGATGAAGGAGAAGAAGGAGGAGAAGAAGAAGAAAATTAAAGAAGAATATGACAAAGACAATTGTGAAATAATGCACGACACTGTCCTCACTGTATTCTTATACTGGGTTAATCACTTCATCTGTCAATCTGTTCAATTTCAATAGATATGGTTTGAAAGAGGGAGAGAGAAATGGGGTACAGAAAGGAAGAGAAAGAGACGAACAGAAAAAAAAATGTGTAAAGACATGGAAGAAAGAGAGGGAGAGAAAATCTTACAACTTAATTGGGGGGGGGGGGCGGGTTGAAGGTTTAGGGGAAGGAATGTGATATTCAAGGAGGTAGAAAAGGTGTGTAAATGGGGGAAAGAGAACGAAAGTGAGTGAAATGTAAAAAATACTTGTCTTTTTTTAAGAAGGATTGCGGAGATGATAAGCCAATGACTGAGTGCCTTAACTTCGGTATTAGTGAAGAAAGTGTTTGAAAAGTGATTGATCGGTGATGAAGAAGGCAGCGAGAGTTATGAATCGCGATAAGTGGATAAATGACGCTCATACTGCAGCTGGCCATTCATTTTCACAAAGCTCCCTTTCCTTCCCTTCAGACATTCTCCAAAGTCCCAGGCGGGGTCAAACAGTGGTAAGCATGACGACTTATGAAGTCCATCGCGAGGCTAACGTGACAGCTATTACACGTAATGAAATCACGTCATTCACTGTCATGGTTTGCGCCGTTGTCAGCGGGACGTCATGGCGTAGTGACTGATTATGAGAACAGATTGTATCCCGCCATTCTCAGCATCCGATCTGGGCTTCTGATAGCCAACATTTTCAAAAGTCCGAAAATGACTCTAACAAACGCGGTGTGTTGCGGATGATTACTAGGATGGTTAATGCGTTTTGTTGAATGTCTTTGTCTTTTCTTTCCGTTGATTCCCACGATCAGAGGAAATGATTATTATGGCACGTTGAGATGATATTCATTTTCTGCATCGTCCTTCTATAAAATACACATTGTACAATTTCTCATTTTTTGTTTATTAAAGGCGTGTACTATAATAAAATCGTTTAATATCTTGTAGTTTTGATAAAGAGAGAGAAAGAGAGTGAGAACGAAAGATGAAACGACACCGAGTAGTCTGTTTTCTTTTGAATAAAGTTAGAAAGAAGAAAAGATGTAATATATTAACCGCTTAGATGAAACTCTCATTTGCCATTTAGGAGAATGCTATATACAGTGTACTACACACGTTGTATCTGTTATCTACGGTAGATATGAAACAATCAAAGAGCTAAAATTATGTTCGAATTATCTTAACCTGTTGATATCAGTTCCGTTGTCACTTTAACATATTTTTTTCATTGCAAACAAACTGTTATCATGAAGGACAAAATAAAAAAAGGATACTATTCGGAATATGCTCAAAATAGGACAGAAAGGGCCGTGGTAAATTACGGTAGAGATATATCTCGAAAAGAGAAAGGGAAATGAGAGTATGAAAATGAAATATCGAAGAAATTTAAGAGAGGTAGAGGATAGGACGAACCAGCAATAGAATACAAAAAGATAAAATACACTCTATACCTCATTCAATGCTAAGTGTCATCTAAGTTCGGGTAACGTCGCTAGTCATAAGGACCGCTATTCGTAAGGACCGCTATTCATAAAACGGAAAGGGGGTCACTATTAATAAAGGCATAAGGACCGTTATTCATAAGGGCCGCTATTCATAATGTGAGATGAGGGTAGCTATTCATAATTGACATTGAGGGTCATTACTCGTAAGGACCGCTATTCATAATACGAAACGAGGGTCGCTATTCATAGTACGAGAAGAGGGTGAATAGCGACCCTCTTCTCGTATTATGAACAGGGACCCCTATGAATAACGAACCCGATTTTGTATTATGAATAGCGACCCTCTCCTCATATTATGAATAGCGACCCTCTTCTTCGGTTATGAAAGCGGTCCTTATGAATAATGACCCTTTTTCAAATTATGAATAGCGGTCCTTACGAATAGCGGTCCTTATGAATAGTGGTCCTTACGTATAGCGGTCTTTATGAATAGCGGTCCTTACGAATAGCGAGCGGACCCCTCTAAGTCATACGATAAAATACCATGATTTCAAGAACGATCGATTCTACTCGTGAATGACTTTTCATGATAGCGATACCACCTTTTTAGGTGTAATCATCCTAATCTAGAGGTTCTTGGCGAAATATACACTTATCACTCACTGGTATGTTTGAAAATAAACATCTAGTGGAATAATTTAACTTGTCAATCAGTCGCCATAATTCTGTTCAAATAATTTCTTGTCCCTGGAAATCCGATTTTACATGAATGAAGACATTATTAGTCTTCATGACATCGAAATATCGACCAACGCCAGTTGAACTTCTAACGCTCTTGCAAAAATGTGAAGCCTGCATAAAAAAGAGAAAAAAAATGCATCTCTGTAAATACAAGAACAATTTCCAGCGCAATTCCTCTGTTGACATTGTGACAGTCACGTCGCAGGGTCTATTTGATGAGTATCACTTGAATAAAACATGAACTATAAGACATGATTAGCCTCAATTCTTTACCAGAACACTTGGGGAAAATAGGTCACGGGTTTCTTAAAGGGGTGTCTAACGATGACCGTTTCCCTTCTCAATGTTCATCTCATCACCGTGGTTGCCCTCTCTCGTCTGAAATGTAAACAAAGGGTCAGCCGTCTTCTTGTGAATGCCGGAACACTCTTTTTCCCGCCTAACCAGCCACGAGTGATAATCACCGTTCATTCATCAGTGCTGATTTAACGACCCCGTTTTACAGCCAGCCGCGATTGTACTTTCCACCTAAACAAAATACCCTGCGACCCATCATGTCCTCCAATTATCTTGACACCTTGCGGAGGAGTGTAGGAACTCTTTAACGGAGGACTCCGCGCTCTGTGAGAAAAACAAACATTATAGCCCCACATCGGAATCTGCGGTATTACCGATTTTTCGAATGTGAAATAAAGAGTAGAGACCGAGATTTATGACGGTGTTTTCCCTGGTTTTATTACTTACTTCCGTGATTCGTAGGAACTCGGGTATCCGTTGTGTTATGTTTGTAAATCGAGAGCATGAAAGAGGGATGATCTTTCTGAAACGAGCTTCCCAGATGACAAATGACGTGATCAGTTATACATTTATGTTTTGTCTTTCATGTGTATGATCAGACTTAGTTTTTATTTCAAATTCACACATCTCTATCAGTGTATGCTGACCGTATTCACTATCTCTATTGCTAGTCAGCGAACTGTATAAAACCTTCTCTTTAGAAACATAGACCTCTTTCTGGTGCATATGCATATGCATATATATATATATGTATATATATATATATTTTAAATAGATGAATGAGGTTTTTCAGGAATCGAGAGACCGTCATGGGAGTTCGTGAAAACCTGCTTTAGTGACCACCTGTACATAAATACCACTTGCCTATAGAGTGGTGAAGTGTGACGTCATCAAAAATCTATTTTTGGAATTTCTCAATTTTTTCTTCATTTTCCGAAAGAGCATCAAAAATAATGTCCAAATGTCGAAAACCAATTGAATAGGTTAAGTATTGGCTGAGCCAATGACCATCTGAATAAAAAGATTGCCTATGGGAACTCAGTGTTATATTGCTCTGGCTCCTAATGTTATGAGCCAGAGCAATATAACACTGAGTTCCCATAGGCAATCTTTTTATTCAGATGGTCATATCTCAGCCAATACTTAACCTATTTAATTGGTTTTCGACATTTGGACATTATTTTTGATGCTCTTTCGGAAAATGAAGAAAAAATTGAGAAATTCCAAAAATTGATTTTTATGACGTCACAGCTTCGGTACTCTATAGGCCTAAAAACTGTTTTTCTTGTCTCCCTTGAGTGGTCTTTATAAACAGGTTTTACTGTATTTGCTTTATACCTTGAGATTCAGAATAACGCTCAAATACCAGACTTTATATATCTGCCTTATTTCATAGAAAGGAAAATGGTCATGATTGCGCTCTCACCATGCTGACAGCAATCGTGCATGTTTGTAACTAAATGGCATTGCGTGAAAAGATAAAAACTACTTCTATTACTGCTACTACTACTACTACTACTATTTCTACTACTACTACTACTACTACTGCTACTACTACTACTACTACTACTACTACTTCTACTACTACTACTTCTAATACTGAAAGTGAGTTCTTGTATAACGCTCATAATTTCTGTCAGACCAGAGACTCCTGGCGCTCTTCAATTATGGCGCTCTAGCATTTCAAGGAATTAATTCCGGCGAGGTACCCATTTACCTCACCTGGGTAGAATGTGGCAAATGTTTTATCAAGGATCATAATTATGATTAAAGAACAAAAACTATGCTATATACTGCCTAAAGTATATTTTTCCAATTCAAAACATAGGTTTAAACATGTAATAGTAGTCAAACTACCTGTAAAAACACTGAAAGAATTCATGGTGCCCGTTAAATGCATTACAAATTCAACTTGTCATCTGGACCTTTACGGTGGTTATATTAAAATAATGCAGTGGCTATGCTTTGAAGAATCTTCCATTCATTTAGAAAAAACGGGAAGGCTTCCGGCCTTCGCGATGGGAGCTCTTGTGGTGACGCTCCTGCTATATCAGTCAGGTCCATACCTATCTGTTCAAATTTGGCTGTCAAGGAATGCGCTTACATGTTGACTGTAGGATCACGCATTATGGAATAGCGATGAGAAAGTGTCACATTTTTAAGAGATAGTGAAAGAAACGGGTAACAAATGACCCTAACTAAGTGCACTTGTCGATTATGAGCAGGCGCGATTCCACTTTGCATACTCATGTAGCACTTGGCGTATCTCTGGACTGACTAAGGCTTAAAGAGAAAGTTGAGTTTTGGCGATGGTGAAATATAAAATTGTGAGCTCTTTCATTATTTGAGGTCAGTTTGGAAGATTATCGGAACAAAAAATGTACATGAGAAAGGACTGTTCCTTAAATGTCGTCATAGTAAAACAAAAATATTACGAGATTATAGCTGAACAAGTTTGAACAAACTTTCATGCCACATAATTTGTGTGCAGTCCCACATACCCGTTTCTGTGTGCAACGCATGCAGCTTTCAGTAAGATTGAGAGCATTCTAATACTTCACAAAAAAATATGTTTTTTAAAATTTATTACACATTCAACATGTTCAACCTTTCTCAATTGCTTTCAAACGGTTCTTCACACTGTAATTACATGACCTGGGACCCGTTTCACAAAGCCTTTTTTCAATGACAAATGACAAAAATCAGTGACAATTCTGCTGATAACCAATCAGAAGCAAGGATTTCACTAGCTTATAACAAAAACTGTAATTTGTCACTGATGACAAGTTTTGTGAAATGGGGCCCAGTATTCTACTTGCTTTTTAACAATGTTTTTTTCCATTATCAACCAAAAATGTTGCCATGAAATCAAAGGGTTCCTTTTGACATTATTTAGACAAATATTATTTCAAATACCTCGCCATCCTGTGACTTCTAAAGGAAGCAGTATTATTTCGCTCATGGAATTTTCTTTCTCCCAACTTCATTTCCAATTTCTCAGACCTCCCTTTCCTCCTTCGTCATTTCGATTAGTATCCCTGTCATAATACGCTTATTGTCCAACGAAACGTTTTTACAACTTAAATCTTTATACCAACGCGGATTATATCATTGTGCTAAATTATGTTTCAATTCGGATAGTTAAACTAAAGGCTTCAGAATTGTGTTAAAGTTTCCAGTGAAAAACCTACAGGGGTGTTAAAAATATTGTATTGTATTTATTACCGAAAATGGTTAATTTACAACAGCTTTTGGGCTGTGCAAATAAATGATGCTGCTAATTGGTGCCTATTGTTTTCGCCGTATTGTACGTTTGGCAAACGAGTGTCTGGATCACTTAGCACTAATGGCAAATGAAAGCTTAATGACAAAAATATAAAGAAAGCAACTTATTATAGGCTTTTAATTGCATCTGCAAGTAAATGCTACCATCACTGTTTTAGCAAATACTAATGATTCTTTCGGAAACGTTGTCGGAACTTCATAAAATATCGCTAATTGTCAAACGGCATTTTGCTTCCTGCCTCTTCAAATACGCTAGCACTGCATGCTAATACATTTTAATTTATACTCGCTTAATTACCTCCGAAATACATATCTTCGAAATGTTACGTGCATATCTGATTTTTATATTAACTTGAATATAGTATCTACCGTTTAAAAAAAAGGTTGTTTGTAATGATTTATAGGAGCCAAATATTCCATGGTTGTGGTTTCACGAGGGCGGGGGGTCGGAGGTTCTACATACACGAACCAATATAGAATATACTAACACATTAGGCATCCAGAAACATTATCATCCCACGACTTAGCAGACTATTAGGTATATGATGTCATGTGCTCGGCAGGACCATCTGTTGATGTTCGGTTGCAGCTCTTGTCGATTTTTTTAATAATTATTTTGGCTGCTTTATAGTTTGTTTACGAATCATGAATAATGATAGAATGTAGACGTGTCGTGGTCTAGTGGATACGTCGTGTGGAGAAGATGGTTTACGGTTCGAGTCTCACCGCGGCACCAATATATTTTGACAAGACATTTATCTACACTTGCCACTCTCCATCAAGGTGTCAATGTGGGTAGATTAGCATGTGTGCTCTTTTTTAAATGGCGCCTGAACTGAATACTCTCCAGGAAGCAGAGCGTGTGTACTGTGATGTGCGGATTAGCAAATTAATCCAATGACCAGAGTAATAATAAATAAAATGTAAACTGCTTGGAAAAGTAATATTAAAGGCAATCCAACCCTTGTGGGAAAACCTTTGTCAATGCAGGGCCTTCGTCTGGAATGCTCTCCCTCGAGAGATTCGTTATATTAAATCAGTTGACGTATTAAACTACTATGTTCAAACATAGCTGTTGGATTCGGCATGTAATTAATCGTTATCATTATATTCTGTCTTACTCCTGTTGTTCTTTTGTTTATAATGTTGATGCTTAAACATGGGATTAATTTTTGTGCACAGGTGCGGCTATATAGAGCATTTGATTTTCAAGTGGATATCAGTGGATATAAATATCGTATTATTGTTATTGATATTATCATTATTATCATTATTATTATTATTATTATTATTATTATTATTATTACTTCCAGTATTACTAGTATATTATTACTATTTTTTAATTATTGTTATCATTAATTTGTCTAAAGTTGTTATTATTGTTTTTTGTTATTATCATTTTTATTATTATTATTATTTTGAAAATTTACAAATCGTTTCATACAAGACGGACGTTCATCAGTTAAATTGATAATCCAAGACTCTCAGATCATAATAAATGTATTTCATATTATATCAATCATCTTTTTCAATGCTGTCGTACATTACATTATATTTTTATTACATCATCTGAATATAGGCACAATTTTTGTAAAACACGAACACGTAGTAAAATCCCTTGCATACTTAATAATCATTTTCATTTCGATATGTCGGTTATTAAAGCTCCAATAACCACAGGCGGAAAAAGAAGGGTATTAGGTTTACCAAGTCAACATGCGTCAATACCTAGGTCTGGTGGGTTAAAGGGACAGTCTAAGAAATTCATTAATTATGAAAAGTCAATAATGTTTCGCTATTTAGACACTCGGCCGACCTCTATGTAGGTCTCTAAACAACGGCCAAGGTCGACCTTGATCAATATTCCATGATGAAAATTAATTACTCGTGAGCAATCCAGCAAGCCCATAAGAATAACCCCTATCTGACTGTTTTTGTCTCTGGTTGGTAGGCCGTGTGATGTTCGACTGGGGTTTCAATATTAATAACAATAATGTCTATTTGCTCTTGATCGAGGGCAAATACGCAGAGATAGAGCGCTGTGCTCAAATTAATTCTGTTTTCATAGGCCGTCTTTTGCGATTAGCTTGGAAGCACTTATCTAATTTCCTCTCTTAATATTTTGCTACAAGTGGGTTTCCGTTTTTAGATTATTCATGCATTATTTGTGAGTTGGGTACAGGCGAGGGTAAAGAATAGCTAGCTTCCATACAATTAATGCTAAATTGTGGGCCATAGAATTCAAAGGAATTAAAGTCATCATCCACTTTGGTAAACGAAATATTGTTAATGCCATATTAATGCTATCTACGTTTGCTCTAAAGCATATACTGCATGC
The DNA here is from genome assembly GCA_037976565.1 of Mesocentrotus franciscanus. NCBI lineage: Eukaryota > Metazoa > Echinodermata > Echinoidea > Camarodonta > Strongylocentrotidae > Mesocentrotus > Mesocentrotus franciscanus. The sequence goes on from CP137679.1 coordinate 13,363,839, forward strand.
ATTTTACAAGTAGTTCAGGATTCCCCTGTATGTATCTATCCAGTAGACATAATACTAGAAACTTTGTGAGGGGTAGGGAGGGTGGTTGGAGGAACTGTTTAATGTCCACCTCAAATAATCATGCTCATATGCAGACCTTACATTAAACTATGAATTTGAAATTGAGGTAACGATTAACCTCATTAACCTCTATTCACATTCATTCAAATAATATATGAAGGCTTTATTTCACAGTTATTAGGTTAACGTTTGTCTGTCTGGTGGTTGCATTATTTATTTTTAAATTAATAATAATAATAATTATAATAATAATAATAATAATAATAATAATAATAATAATAATAATAATAACAATAATAATAATAATAATAATAATAATAATAATAATGACAATAATAATAATAATAATAATAATAATAATAATAATAATAATAATAACAATAATAATAAATAATAATTAACCTCTTTTTTGTATAAATGTATCGAATTTCCAATGACTACTACAACCAGGTGATAAGAACTTATTACTTTGTTGGCTAAGTTCAATAACCTTAAGCCTAAATCTATTTGTATTTGTTACATGTACGACGAAAGTCCAAAAAGAAATACTGAACGACCTATATTGAGTGAACTTTTTTGTAGGGTCAGGTGGTATATACGCCTTTAAGTTATCATCAACATTAGTGTTACCCCTTTTTCACACAGACTATTTAATTTGATTATGTTATCGTATGTGCAGCCTTAGGTAACATACATAAGCAGTATGTATTATTACAATAGACCTAAATATTATTAAATGTCATCAGTTATTCAATATATATTCTAGTAAACAGTTAAAGGACGTTTCTAAATTTTGTAAAATCATTATGTCGAAGTTTGGATCTAAATTTTTTTTTAATTTGTAGCATTTTATACGTACTTTTAGCACTAACAATATTTTACATAGAGTATACAGTTTGACTTTGAAATACTCAATTTATTGTGTGTTGGTTGCAGCTAAAGAACCTTTCTTTTGCAAGAAATCCTCTTTTACTGTCTTTATTGTAGAATACCTTTGTACCATTTATCTGTGTTTTTTCCATGCTCCAGGTGGGGCAGTATACGAAATGAAACAAACCTTTCAACCTTTCCCCCATAAAATAGTTTCAAAGGAACACGGAAATGCCTAGGACATTCTTAATTTTGTTAATAGAAATGTCATTACTCATCTATAATTAGATCCTATGGTAAAGACTTATACCTTGATATTAAACAAGACTATGGGTTGTATCTTAACATGCATACGTACGCTTTCGGAGTATACTTACTAAAGTCCAAGCCCAAGCACAAGCACCATTATTTTAATTCTTACATTTCCTAGAATCATCTTACATTTTAAATGGATCGAAAATCGCAATTTGACTGGATTCACCATTCACCATTGTCAAGCTTATACATGTTTTTGTTTTCTTTCATTGCACAGGGCCCGTCTTGTCTGACTCAGTCTGATGGTCAATATGATAGGAGATTGGTCTATCTCTACCATCTAAAGCGAAGTACATCACCCCTTGTATTACCCCTCGTATCCAGTTTTACACCCATAGCTCCTACAGGACACCTCATCTCGTGCCAAACGAACTGGTCGTTACCGCAGCGGAATCACAATTTGTAGTGAGCAATAGCATGGGATTGGAAAATGCTTCCTGAATATTGGCCTGTTTAGCTTCAAAGTACCTCCTGCTTCACGAAGCCCGTTTCAATGAGATATACTTAAAACTTATGTCTCCTATTGGAATCACTGGTGAGTAGCAACATTGCGTACAAGAGTACGTGTACTTCGGATGATACAGTGAGCTCGTGTTGAATTTTTGGATATTTTTTGCATCTACGTGGAGATTTATGAATTCTTTATTTTTAAACCATCCAAGAACGGTAGCTTTTCTACAATGATCCTGTGATAAGCATACCCGTATAGTTTCGTATCCTCGTTCCCAGAACCTGACGTGAATACAATCTTCGTTGCCATCGTTCACTCGTTACTCGAACACACAAAAAAGCAGCAAAATGCTAATTATGATGAAGATGACTAGAGCTCCCTCTACCGCTACACTTTGTATCCTCGTCATCTGGAATTGATATTCCTTCGATCCACTCGTGCTGTTTTTAGCGCCCTGTGTTTGGGACCGCGTGAAGAGAGAAACACTTTGTGGGATAATTGTGGATAATTATCTGACTCATTGATCATTCCCTTGACGACAGCGACGTCGAATTCCCAGAATGATGTCGCGGCGGTCAAGCAAATTTCGGCAGACGACGAGGAAAAGCGTCGGTCAACGCAGGGTGAGTATAACTAACAAATAACGTTAACAATTACTGGTATAGAGATAATTTCAAACTGAGAGATTAAACGGCAACACAACCTTTGTAAAACATTCATTTGTACGAAAGCAGATAATAAGATTAATAGAATGGTGAAATAAATCCGGGCAAAAATAACGTAATGAATGTTTGGAATATGAGATCTCTAAATTTTGCAAATCTCAAGTTTGCAATTTGGTAAGTGGAATATGACGTAGTTATGCACACCTCTACCGTTTGTCGCGTACAAATGTAATTGATTTCCTTTTCTCTCCAAAATGCACTACTCAAAATGTAAAATGAATAGCATACTCTGAGAACAAAAAGATCCTCACGAGTCATACATTTTCAAAAAATGACATTATATGTATTGAAACAAATTGGAAAGTTGCCCGGCACCACGTCACAGTTACCGATTTAGCCGATTTGAAGTGCATATATTGTATATATTTTTCGTATTTAAAAATATATATACATATATATATATAAACATAAAGAAATGAATATCTAAAAAAAAAACACTGCTGGATTGCTCTTTTCAAGTCCATTAATAAAGTGGCTCCGTTTTTCCTAGGGGTCCAACATGCTGTTTTTTAGAAGGCGAACTAAATCTCAGGTTCCACTAAAGTCTAGGTCATCTATTATTCAAAAACAATTTTTGACGTAAAAGGTGCAACATCCAATTCTTTAGAATGTGCATTTCCAACACCAGGGATTCCCGTATCCATATTTGATAGCCACATCGTCAAAATAGATTGTTTTTACATGAGACACCGAACGGGTCATCAAAAATCATTTTTCTACCTCAAGGTGCTATATTCATTTAGACTCCGTTCCCAGAGGGGATAGATCCGTAAAAGAAATATGAGAAAACAATAATATCCAATTCTCTAGGTTTCCATTTCCGACTACGAAATGCCACCATCACCATATGGTGGTGGTATTAGGGTGTGTGTGTGTGCGCGCGGAGGGGGTCATGGGTTATTGTCCTAGCGTTGTTTCAGTTATAGAAAACAAAAACAAAAACACAGTGTACTTATAACATATTCCCACATTTGTTTTATAACATGTAGATATGATTTGTATTTTATAACAAAAACTGTGCCTATGATAAAATATACTTTAATAGCGAATGTGTTTCGAATGATTTCCATTTGAATTTTTTTTTTTAGAAGTATACATTTAAGAGGCTATTTTCTAAATTGTTGATTGCTTTTCGTTTTCCAAGTGTGCTTGATAAATATACATATATAGCATTGATTGATTACCTTAAAAAAAAAAAATCAATTTTGGAGACACGCAGCCCTCATTCTTCATGCTTCTACAAATTGGATTGCTTATTTTTCATAGCAGTCACCAGGCATGGCAAACCAAACACCGATGACGAATTTAGTAATCCGACGTTCTATAACATTTCTTCAGATTCCTACAAGTCCCAGGGGACCTTAAGATGAAAACGTAGTGCGGACGTGACATTTCGCACTTCTGACAAGTCATATAAAATACTACATTTCTATCTCAAAAACTTTCCAATTAATGTAATGCGGATAAGGAATCAATTAATCCAATGTGATGATAACACTTCTTGATGTACATGGCCCTGGGGCCCTTAAAGATTAAAATAAGAAGATATATAGTACAGCCGTGACACATTGCACTGCTGACAAGACTCATAAAATACTACTATTCTATCTCAAAAAGTTTCCAATTAATGTAATTGAAAATGACTCGAGGGACCTAAGGGAGAGTCGTTGGGCATGTTCACTCCTTTGACATAATAATACAATTGTCAGAATGTACACCCATGATTTTTTTTTTTTAAGGGGGTGGATACGTGTATCACAAAATAAATATATTTTTGATATGTTTTTACCATTTTATGGGGGGAAAATCGAACAATAATGCTGCCCAGTACTGACACGTAGCTGAGCTGAAATCACTTGCTTTGATTAGTTAATACATTGGCGAGAATGAAAAAAGCTGGCTAGTGCATTTCATCGAAGATTCTGATGTAGGTCCATGGTTTATCTTCCCACCAATGTCGCACACACACACGCACGCACACTTACCTACCTACTAACATACATACATACAAACATAAATATATATATATATATATATATATATATAGTTCTATTTTTCGGCATGAACAAATACACAAATAAATAACAAATGATACGTGAAAAGTTGATGGTACTTCTTAAAGCTTTTGTTTAAATAGCCCATATTATGTTTTTTTCCAAAGGGACAAATATAAATATAATATATTCGAAATATTAACATTCCTTACCATCTCGTCATCAGCCATCTTTCAAAAGCAACTCTCCTACCCCGGCCACTTCTACCTCGTCAACCTTTTTTTTTACTACCACTTGCACTTTCAACTTGCCATCTGTAACAACTAACCGTTCTGCTACCACTCCCACAACCTCTTCCATTACATTAAATCTAGCCACCACCCATCTCTACTACCATTGCAACCTCCACCACACCAATTTTAGCTATCACCAAATCCACTAATGCTACCACTTCCGATGTAATTCATTAAATTTAGCCACCACCCGCTCCTGTACAACCAATTTCACTTCTATTTCGTCAACTCCAGCTTCCATCCACCTCTACTACCACTATCACTTCTACCACATCAACTCTAGCCACCACATTTTCCTTTTACCGGCAACCATCTCTAAATCTAGCTATCATCCGCCTATATCACTGTTACATATCACACAATAAATATGCGCATACCACCATGACAACTCTAGCCACCACTCACTACAACTTTTTTCTAAATCTAATCTACAAGTGCTTGACGAATATTACATCTTCCTCTTTAACTCTAACTGGCAACCATCTTTAAATCGAGCCATCCCCATGATCGGTGTTACTTTTCAAACACTAACTACACGCACCACCCATCTCCACCACCATGGAGACTGTAGCCACCACCCCCTACAACTTTTCTTACATCTAATCTACAAGTGCTACACGAGTAGAAGAATGTAACACAGACGTGTTGCATATAATTTAACTCGTTTCCCTCCCAAAACATACACAATCTTTTCACGGAACCTGATCTTGCCATGACTCAAAGTGTTACAATTTATTAATGGTCACCTTTGACGCTCTTTTGTTAACGTTCGGTATTATGATTTCAATTTGTTACCGTCACACTTTCAATACAATACGTTACTTCCTCGAACTATTGTTGTAATCTACATTTAACTCGATTTATATACTTAATTATTAATTAAGAACTCAGCTTCTCCTTTTCTACTTCCCTTTCAAGCCTAATTGGGGATAGATACATTTTCCTGTTCTAATGTAATATTCCTATTATTATTATGAAGAAATATTTTTGTTTATGTTTTACGCCATTTGTAAAATCATTTGTAATTCAGCTTTCGAGCTGCGATGATGATTATTGAATAAATACCATTATTATTATATCATCATTAATTTCGTCTCGTTTTACTGCACCAGGACCCTTCTCCATAGAACTTACCGTTGCCATTATCCATGTTAACGGTAACCTCGATGGAAACCTTGATTTGATGGCTGCTGAGTGATGTTGCCATGGTTGTTAATATTGATAGCAAAATTAAGTTACTATCAATGGTAATTTTGATGCAACATGGCCCAGGAGTGTTGCGTAATACTTCCTCAGATCCAGATTCGGATTCAGATTCAGATTAAGATTTAGATTTAGATTGAGTACACACACACCATCATGCAGGCAATTAAGTGCAGAAGAACCGCGCAAAGGAACGGGATTGACCCCTCTAGTTGGCTGTCTCCTAGGGTGATGAAGTATGCCTCTAGTCCTATCATTCTCCACACCATTTAATCAAACAGGGTATCGGGGGCGGCACGCTCCTAGCTTCTTTGTTATAATAACCTCTCAGTAAGTCACAGAGGCAAGTACCAACCATATTATCATTCACATTGTAAATTAAATAAAATACAAATTCATTTATTAATATATATAAAAAAGTATGGAGTTTAGCTCAGAGTTCGAGAAAATACGCAATACATATATATATATATATATATATATATATATATATATATATATATATGATGTGTTCGTAATCAATATACAGTGATGAGTTCTAAAGCTTATTTTACTGATTTTTTTCATCATTCGTAATATCTCTGAAAATTGTCTCACGCATAACTCTGCTTTGTCTCAGTTACATAGATTATCTATTTTGAACACATATTAACACAGCAACCACATTGGTTCTTAATAGAGATACACCGATATTATTGTTCATGTAATCGGTAATGGTAAATGTTTTCATCTTAGTTGGTTTCTTTTTTTCTTTTTGTTTTTGTTTTCTTCATTTGTGCGTACGATTTGATATATGTATTCAGGTACATCTTTATAGTTCCCATGGGTAAAAAAGGATAATTTATTTTGATAATTTTGGCACCAAACGTCAATGTACATAGTTTTTCACATCAAAGCTAGCACTGGTCATAAATGTACTTTGTATAAAGTAATTCATTTATCCCACCAAAAAAATATTTTGCAAACGCTTTTGAAACTTCATTATGCAATAAAATACCATGAAAACTTATTCGAAAAATGAAGGTAGTATTCAGCATTCCAACATGCCCAGAAGAGCCTGAATATTATATGAATTTAGTGCTTTAACATTATTCTTAATCAATTACTTCATCAATTTACAGAAAAGGAAATTAATCCGAAAGAGATATATAGTAATATTTGAAGTCATAGTAAGGTCCAGCATTTTTTAGCAACCTTGACTGAGGGAGGGAATGAATCGGGATATATTTCAGAAGTAAATTTGACGGTTATCAAAGAATTGATTTAAATAAATGATCCCACTACAACCAGGACCTAGTAACCTAATTCAATTAATATTTTTATTTCAAGGTATTACCCTAGTCAATATTGATCTTATTCAATCGTAGAATTATGGACATGTGTATTACGATATCAGACCTTACAAGAACAATAAGTGGATAGAATGTGCGAAAAGTTTGGTCGCATTTTTGATAGCATGAAATAGTGCTATTTTTTAAGTTCCTTCTTGGTATGTCCCTGTGAGTCCAACCTATCAAGTAGTGTTTGGCGCCAGTTCCTATGACAGGCTATTTATTATGATAGCCACCTATCGTCGAGGAAACTGGCCGCCTAGCAGACACTCAATTTCACGCTGTTGAGATTTTTTCCCGTCTTCTTTTTTTCATCTTCCCCGGGATACTTATTAACCCAACACAAACAGAAGATGGGATGTCGTCCTTTGGTAATATCCGCCATTGACTTTCCACAATTTTACGACGCGGTATATCACATCCATCCCTATAGGAACATCCAGTGTTTGGATGGAAGACTTATTGATTGATGTTGCACTTGCTGGTGCGTTGCGCAAAACGCGATGCCCTGTAAAAAAGAAATTGAGATGCTATCCTCATTCAGCCACTCAAGGCTAAATATGGGGGCCAATTTGTCATTCCATCTACCTGTTATTTCACTATTTCTATCCACACAGGGTTTTTCATTTACATTTAGACTTTGGAGTATAAAAATGTTTTTTGAAAACATATTTCACAAAGTGAAAATCGAATGAAACAAAGAGAAACAGTCATGTATATGTATAGCATTGCATTTTCCATCCCTAAATTGGATTGATTGTTGAAATAACGATTATCACTAGGAACAGAGCTAATGTTTTGATCACGGTTTTGTTTTTGCGACTAAACCAGCACGAATTGACCTTAATATTCGCCAGATGGCAGGTTCGTATGGATAACATTAATGGGAGATGACTGCTACATGGTAATTATTCCGATATTAAGCGGTGCAGGTAGGCCAGCGTCCAGGGTAGTTCCAAACTGCTAGGGGATTCTGCCGAGATAATTTATTGAGGCTTCCCTCCATTTCCTAATGGGAGGAAAATGTTCAGTGCTGTGGATTTAGAATGTAAAGGGCAAGAGATTGTACTTGATTTCCTTACGATGGAAAACACAACCATGCCACCACATAAATTAATTAATGAAAACTGTATAACCATCCACTGATGTACTGGATGATATCCGCATCCTTAAGAAACTGGCATTGAGTCCGAGAGTATAATAACATGATTCATTTCTATTTATTCTATTTGTCACATTTAATGTCTCACTATCCAACCTTGGGCTCATTGGGCTTATAATGGGCTTATTGGGCTTATAGTTGGGCTTATATTTACAGAATTAATCATCTGAATGACGAAAGAATTGAAAAAAGCATAGTAGCATGCCATAAATCTTGAATCTCAACAAAATGATATATTATTTAAAGGAAGCGACTGCAATCTGGTCGTTCAGGGTTCATTCATAAGGTAGTCATGAAAAAGAGGTGTTAATGACAACAATGTTGCATTCCATTATGCCCCACCATTTCTCGTTCCGCATGGGATCTCATGAAAGTGGTTTGAACTGTCATTACTTTGCGATGGTATTTCGATTAGGGCGGCGACCCTCTCTCATGAGGAGGGATGAGGAAGGAGGGTGAGGGGGAGGGGTAAAGTCAATGAAAGGATGCATATATTGCATGTACAATCATAATGCAGTTTGCCCTAATGTGGAGTTATAGGATGTGGCAATTGGAAACATACAATCTTCATGATAGTATATTCATGGTCTTTGTATTGTTGCGTGTTTCCCTCTGTATAAAGTGGTGTGTCTGGATTTGTCTAAATGTACGTGTGGGCGTTGGGTGTATGAGTGTTTGTGTGTGCGTATGTGCGTGTGTGTGCGCGTGTATGTGAGGGGGTGATTACCCTAATACTCCAAGCATGGGTGCCTTTCAGTGTGTTGACTAGGAGTTTCCAGGTGAATTCTTTAATTATGTTCATTGTCTGGAGGCGGAGGAAGTGTGCTTCTATCAGCGTCTGGTGATAGTGGCATGCTGAAGGCCGTCTCGAGGTCGGTGAAGGGAAAAACAAATTTGACAGAATCAAGCAGAATTCTCACACCGCATATTAAAGACTATAAATCAGTAAATTACGCCCAATGATTTTAATATATCTGAATGATACGTGTGTCTAGACATAACCTTAAAGTTAAAGTTGATTTCTTGACATCTCCATTGCATTGTAAAATAAACTGGGTGGAAGTGATTGGAAAAGGTTGATCATGTAGTAGATAAGTATTGGAATATACTGTGAGATTTTAGAACCATCAAAACGATAAGAAATTGGCAGAGTCCTGCTGAAATTCACATACACATCAATCTGTATCTGGGACTACACAAACATGTGGAATGGATAGATAGAGTGGTCAAGAACCTTTGGCTGTTACTTGTCCTATTTTTAATAGTTAAAGTCATTTAAAGACCCATCCTTTTCACAGACCAGGGGACAACTTTTCTATGATACTCTTCCACACGAAAATACTACCTGGCTCTAGCTTAACTTTCATATAAAGGCTTCCAAGCATTATATCAATGTATTTCTCCTAGGTACTCATCACCTGAGTGGGGTGAAGCAAATCTATACAATATCTTTCATGACATTGAATGATTCGTCACATAATATAAGTTTCATATGGCAAGCGTTGGAAATAAATGTATCCACAGCATTATTTATAAATATATATCAACAATTACAGGTCGACAACGAAAGCATTTCCCCATGCCTTTTGTACATACTGCCTCGCATTGAACGATGAGGGCTCTATATTTACTGTGAGTTATACGCCGTTTTCAGCGTATGTACCTAAGCTTGGTTTTCCGAAGTTGTGTCTGACTGTGTAGCGTATGTCGGTAGTACAAGCGAATGACCCTTCACACCTACATTAAATCCCAAACCATGAGGGAAATGTGAGATTTTCATTATTTCAGTTATATATTTGTCACTCATTTACTGATGTTACATTCAAACATACTTTGTATGAATATGTAAAAGAAGTTTAATAAATAGCATAAAAATACATCTTGTTTTTGCAAAATAAATAATAATAATTTTTATAAAAACAGGAGATATATTTTCCGCTATCAAACCTACAGCAGGTGTCGTGGTATAGTGGTCCATTCATTAGAAATTTAAATCCAAGTGTTGAGGGTTGGAATCTCAACTCGCTCTAAAGCCTTTTTTTGTAAGACAGTAATATACATTTGCCACTCTCTACCCAGGTTTATATGGGTATCTGGCAATCGGTTGGGCAATACTAATTACAGGGCCCTCAGGATGATCAGCATTGAAGCAGATTAGACTTCTCAGGGTAAACAAAATAATTATTATTGATATCAATTTCAACTGAAAAGAGTTTTTTTAGAATTTTTAATACCTCTACAGTCACGGCCTTCTCTCAACCATGTTTCGTATCGCATTGTTTAGTACCACTTCTCTGCCACCCCTGATTGATCAATTGACTGATCTATTGTGTTTCATTAAGATATAATTAACACTTCAAAACCAATAGGCCATTTTCGTAATGTATCTAAACGTATGCGTTTGCCATTGTGAAGCGCCTCGATACGAATATGATCATTCACCTGTTACAAATAAATAAATATCTATATTCAGAATTCAAATTGCATACACTATTTGTTGCTAAGAATGACAAACATTATTACTTGCCCCATCTAAGAAAACGTAATATATGCAACTTGTATTGTGACTATTGAAATACAATTACAGGTGAATAAAATAATTCCTATCGAAGAACCTAAATATATACATTTGGTTACTTTATGAAAAATGGCCTATTGTTACAATTCAATTAGTCTGTTATTGTTTGATATAAAATATTTTAAGCGTAAAGTTAAACAATCATATGATGTACGATTTAAGATTGCATGAAATGTTTTTGCAAATATGTCGTTTTTAGATTCATTTGAACTTTACCTGCAAGTTCGACAGTAACACATTTAACTAGTTCAGATGAGATTTAGTGGTTGTGTTCTCCCGCCACAATTAAAATATAATGGAAATGCTTTTTTGACCCATTTGAGTTATCAGAAGTATTTAGCATTTATTTTAAAACAAACCTGGTCCTTTTAATACGAAAAAGGTATCTTCTTTGTCACCACACTACAATAAAGAACATAAAATCACGCTGTCTAGATGACGTTTCATTATGCTATTAATACTTTATGAACAGTGTTATTTAATGCTTTAACCGTAAAATTATTGCCATCACAGAAAAAAAGCACTGTATGGACACGATTACATTCGGGGTTGAGGTTCACGTGACATATTAAACCTTGCATGCGGCGTTCAAAGCTTTGGTTTGATGTGTGGGCGCTCTTCATAAATGTGTTATTGATATCATCAACTGACCCGGTTACTTTCAAGATGGGAACATACTGCTATTTCTCACTTGAACATCAGGCTACAAAGAGTCGTAATGTTTAAGAAGAGGAAGTGGAAGTCTAAATAATCAAATACTTCTCAAGAATTTAATTTGTGGAGACTTTACAGTACGCTATTGCTAAAGGAATCACTTTCTGGGGAGTGTTTCACAAGAACTTAGATCGACTTTAAGTTGGTCTTAACTATGGCAGGCCGTTCATGCCACTGTTTGCTCTCACCCATATGATCTTTAGAAACTATTTTTTCCTTCAATAATGAATTATCAAAAAATGTAAATTCTGTAGATTTGTGACCGTAATTTGTACGCCCAATGCCAGTAAATGGTGAAAGCAAACAGTGGCATGAACGGCCTGCCATAGTTAAGTCCAACTTAAAGTCGATCTTAGTCTTTGTGAACCCCCCTGGTTATATGATATGTCATCGCCATGTTTGCAAATTTTAAATTTTCACATTGCCTTTGGTTGATTTTTTTCAAAGCTTCTGTAATGGTATTGTATGTAACTTGATGTAAAATGTACGAAAACAATGGAATTGTATGTATATGAAGGTCTCCCCCACCCTCTCCGCCTATAGTGTTGTAAGGTCATAAAAGGCATATGCCATATGTGGGTGGGGGTCGGAGAGAGAGCGTGTGAAATACTTGGAGAGAGAGAGAGATACAGAGAGAGAGTTATCGCTGATTCACTCGACCTGTATCTATACGAAAGAATATATTTATCCGGTGTGGCAGATAATCACGTACTATGTAGTTCTTGAAGTTACCGAGTTTAATTAAGACAAATTATGTAGTCTGCAGAAGAGTTTTTGGCTACTAATTTCACCAAAATAATCAAATTTTCAAAAAAAACCTCTGAAGAAGAATATACTGTGCTAGCCTTAACAATATATTTCATCTTTTTACAGATTTATCATTTAGATCTTCAGATCCAATAATCATAGGTCCATGCTAGATAACACCTTGTAGTTATTCGGAGTATCAATTGGACACTGTTTTGGTCATCTGGTCTTATAATTCTCTTTGAAATGCAAGCAATGCTTCCTGAAATAATTAGCGAGCAAAGGAGTACATTCGGGTGAAAACAGAACTGAACAGCGCCCTCTGTGTGGCTTTATGAAAGAGTTGTCGTCACGAATTTTCCATAATTTTTACTCGCCTTATGCCATTAATACGTCAAAATTCGAAATAAGGAGTTGATGCTATAATTCTTCCCACCACTTTCTAATAGTTCATATATCGGATCCACATGACATATCACGAGTGCACAGATCAGGCCACATGCATCTGTGTGTAAAACATTTCAAAATCTGTTTTTATTTTTATTTCATTTTATTGAAAGAATGAAACAAACAAAAACTACAAACTCATGTACATGCAGAAGAACTCGCACAAGAAAGAGGTACTATTTCCTGGATTACAATTATTTCCTTTTTCTAATTTTATTGTCGCTCCTCATTAGAGGATGGCCTTTCCCCTCTTCTGTACTTACATGAATGAGTATTGACTTAAACCATTCAATTTAACATTTTGTACTCACACAAAGTGTCCCATAAAATTATGAAATATCCCTTTGTATTAGAAAAACTGAATTATTCATTGTTTGTTTATGCAAGCAATAAATAATTCAAAAACTTCACCGCAGTATTTAGGGTATTTACAAATGACTGACCACAAACTGGCTATTTTACTGATTTCCACTTACTATAAACCCTGTTTAAAAAAGTAGGCTATAATGCATACGAATGTAAATGAAATTATAACCGACCGTTGAAATGGCACTAGGCCGCGAAGCGAATATCACACGTTGTGGTCTGAAAAAAACTGTGGATCAATTACGGGAATTAAATTTGCGACAATGACCTAGATGTGAAACACCCCTTATATTAGATCTCAGGAGTGGAGAAGGGAAGGAAATCGATCTCCAAATTGGTCAAATTTAAAGAATAAATCTAGCAAAGAGAATCGAATCGTTTGATGCGCCTGCTCCCAATTTTCCGCCGTCTTTGCTTTGAGGTCACCACCATGATTTCTCCGCCTTCAACGAGACACGCAATTTACAAATAAAATGATTAATGAGGACAATCCCACTGCACTCTACCCTACCATGCCGATATTATTATTTTGAAGTCTTAGCAGAAACCATTAGATAGTGAGACAATTACAAAAATTAAAAAAAGATTTGTAATGAAAAAGGAATTGACAAAATCTTCTGTATTTGAAAAATATGATCATATCATGATTAGTATAATTAAATACAAATACAGATATCTGTTTTATTTTGGATAAATTATTTGTTTTCTCGCAATTCTTTTTTTCTTCAAATTATCAGGTCAAAACAGTTTGGCATACGATAAATTAAATAAAAACATTTTACCATCAAAATCTGTCAAGTTTCTGAAGCTAGGTTATCAGTTTTACTATCCTATATATATATATATATATCCTATACTTATCTGATAATCTTCCACACCTGCATAAGAAAAGAATGAAAATGCTCACAAATTAATGTTCACCTTAACCAGCACTCAACCTTCTATTTAAGTTTTAATCGTCGTAGCAATGACTGACTAAGCACCATTTAAGATCTGAATGCTTTTTGATGTCCTTACAATCATTAAGAAAGACAAACAATTATAGTGTAAGGTAATAACTACGCATCAAAGAATACCGGCGCACAAAAACAAATGGAGAATGCAAATTAAACTTTCTTTTCTGATGAGTCAACTTTCTATTACATTTTATTGATAGATAGTTCGGTAGATCTGCCAAAGTAATTCACTTTTGGTACCATAAGTAAATTGGGGAAAATATTGAGCCACCCATTAAGTTCGTTTTGTGTAGGCGTAATACCTTTGCATGCTTGTAGGAACCCCAAACCCTGTTTTTAAAGACCATCGTCCATCGTAACAGGCTTATGCTCACCTAAAATAAAATCGACCCACTCCTTGGTTCGGTATGTCCTTGGAACTATTGAGACGGAGCTAATTTCAATCACTCTATAATTATTACCTCTGAAGAGGAGATTGGATTCAAGAATCTCCATGAAATGGGTCTGGATATGGGAGGGGTTCCTCAATGTGGTATTTATGTATAAGACCCCCTTTTCGTCGCATCGTTGGGTCCGGTTGCTAGGCGACGCAATTGGTCTCTATCAATACCAGCAAATATCGGTGGACGGTTCACACAAGCATGGAGAACGATGCGTACATTACTATTTTGGCTGCGTGAACGTTACTTCCGTTTTACATACGCATGGGTAAGAGTGATTTTTATAAGCATTTGTTTTTAGAGTTGGGACATGTCAGGAAAATCTGATGAAAACAAACAGGCAAATTATTATACAAACAAACAGATAGCACGAAAGAAATAATCATGGTATGCTTATATGGGTATTTCATACAATATACGAAATAAATGATATTATAAATAGGTTAATAAATATATAACTATACAGATAAATATGTGGATGAATTAAAGATAAATTAATGAATGAATGAACAAGTTAAACATGAAAATTATATATATCTTGTTCACAACCATTTAAAGTGATAGTTGAGTTCTTGTTTAAGACTGCAAATGCCTTCAAAGTGCGTGGTTATTGCTCTTATTCTTATTTATGACATTTCTAGTGCCCTTTTAGAACCTAAAATTACTATGAAGGTAATTTTAGACCCCAAAATGTGTGAATTTAGATTGAATACGATCATAGCAATTCAGCTCCACTTTCAAAAAAATACGGTGACCGTTTATTAATTAATTAATTAATTAATTAACAATAACAATACACGGGCCGGCTGGTTGTGCGTATTATAACCAACACGAACAAGCAAAAAAAAGCCAACATTGGCATTGGCTGGAATAAAACGTATCAGGCGCTATCTCGTTTTTCAACGGCTGGTTTAAAATTACCAATTATTTGTGGGGCACCACAAATATTAGAAATGGTTATATTTATGGATATTTCAACTGTGTCTGAACCGATTTTGATCAAACAAAGATGATTTTGTCATTTAAATTGTATATATTTTCAAATTTGACACTCATTTTTTCATTATCTCACAACAACATCAATTTGTGTAGCGCCCTCGGCAACAAAACTCAACTATCCCTTTAAGAGGTGAGAATAATGGCGGATTTCCCATTTTCTTTTCGAGTACGGAGGGAGCAGAAACGACAAAGCAACATAGGGAAATTAGAAGATAAAGAGAGAGAGAGAGAGAGAGAAGGGGAAGAGGGTAAAGGAGAGTGATGGGGAGAGAGAGGAGAGAGAAAGAGAGAGAGAAAGGGAGAGAGGGGGAGTGTGTGTGTGTAAAAGCTTTTAAATTCCAGTGAACACCTATCATATCAATCAGTGTTAGGAAATCTCTTGAAGCCCGATCAATATTCACCAGATTTTGGCCATCGAACGCTCAATCAAGAGACAATGACATTGGCCTTCAAAACAGCTTACATTTATGCAAAAAGTACAAAACAATTAGTGATATCAATACAATCCAACACCGTTTTGAAATATCTGGCAACGTTGCTAGGTTTGTACAAAGCTTTAGTGGAGACCACAGTAGTCATTGTAATGTTACAACGTAAGTGGATTACATAATTTAAATGGGTGTTATTAATCTCCCCGTAATTTTTTTTCTTTATTTCGTTATTAATCCTCTCCGTACTCGATCTTTCCGCTAGATTGTCCCCTCTCCATCCCTCTCTTTCCTTTTCTCTCTATTTATCTATCTCTCCCTCTCTTCCATTTCATCTCTCCCTCTCTCTTATTCACTTCCTCGCTCCCACTGCCTTCAACATGTTTTATGCGCTTGTAATTATCGACGGCCCTGGAAAATATTTATGAATACTAAACGCAAACAAGCGATTGTCTGTCTCACATGATGACGCTTACTTTAATGATATCATTTTCAACGACTTTGGACATAATTAAAAGACAGTGATCTATGGATTAATTATTTTCGAAGGTGACTATAATCTATTTGCACGTACACTCTAAGAAAAAAAGGTGAACAAAAGGGTGCAAAATAAGAGTTTGCACCTTTTACATAAGAATGAACCCTATTGAAGATAAAAAGGGTACACAAAAGGGTGCAAAATAAGAGTTTGCACCCTTCCCATAAAAATGAACCCTATTAATTGAAGAAAGAGGGGTGCAAAATAAGAGTTTGCACCGTACTAACATGTCCCCTAAAAGGTTCAATCTAGCACCCTTTTAAAGGGGGTAGGATTGCACCTTTAAAAATGGTGCAGGATTTAACCCCTAAAGGTGCTGCTAGTGTTGCATCGGTTTGCCCCCACCCCCCTTAAGGTGCATCCTTGCACCATTTTTTCTTAGTGTGTAATGTATAAAATGACGTATGAGGGTGTCACTATGTTCTGTATACGTACCAATATGAATTTCGTCGTGTCTTGCAACGGTTCCCCCGGCCCACTTTGGATGGATTTAATTTGATTTAAATATACCATGTCCCTTTTGCAGCCAGCAATTAATTATCGACGGCCCTAGAAAATATTTAGGAATACTAATCGCAAACAAGCGACTGTCTGTTTCACATGATGACGCTTACTTTAATGATATCATTTTCAACGACTTTGGACATAATTAGAAAGACAGTGATCTGTGGATTAATTATTTTCTAAGGTGACTATAATCTATTTGCACGTATAATGTATAAAATGACGTATGAGGGTGTCAATATGTTCTGTATACGTACCAATATTAATTTCGTCGTGTTTTGCAACGTCCCCCCACTTTGGATTGATTTAATTTGATTTAAAGATACTATGTCCTTTTTGCAGCCAGCATCAAATTCTTTAGAACTTTGCAGGAATAACGAATATGTCATGTATGTCCTATCTGTAAAATTTAAACATTAGCAGTGTCCTAGTATTCAAATTATGCAAGGAAACCCGTTTACATTCACTGTCAGACACTATTGAGTGACTGACTGACATCTTTTATCCTTGATAATAACATACATAAAATGAGCTGTAACAGGTACATGAGCATTTGTCCACATCAATAACCCACTACTTGTAATGGCCAAAATTAAACTGATTGAATCTTTGTGCAGCACAAAAGGTACGACCATTCGGTAAAAGGGTCTGAAAATCAGACTATAACTTAGGTGATTGCAATCACTTAAGTCGATTCGACAACTAATGGTCGTTATTTTCCCACTAAAAGCCATTTTCAAGCCCTTTCATTTTGAGGGAAGTTCTAAATTAGTATTGTCTTTCAAATGCCGTTGGAATTTAACCTTTTCATTTGTTTGGCCTGCAAATGGGGCATAGTACCTTTAATTCCCATTTGGAACCTATTTGCTTTTATATGCTGTATAAGATTCCCATTAAGTTCAATTAAAAAAAAAAATATATATATATATATATATATATATATATATATATTAGAATGAAAGCCAAAGGTGAGAAATGTAAAAAGTAATGGCTAATAATCTAAGAAGAAGAAGAAAAAAAACCTGTAGGCCCTAGTAACAAGGAAAAGAACAGTGTGGAGCTGTCATGTAGTAAAAATGTAGACAATGAAACGAATGAAAACACAGCATTTCACCACGTTCACTATAATACTTAATTCAGATCACATAAAATTGCCTCAATAGATTTGCAAGTACGCTGTGACGCATATGGCAGTTAATGAACATGGCTGCAATCCAGTATTTTGAGTTTTAAAACATTTTTTTCCAGTGGCTTATGTAAACGAACTTTAAGTTGCTGCGGTCCTCATTTGCATGACTATTTTAATCATGATTGCCATTCTCATCTTAATAAGGAAATACAATGCTTCATGATCGGATGCATTTCGAAAAAAAACAATGTTTGGAGCCAAGCGTGAAGAGTTATGTGATATTGATAGCTGAGCAATGCCGCAATGTCACTATTATTGTGTGAATTCCATTCTTATAATGGAACATCCCTTCATGACCTTGTCTATAACACTGCAACGGTGCACTAATTCTTCACGCTGATTGGATAACAAAAGATATAGGTGTCATCTACGCTCTGTTAAACCATAATGGAATTCGGTATTGCTCTGTGGCGTACAAATGCAACATCCTTTAATTTTGTGAGGATGAGCAAAAAGAAAAAAAGGGGTTTGTCCTTGCCCCATTCTACAGCCTGCCTATTATTGAGGTCTGCTTACTTATCATGAACCGCTGAAAAAGACAAGGCATTATTTGTGCAGGCTGCAGGGTTGCTTATTATTGTGCTC
Source organism: Mesocentrotus franciscanus (assembly GCA_037976565.1). NCBI lineage: Eukaryota > Metazoa > Echinodermata > Echinoidea > Camarodonta > Strongylocentrotidae > Mesocentrotus > Mesocentrotus franciscanus. Next base: position 13,382,734 of record CP137679.1, read on the forward strand.
AATGCCGTTCCACGGTGATGATAATGTACTTTTTTGGAGGTAAACTGACTCCAACTGGGGACCCATTGCTACCGTAATTACAGAACCGTATGACTCAAAGCATCGAAATACCCTTTCTTTCATTCAGGCAGTAGACGCTAGGCCTATCGGCGGCTGAGGATATAATTCTTGGAGCTACCGCTACTTCTTCTTGTTCATTCTACGCCAAAGGGATTGATTGAAAGAGAGAGTGGACATCGACAAAGTCGTTTTAAGTTTAAACAATAGCGTTGGTCAACCGTATCGCTTACCAAAATTGGATATCAAAAGCGAAGTTGAGCAACATTTTGATCAGCCAACTGCTGAAGGGCTGTGACAAAATATATCGGAAGAGAAAGATCATCCGATGAACGGGTGAGAATATGACTTTTTAAGAAAAGTACTTCTCGGATGCTACAGGTCTTCTAGCGCGCACTTGTCTATGGATCATCTGAATATGACATTATGAGGATCTTGAAAGCTTGTTTCAACCAATGGAATGGACTCTTAGTGAATACACCTCTGGAGGTTATTACACAGTGCTGCATGTCATAAGGAAAGGGACTTGATCGCTCTACATCATTGTGTGTTAAGATGACGCGCGTAGAACGAAGGAGGAATGGCAAAATACCCGGCTCGTCCGGGCTCAGACCAGATTCAATCAACATGGATAAGGTATGGAGAAAATACAATTATCTTGAACCCTAAAGTTTTACAAAGCAAAATGCTAATGAATATATGTCTTCGGTTGGCCAAAAGAATGCCGTTCCTGCTTGTTGACAATACAAAGCTCATACGTCCTTCTTGAGGACAGCCAAAGATGTCTCAAAATCACTTTGATGGAGATTCAGATAAAAACAATGTACACCAGTTGATATACACGTACATTAATCATTTTATGATTATGCTTACCCTATAGACATCAGTACCACAAGATCATTACATAATGGTGACTATTTTACTGTTTTGTTTCAAGTTCAAGTTTATTTGTTCCACATTTTACAAAAAATATAGACAGACATATACAATAGAAATTATAATATATATATACATGTAGTATGAGCACGTCTCAATGATACTCAATTCATATGATAGATTAAGTAGAATGTGAGGAACCTATTGAAAAGCAGTGCTTGTATATTATAGGTTCCTTATAAAATAGACATTGTAGATAAAAAAAAACCGTAGCAGTAGAGAAAGACGTAATTAGAGGGGCATTTACAAACACAATGAAATAAGGAAATGTGTATACAAATACATTATAGAAAATGGGCAAACAGGTGTGACTGCTACATAAATATTATAATACGATTTAATTAGTATGTTTGATCAATTTATTTCATGAGCGTTCTACGTCACCAATTTTTACTATGATGTGCATGGTGTGCAAGAGTATCATGTTAAATGTTCAATTATATTCCAGAATCACGATATCTTCAAATTTCATTTCGAGCTACCATTGTAGCAGTTCTGTTTGCAATTAAGTTGTTTTTTTTCCTGAGTAATTATGTGAATACTTATTTCATTCTAATTTCTCCCACTTGAATATTTGCAATTCTTTGAAGAAGTAGCCACAATATTTGTACAAATATTGACACAGATATTCATAAAAGTATTCAGACAAGATCTATTCAAAAGATGCGTCATAATTATATGGAGCTAAACTACAATTGATTTTGCGGGAGAGAGCTTTATTCCGTCACCTCACACATGCAATCTAATTTGTATAATATAAACATCTAAAGATTTATGCTACTTAATCTTGAAAAGCAATCTACTCCTCATAGATATATCCAATTATAAACATTGATATTCAATGTGCAAGGAACATTCACAGGTATACGTCATTCCAGGTAGACAACTGTGCAAAGAGCATTTTGGATTCACTTAGCGCGTTAGAACTTCACTGGAATTATTACCCAGTCACTGGATACAGTCTGAGCACCATCCTCGATCCCTGTCGAGTATCCATAGCATATGCTCACCTTGGAGGCATATGGTACATTTAATTACAGCCACCAGTTAAGGTTATGTGATATAAAGCTTTTAATCAAACTTGGTAATTTTTTGATGCTACTGTAAAATAGATGTATAATATGCTGGTACGCCAGGCCAGTATTATTTTGATTGGTTGTTGATCATATTATAGTGGTATTTCTTTCGTCGCATCTTTTTATATAATGTGTAAAGCCTAACTATATTCCTTGCATTTTCTTTAATTTTCATTCCTTCACTTTTATTCTTTCAGTACATAACCAATCGATTGCATAATGTTGCTTAAACATTAACACGGATCAAATTAACGTAATAAAAAATTGTAATAAAGGTTACTTATAAAGCTTGAAGGTACTTGAAGAACAAAGAGATGATTTTTTTTTGGACATAGACCAAGCTATACATTACTAGATCTCAGGCCTGCAAATGCAGGGTGATACATGACGAAAAAATGCATCTACGAAGCAAGTCACAATCAACACAGCGTGCAGTAAACGTAATCTGTAGTTGTTAAATTAAAGAATTACAACTTATTACTAAAGTGCGATTGTTTTGGGACCTGATAAACATATTCTAATGAAATGGTTCTTTTCTTGTATATTTTGCCAAGGTCAAAGGTTAATAAAATTAGTGATATTTTGATACTGGTAGGAAGCAGCAGCGTCCATGAGTGAATTATAATTTAGACTAGGGGGTGTTTCACAAAGACTAAGATCGACTTTAAGTTGGACTTAACTATGGCAGGGCATTCATGCCACTGGTTGCTCTCACCGTTATGATCTTTAGATAATATTTTTTCCTTCAATAATGAAATCTGTCGATTTGTGACCATGATTTGTACGTCCCTTGAGACCAATGCCAGTAAATGGTGAGAGCAAACAGTGGCATGAACGGCCTGCCACAGTTAAGTCTAACTTAAAGTCGATCTTAGTCTTTGTGAAACACCCCCTAGGTCTTGCCGTGTGTATAAAAAACACGTCCCTATTGAACTGTTTACAATATTAATAGTTAGAAAAGGTGAACATAAATTATGTTTTAATTTTCAAAGAATTGTTATAAATTATTATAATTATTTTATATCTTATTTTTTATCAAAATATTTCCCTATTTAAGTCGACATGAGTTTTCACCTTTATTCCGGACAAGAATCCATATTCCGTAATATGATGAATATATTTTTACAATGTCAGTTACAAAGAACTTAAGTGATGTTAATATCATCTACTCCATTTCAAAACAAGCTGCGGTTTTTGGTCTCTTTCGTTTCTCATAACTTTATCCATGTCCCAGACACATTGCTACCTAATTTCTATGAAAATTAGAACACCCCAAAACATATATCATTTGATATATATAACCCTACATTGTACATTAAGTGGACATCATAAAAAAACCTAACCCTAACCCTAAACCTAACCCTAACCCTAACCCTAACCCTAACCCTAACCCTAACCTAACCCTAAACCTAACCCTGAACCTAACCCTAAACCTAATCCTAAACCTAATGATAATGTCTATTTAATGACTCATTTTTTCACTCCAATGTCCCTCCAATGACGCCTTTAGTAACATTACAAATATAGAGAGAGATATATATAAAAAAAATATGCCTTCTATGAGAAATAAAACGTAAAAAACGTTAAGAGGACACCAAATTGTCCTCCTAATGACAATGTCTACTTAATGACTCATTTTTTCACTCCAAATGTCCCTCTAATGACGCCTTTAGTAAAATATATATATATATATATATATATATATATATATATGTAGGCTATGTATACATATATATATTTATATTTTACTAAAGGCGTCATGATACGAACATTTGAAGTGAAAAGTGAGTCATTAAGTAGACATTGTCATTAGGAGGACAATAATTCTACGGACAAGTTTTAGGGTTAGAGTTAGGGTTTAGGGTTAGGGTTAGGGTTTGGGTTAGGGTTTGGGTTATAAGTTAGGTTTAGGTATGATGTCCAAGTAATGTACCAGATATGGTTATTTATATATGTATAGATATTTTTTGTTATATATATCCTAATATTTTCAGTCGGGTAACATAGTCATCTATCATTAAAAGGATATGTATTGAAACATTTTAACAATTATTATTTGTGACCAGATATCGTTTTCAAAGTTTCTAGCGTTTTTAAAAATAAATACATCTCTATGGTAGCACAGCCGCCGTCACTTCAAATACATGTACAATGTATTTAAAAACGCTACCAGCTTCAAACATATTATGGAACATATAAATATTATTATTATTATTATAGCTTCTAGAGTTTTTAAATACATATGTATGGTAGCACACCTGCCATCGCTACAAACATAATTCGTTTGTTCAGAGCCAGAAGGGAAGAAAGTCTGTGATAAAGTAAATGGCTAACGCCCTTCTGGCTCAAAAACAGACGCATGCATATCTGTGAATACAGGGGCTGTATCAAGACGAATGCTAAAACAGTAGTACTCCTGAAATGGAGGTTGATCATTGACCGTTGCATATAATGTTTCGTAGTGAACATCACATTGCTCTGCTGAAGAGCTGAAGAGCTCAGGCGAGCTCAAAAGTGATTTGCATTCGAACTTTTCATATTAGTTGGGAGAAGAAAATGACGACCGGGAAGGAAGAGACGGTGGGAGAAGTGATGAAGAGAGAAAGGGAGTCAGATTGAAGGAGAAGTGTGTGAGAGATAGAGAGGGAGAGGATTTGAGTAGAAGTGTGCGTGAGAGAGAGATAGAGAGAGACAGTGGGTGGATAGAGAGAGAGAGAGAGATAGTGGGTGGAGAGATAGAGAGAGAGAGAGAGAGAAAGGGAGAGAGAGAGAGAGAACGAGGTTTTTTCTTGGGGGGGGGGGGAGAGAGAAAGAGAGGAAGAGAGGAGACACTTGAAGCAGAGGAGTTAGCGATAAGGATTCATGTAATACCATCCCATCCCATGTCGGAGTGACCCTCGGGCATTGACGCATGCGCACACGTTTAGTTTTGGACACATTGCTCATCGCACACCACCTGCCGACCTATCCCCGACCATCCATCCTCCTCTGGTTTACCAAGCCTACGGACTCGGCCCAGCAGCTGTACCCATCGCCGCTGAAAACTCACACGCTTCGATTACTTCTACTAGAGGGAGTATTCCCTTGAAATTTCAGCTATCCCTCTGATTCCAAACTCTCGGGGTCCCGTTTGATAAATGAATTTGATACAGTCGGACTGGTCTCGAATAATCTGACATCCATTCCCTTCCATTCATGCTTACAAACGTTCTGTGTTAATGCTAATTCTCCTTACACTTCCCTTTACCACTTCTCTATATCTTGGTATAACATAATTTCTGCAACCCCCCAAAAAACTAGTCCAAACAGAATTAGAGAAATGGAGTAAAAAGGACTATGGTACATTAAATTTCGCTGTGAATACCTGGAAGTTGGATTGGGAAATGCGGTCATGATAAGTCGTTATATAGTTAGTTCTGTTTACATATGACAGGTGAGCGAAATGCTAATCAAAGATATCCGTTACTCTATGATAATCATTTTGAATCATTATTTTACCACAGGGACGTCTCGATTTATTTTCTCAAAAGAAAAACACAGAAGAATAATAACTTTTTACTCATAATATTCAAAATAATATTGACGAGTGTGTTACGCACACTGGAGGGATACGTCACATTTCGTTCAGAAAAATAAAGGGAGGATGAAAGGTGATATCAGCAATTTGGGTAAAGGTGATAATGATGAGATATGATTCAAGCATTAGATTATGCCGTCCATTAAGTGCATATTTGCTCACTAAAATTTGATGTTTGTTTTTAAGGGTCTGTGTGTGGGAGAAGATGTGATAGAGAAAGATACATAGGCACAGAGAGAGAGAGAGAGAGAGAGATGTATCAATAAATCCTAACACAGTCTGTAGGAATCGATAGCACAAGTTTTTGCATGTATTTGATTGTATTAAAGCGTTACTTTATCTTTGGTTATATGCTGAAATACCAAAGAAGTAAGTCTTTGGTAATGTTTCCTAATTGGTATTATTTAAAGGGCAAGTCGGGTTCCATAACAATTTGCTTTCAATAGAAGCAGAAGAATCTGACAAACAGACAAAACAGGTTTGAAGAAAATCGTACGACTAATAAGAAAGTTATGAACGTTTTTAATGACACGAACAACCATGAAAAACTATTTTTAAAAATCACTAGACAAATAGGCAACATGATGTCATCATTCTACCACAACTTATTACTAAATATCCTTTGATAATACGAATTTTCCAATTGTATGCAATAATATGACTTTCTGCAAAACTTGTAACAAGTTGTATTTATAGGAAAATGTTTTGCATGTGCGCCTTCGCAAAATATGAGGTGCGATGGTTCCGTGGTAGAGCAGTGGTGTCGTAAAAGGGAGGTCCCGGATTCAAAACTAATTCGATGCGTCCTTTGGTAAGGCATTAATCCTCATTACCCAGTCCCTCAGAGAGGACTTAAAGCCGTGGGTCCCCTGGTTGCTTAATTGCAAGCATACATATGCGTTCATAGCAGTCAGGTAAAACAAACAAACCAACTTACCTTTATATACATATATATATATATTAACTAAAAAGACGTGTTATAAGATATAACTTGAGGCGAGAGAGTGCGAGAGGAAGAAGGATAGCGAAAGTGAGATAGCATAGCGGAGATAAGACCTCCGTCTCTCGTATATCAAGACTTGCACAACATCGATGTGAATCCTCAAATTAGGCGAACGTGGCAGTATCTTGAATTCCTATTAGGGAACCGTAGCTCTTCTTGATGCCAAAAGTGCGTTAACTTCTTTAAAGGGAACCCCTTTCGTTGCCATCATCCGTGTTTGCCTTTCAGCTTTCATCCAGCTTACCTCGTTTAGGATTCGCTACCTTTAAGGTATGTTGCTATGCGATATTATATTTAAAGCAAACGTGGATCTCGTAACAATAAAGAGGCTGGCAGGCTCGGCCTGCCTTATTGAAATTTCACTAACATATTCATTCATGACACACTGCCTTTATACTTCATGTTCTGTAAGCAAACATAATGGATAGATTCGTTATATATCGTTTCGAGAGCTGCCTTTATGTGAAGGTTCTCTATTTCAGTCAGTCATTCGTGGTTCTTAGATTTGTGATTTGAGTGAGAGTATATTGGCTAAAATGAGACCACTTTATTTGCAATGACTTCAGAAAATGTTTTCAGGCTACCGTAACAATTCATTTTGGCGTCTTTTTTAAAAGTAAATAGATCAATTCATTATTATTTTATTACCCAATAATTTGATTCTGCCAGATCACACCGCCATTGAATTGTCGATGAATGTAATCATGAAAATACACCCAGGATATCATTTTCTGCCAGACTAAGTTGATAGAGCACTTACAAGTACAAATAATATTAGTTTATGATTCTTTGTCGTGTTGACCACTTGGTACGGTCATTCAATCATTGAATGCTGTGGTTTAATAATTAACTAGATAGTTAATATCAGTCTCATAAAATTAGCTCGATTCTCGCGTATGAAAAGGAATGTCCGGATAACATATGTTGTGTGATGCAACCATTATCAAATTGACCTTTATCCTCAACATACTTCATTTTTGCTTATTAATGTTCTTAGCATTTATCATAGATTAGTGACGGGCGAACAGCTATTGAGTTATTTTCTGTTTCCATGAATTCAGTCTATAACGTGTACTGTTCTGTCAATTAGAACAATGGCTTAAATTTAAGGGATACGTTCTCCCAAATCGAATGACGAGAAAAAAGGGGGAAAGTAGAAAGAGAGAGATATGAATAAAAGGGGAAAGGGAAAAACAGAGCGAACAAAAAATATAGTACAGCCTTCTTATACTCTCCACTCACTTCATAACCCTGTTTTCTGGGTTCTCTGGCGTTTCACCTAAAGTAATTTCAAAACAAAAAATATGTATAAAATGTACTCATGAGTAGAATCATAACATATATTAATCCTCAATTTGTATTGATATTTATATAACATACTGAATATTTGTTTTTTTTAAATACGTTTATGTATTATTTAAAACTTAATGTATTTCCTCCTGATTCAATACTTACTCTTAATGGTTGATTTATAGTCCTAAAATGGTGTATTGAACGGGGCCCAAACATGACCCACTCTTGCAATTTGTTGGCTCCATTTATTACATGCATAACTGACTATTGTCTAGCTGAAATATAATGTGACTTGATATTTGGGTTATAAATAAATGAAACGAAAAATAGCGGTGCCCCCATTTAGCAGGTGGCTGACCTGATGCTAGGCCAATGATTTCGGATATAGTCGGCGACTATGATTAATACATGTTCATAACATATATATATATATATATATATATATATATATATATATATATATATATATATGTATTATACTCATACTTATACATATGGAATATACCATGAAACCATATGAATATAATTTTGGTGTTCATTGTGTATTGTAAATTGATTATGTTTTCATTTTCCCCAAGACATCAAATACCATTATGCAAATTGTATACATATGCAAATTCGTTTTAGGAGATCGCCATTCCACCCCTCAGCAACGGCCCTATCCTGCCTGCCTGTCCTTAACTCGTCAAGTTGGTAGCATCGTAATGAAGAAAAAAATGTTCAAAAATAAGCAACGTCTTTTTGACGTTTTTCTTGATAAAACCCAGAACCCTGAAACCAGTGAAAGCGTAATTTTGGTCCGCTTGCGATTACTGTCCTACGTGTAGTCCCGCGTATGTGTGTATTTGAGTGTACCATGCAGCGATACGGAGACATCAAATACGTAAAGAGCAAGAAAGCTCTAATTTGCAACCTAGAAACCAAACAGCGGATCAGACCTTGCCTTTTGTAACTAAACAGAATTATATGCTTATCGTATCAAAACTTAAGTGGAAACTGTTTTGTTCCACCATTGGGACGATATTTTGTGCATCCGGACGCATAATCCTTAAGCGATTTTTTGGCCCTAGTATACCAAGACTGTAATATCTGCCAGGATGGCGGTCTGGAGTCACGTTTGTTGATTGCAAGTGACAAGTTAAGTGAAAATTCCTTCACACGTAGATTAATTCCATAACCAAGCCTTGAAGAGGACGTGCGGGCGCATGGTAGGGTACGTTTAAACGAGAACCAATATATATTCTGAGTGAATGGGGTGGTGTTTTATTGGTGGAAGATCGAGCGCTTGGAGGAAGAGGAGCAAGAAAAACGAGGGGATACCTGAAAATGTTCTTTTGCCTTGGAAAGGTATATAGGATAACGCATTACACGCCCGGCAAACATGGGTAGATTTGAATATCAGATGTTTAGACATACAAGGACGCATCACATGATTACGTGATGTGATCACGTGATCTTCATTTTCCCACCATCAATGTGATACAGCTGTCCACAAAGAAATGAGAACAATCTGTTTTGGGGATAAAAAGAAATGGCAAGGTTTGAAAGAAATGTCATGCATATTACAGCTCTGGTACTTGAAGGTGGAATAGAAAAATAACATGGAAAAATAACATTCAGTTAAACGCACCAAATAAATCATCTTGTCATGGATATGCCTAGATGCTTAGAAATATTTAAGGTAGACAACAGCATTGATGATAATTCGAGAACAAAGATAACTTAAATTTGCTCATCGCAATTTGATATTCACCTAGACTGACTATAACTACGGCTTCTATTCGATCTGCTGAACGGCTTAATAACTGATAATAACTAACAGATTGAAAACGATAAGTCACACTCTTGTATATTATTTTATGAAAACGATTGTATAAAAAAATCCACGAGTAGTCTCCAAATTTGTTTTTAGCATAGTAAATTCCAATTTTGAGAGAAGAAGAAATTTATGAAGATACGGTGAAAGAGAAATAAGAAATGTGAAGTAGATAGATAGGTAGAATGAGAGAGGCAGAGAGAGAGAGAGAGTGAGAGAGAGAGAGAGATAACCACATACACACACATACACACATACACGCACAGATACAGAGAGAAAGAAAGAGAAAAGAGAGACATATAGAGAGAGAGAGAGTGGAAGAGAGAGAGAGCGTGTGCAAAAGAAATAATTATGTATAAGTCGGTAGGGACGAATAGCCATCGGCGTCTAACATCATATATGTTTCAATTAATCTACTCTGCCAAAATAATTGGATCTTTGTGACGGTATGGATTTAGCCATGTAGAAATCACGATTAGCCGTATTCATCTGCAAAGCAAAGCAGACCTGTATCAGCATAACATAATTCGACATTTCCTGTGAAAAATGGCGATTATCTTTTTATCTCACTGGTGTCCGAATTCATCACTTTTATTTTTTACCGGAGACAAACCCGGGTACTTCTTTTCAACTCTGGCCTTCACTTAGTTACGCTCAGCTCCCGTTCTGTTTATTGAGGGGGATTATGAAACGGGAAGGATATAATGTTGACGATAAGGGGGAAAGGGTAGACGCTCATGTACTCCATTTTTTTTCTCTTTCTTTATTGTCACTTACCGACCATGGGTATTCTAATAACACACGCTGGGTCGTTAATGGGATAAGGCATATACTCGCCCTGGCGGCTTGCAAATGGTGCGTGGAAGATGAGTCGCTTTTGAGTATTTGGTCATAGGGGAATAAGGGGAAGCTGTGCTGTGGGAATCGGTTACATCGTTATGCGATGCTGAGTGGTTACAGTACAAGCTACAAATATATGCGATTTCGGGCTTGGGGAAAGTGATAAACGTGAATTATCAGGATGTATTGCAAATAAAGCAAATGAATCATAACACTTACAAATCGTTGTATATCAGAAATTAACTTTGATGCGACAATTAAACGGTTCATGGACTTACAGAAGGATTAGGCGTGTAAAGAGCCTCGTTCTTAGAAAGAGGAGTATACATGGGTGTGTATATATATATATATATATAAAGTCATTGAACTGATATTAGACATGGAATAATATATGTAAATCTTAATGTGCAACGGGTTTTACATTAAAAATTGTTTATTAAAGGGGAAGAATGGTATTGTTGTAAAATTTTTACAGACACATCAATAATAATTTTAACTGAAAAGGATACAAACAATATGTTTGTCACTTTGATATAATGATTCTTTCACCAAAGTCAAGAATACAGCTGAAATAACGAACACAAATTGCTTTTAGCATATCACCCAAATCTGCTCCAATCGTGAGTACATTGGATCCCGTTCAATAGTCTTCCACCCTCATTTCGAGAAGTAAGACAATTTATCAATTATCTGGAACACGAGTCACCAAATGGGAAAAGAAAAGAGCGAAAACGTTCCTGCATCTCAATTCCAATCGCATCGTCTTGGGCGTCTGACATTTCAATATACCATACAAGTATAAGTGTGTTCATTTGAAGAAGCGCTTTTGTGACCGCCGGCGTTTTTAATCACATTCACTGCAAGTATCATACGCCTTTGTCTTTTTCTCTCTCTTTCATCACATTTGGAAGGTCTTGCGTGAAAGATTCGATAGGTTAGAAGAGAGGGAGAGAAAGAGGGGATGATATATTGGAGAGTTCTTGCGAGGGAATGTTTGGGCATTGGGTGAAGAGAAAGACACGTACATAGATAGATAGATATAGACAGAGATAGAGAGAGAGAGAGAGAGAGGTGAAATGTGTGAATTGTTAAGACAAATTAATTATAGGTTGATTATATCATCGTAATAATTATATACCATTTTACTGCGGTGATATTAACTCGTTTTACTATCACAAAATGTAATACAGAATGATGTTATCTACATCAGATAGTAAACAACCCTGCATACAAATTAATGTTATCACGTACAAGGTAGCGGAGGGAGGAAGAGAGAGAGAGAGAGAGAGATAGAGAGAAAAAGAGAGAGAAAGGGGGAGGGGTGGGTGCAGGAATACTTTAGAAACAAAATTATCGAAATATATTATTTTCATTTACTAATGCATTTATCATATACTCGTTTGACTAATATAATATATCGTTGTGTGAGTATGTTATCTAAAGTAGATAGTAAACTACCCGAGAAAAAAAAAAGAATAATATGAAATGATAGAGAAAGAAAATGGGAGGGAGGGGAGGATTGAAGTGAGTAATTGATAAAAGAAGATGCAATCTTATAAAAAGAGACATAAACCTATATATGTGAAAAGACAATGGTGATACGAGGAAATACATTAGAATTACAATATCAGGTAAGAAGCATTGATACATAAAAAAAATGAAGTAAAATTTATCATGAAAAGGTAAAAAAAAAAGTAACTTTATATAACAGGAACTAATAAACCACTAAGTGGAAGCATATGTAAAGATGTAGAGCAATAAGGAAAGAACATTTGATAACAAAGAAGAGAGAGAGAGAGGGAGAGATAAAGACATGTCAGTGTATAACGCAAAGGTATGCATAAAGACAATGCAAAGACAGGGAATGGTAAGACAAAGACAGAGCCAGGCAGAGAGAAAGTGAGAGAGAGAGAGAGAGAGAAAAAAAAAGTGTGAGAGAGAAAAAAGGAGATTGGGAGAAATGGCTGACGAGGAAATGAAGGACACTAAGTGGAAGCATATGTAAAGATGTAGAGCAATAAGGAAAGAACATTTAATAACAAAGAAAAGAGAGAGAGAGAGAGAGAGAGAGAGAAAGAGAGGTAAAGACATGTCAGTGTATAATGCAAAGGTATGCATAAAGACAATGCAAAGACGACAGGGATTGGTAAGACAAAGACAGAACCAGGCAGAGAGAAAGTGAGAGAGAGAGAGAGAGAGAAAAAAAAAGTGTGAGAGAGAAAAAAGGAGATTGGGAGAAATGGCTGACGAGGAAATGAAGGACACTAAGTGGAAGCATATGTAAAGATGTAGAGCAATAAGGAAAGAACATTTAATAACAAAGAAAAGAGAGAGAGAGAGAGAGAGAGAGAGAGAGAGAAAGAGAGGTAAAGACATGTCAGTGTATAATGCAAAGGTAGGCATAAAGACAATGCAAAGACGACAGGGAATGGTAAGACAAAGACAGAACCAGGCAGAGAGAAAGTGAGAGAGAGAGAGAGAGAGAGAGAGAGAAAGTGTGAGAGATAGAGATAGATTGGGAGAAATGGCTGACGAGGAAATGAAGGACAGTGTGATGAACGGAAATAAGGGACACCATAAGAGTGAGGAAAGCTCAGGCTAGAGATATTATTTTTGGTCGCCATATGTCTTCGTTTCGCTTGCATGGGGATTCAGTCACGTGACTTTGTCACCACAGCATGGTAAAACATCCGAAGTTTCGGGTCAAACACGAATCAAATCCATCTCTCAATGAATCCTGGTCAGCAGACGATGAATTATTATAGATGGCTCCTATAAAAACGAAATGTTGCAATAAAAAAGAATGCAGTAGTAATCCTTACGAGAGATCCGAGAATGCAAATTACAAATGTCACGTGCATGCATAGCAAGCACTAAGACAACTACAGCCTTACTTTAAATGGGAAGCATATGTTTTGTTTTTTGCACTGTCCCACGTTTTCATGACTTTTATCCACTCTGATCATTTTGAATATCTTTAGTCTACATAATTTAGTTTAAAAAAATTATTTGAAAAATTACAAACATATTTATAGATATTGATTTATAGATAGACATGACAATGCTATGTTTAGACATACATGTGCATTTTAACATGCTCATATTCTGTACAACTAATTAGAGATATTTGTTTTAACAGAGATTTACATGATCATCCCGTTTTACACAATGGATAATCTAAAAATACGTTACAGTAATGATAAAACCTGCTACTTTGGTGTTTCTTTTCAATGGAGATGACGTCAGTAGTTTCACATCTTAAGCTGTTCTACGAAGCAGGGCCCATTTCCGCTGTCGTCAACATAGCGTTCTCCTCTATATCTCTATACCCTCTCTCTTCTCTCTCTCTCTCTCTCTCTCTCTCACTCACTCTCTCAATCTGCCCCTCTCTCTTTCTCTTTCTCTTTCTCTTATTCTACCTCTCGTTTGTACTAGTTGTTATAAGTCATTTGTTGTTGTTTTTCTTTTCCCCACATTTGCACAACTTCCATGTCATTTCATTATGCCTCTTCAAAACAATTATAAGAGAACCACTTTCAAAGGCTTCCTTAATTTTTTTTCCGGCTGACACCTACAGCTTTTTAGCTAATTAAAAATCAATGGAATCAAGTAATAACTATCTAAATTAATGAAAAAAAATTAAGTGACAGAATACGATGTTTTCATTCACTCGTCATTCATATGATAATTCTTTTGAATACCAGAGCACTATAGGGGATGGATATTCGTACGTGCACGGCAGATTGTCTTTTATTTCCAGCGGGTATAATCATGTTTGCTGCCAGTTTGATAGGTCTAATAGAAAACACGATTTTGCTGGGGACTGTATAGGTCAAGGAGGATATGCCTTCATCAAATTCAGCCAAACAACGTGTCGCGTGCAGCGCTTCATACTGGATCCTATAATGAGTAACAGATAAATAAAACGAACATGGTTAATACTTATAACTATGAAAATATCTTGTTTACCCTCTTTTCCCTCATTATGAATAATTTAGTTCAATCGTAAGTGGTTGTGATCATTTGATGATTTCAATCGTATGATTATTTTCAACACGTTTTGGAGTCAGTAAACAATCATTAAAGTAACGACGTATCATTAACATTTGTTAAAAAGTGTTAAACGATGGTCAAATATAACAATACAAAGATAAATGTGAGGAATTAAATTGAAATTGAGTTGAATTGAATAACAAATGACCGCACGCGATATCGCACTTTAGAAGTTGACAAAAAAATTGATGATGCCAAACAATTTGATTAAATCTATAAAATGTATGAAACGAATGAGTGTGGGAAGACATAATATGACTCTCATTACAACCACGTCAGAATTGTGCTGGGGAATTTTCGTATCAACTCTTTTTGATGGGGTTTTACCAGGGTAATCTGACTTCATAAATTGCGGTTGAATTTATTGGCCGATTGAGGATAAAACGGAATGATCTTATATTGCATTTTGATAACTCAAAGTAGTGTTATTGGCCATTCGCTGGTGCTAACTTACGAATGACTTGATATTTCGAAGAAAGGTAATGAGTTTTCCGGTTTGTTTCATTCATGCAGAGTCGTTCTGGCATAAAATAATATATTGGCATATACCGATTTTAATATATAATGAAACTTTCTCGTAGATTGAATTTGTTTTTTAAAGAATATCAAATATAAGCGGATGAATTGGCAAATACGATTTCATACATTATTATTTCTCAGTTTAATGTAGCCTTTTCCACATTTTCACTAGTGTGTTTTCCTTTTTCGAGACTTTATTTTAATTATAAGAATCCCTAAACAAATTGCTTTCTTGGTTTCTTCACGGGATACACTGTTATGGACAGAAAGTAATGGTTTAATGCGTGGGTCGTTTAAAATCTTTTCTTCTTCTTTTTTTCGCAGAAAAAAGGTGATATCACGGATTCGTGTAAATTGACATGGATTTGTGATTCATCACCCTAAATTGACATAATTCACCAATCTTTACCATACAAGGTATGGGGTCCCCGAGCCCGGACCCGCGTGACTGCGCACAGAAGTCACGGCGCATCTGTGCAGTGACGTCACAGCGCCAGATGGCCCATGTGATGGAGGTTCATATAAATCTGCGTGGTTTCACTAATCATACCTACGTAAATAGGAGCCTTTCGTGTGCATCGTAAGACCCAGCACCCCTTCTGCTAATGGTGTAGGGCTGGTGGTAGGGGTGCTGGTAGTACACCCCATACCCCCTCCTTGCCTCCGTCGATTCCTAAATCAGCCGAATACATTCGAACCCTAAAGTTGGGGACAAACTTTTTTTCCGTCAATTTATTTTTTTATTTGTTTAAATGTAATTCAATCGAAACGTGTTTTGTGCAAACGATTCCACATTCAAAGCAGCCGAAACTGGATCATCCATGTTTACATGCAATGTTGACATAATTAATAACATTTTAAATGATACGAACATATTAAAAGAAACAAACCTCATACTTAAAAAAGGTAGACCTGTTAAATTATAGACCTTTTAAACTATTGGGATTAACACACATGGATAACAAATATTGAGATTTTCAAATTGACTCTATGGACCTGGTGGTAAGATGTAAAGCGTACTAAGCTAAATACGGAAACATTAAAACAAATATTTATATTGAAATCTTGAGACAAAAAGAAAAACAAACATTTAGCATATTACCCTAACCCGTTCTATCTTATTGTAGTAAAATGACATTCTGTTTTTGTCTCCTATGTTTATAAGCCATGGAAATCTAGGATACTATTTCAATGTAGATTATCTACTTTATATAAAAACAATGTGAATACAGTGAATGAGGGTATATGGAAATTGACTGTATGACATAGTTTTAGTCGTTTTTTAAATTGTCCAAGGATAAAAATGCGAAAGCTTCCACTACCTGTTTCAAATCCACAACCTTTCTCCGATCTTATTAAAGCTATCAGAAGAAAAGGTAAGGTCATTTGAAACTATTTCTTATAAAGCAACGCCAGGCAAAAGGTGATTCGATTAGCTGCAATAATTACCACATATTCCCTTGATCAAAGTCCGAAACCTTATGGACATAAAGGTGTCTTTTTATCCTAAAGCGACATAGTTACTGGAATAGCCCTGCCTCAGGCGCGGTCATCCCTAACTCAAAGTGTCGGCTTTAATACTCCAGACATGGTGCATCAATTAGCTTCACACGAAAACACGACAATTAAGCGCTGCGCTGGTATTACTGTAATCTCTTCCGATTCTATGCGCTACGTTCTACGCTTGCACTCATCCATTGCCTGCTTCTCTCCCGTCTCTCTATTCTGGAGTGGGAACCTCTTTTTAACTTCCCAATATTTCCAGCCATGATTTAATATCTCATTTTGATACTGCCAAATTCATACGATGGCGATTAGTACACCCAACTTTACCCCCTTTGCCAAGTCTACCGGTGTTATAATATTTCACTTGCTTCTCCGCAAATTGGTTCTTTATTGATCCGCCCTGCGCACGCGCAGTGTGAAGGGTGTTTGTGGAGCTTACAAGGCATCGTGTATTTTAAAACGCGACAGAATAGACACCCCTCGGGTGCCTGATATTAGCGCAGCTAGCCCAATAAAACCACGGAGCGTCACCCTCTCTCATCTCCCCTCCCCTCCCATCTGAATATTTGAACAAGCTACATGGCCCAGAAATGACATCTAACATTGCAGACGGTGAGACAACAGTGGAAATGAGTTATTAAAAATAGAAATGTAGATCAAGCCAAACGAATATAGGGCTTAAATGTTGATATTCTGATATATATACAGGAATCTCTGGCTTATTTAACATGTAGTAAGTTTACTCCTGACAAAATGACATGAATTCCGTCTTTCCCTTACATACATTTTTTTGAATATAATATTGATATAAGAGGTTATAATTATGTAGACCTAGAATGGTATTGAATTTATTTTATTCAAATCATTATCATGAATTCAGTTTTCTGACTTGTTAAGTGTATTAAACTCAGGTTATTTAGTTTTCATACATACGGATCAGGAAGCCATATCTTTCCAGTGCGTGATAGATAGGAATGTGGAAGTTAATTTGCAACAAAATATTATGGTTATGCAGTTGGGTTCTTCATAATGTTTTTCTTCACAATTTCATCTCATAATTTTGCCGCATATGTGTATATTACATTCTAAAAACTAAACAATTGAAGCACCATTTAAAAGGGCCGAGGAGTAACAATCTTTTCAAACTGTCAGATTAACACGTTTAACATGCTATATTCATCCTGTATAGCGTTGGATCCAACTTGTTCAAAGTGTTAATATACCATTTTGAATATAAAAAAGTGGCCACTCCCGGCCCTTTTAATTGGTGATTTAAAATTTTAGTTTTTTAAAAGTGTACATAGACTAATAGTAAAATCAACATGATTTGAACATGTTAACAATTATATGAATTAAATTATGGATGGATGTATATCTAATAGGCTACAATCGCGAGCGCTTTGTGATTTTTTTTCAGGAAAATATTGCAGCAATGCAAGCTAACCCACTCAAATGAAAATGAAAATTTTGACGCTGAATAATCGAAAAATGTGTTCATTATTAAAAACGCTTTTGGAATGTTATGAACAACTTGACACTCGCATTAAGATCTTTTGACGATAAAGTATTGCGATCAACTTGGACTGCGAACCTAATAGAAATGAATGTTCAAAAACATGTGTGTCGCAAAATTATTATTTGTCACTGTATCCAGGCAATGCAGCAGAGAGGGTAATTAAGTTGCTCTAAAATAGGACAACGCTGTTTCATCTAATACGTTGAACGAATGTGCATGAGAGTCAATTTCCCCTGCTTCATTACCGAATACTACCCCTTCCCCCCCCCCACACACACACACACCCGCCGATGTTGTGCAAAGGCCTGTACACGAGGGGCTACCGACTAAACGAACAGGCAACGGGGGAAATAGAAAAGGAAAAAAAGATGAGGGGAAAAGTTCTGTTTACTCAAATGCACAATGTCTGTGCAGGCAGTTCGTTTGCAATCCTATGCATAGCAAATTTGAAATAAAGGCGAGATGCGGAACGTCAACAACGAATGCACAGCCAAGTGGTTGTTTTACGTGACTGCTGCCCTGTGACGTCACAACCGTATACCTGGTAGTTCGCTGGTCCACCTTATCAATGCCTTAATATGCAGCAAAATACACGATGGCTTTTAATTGTATTGATACTTCGAATTGCACGCTCCGCAGTCGAGTGTTGTATGTGATGAGGGAACATCGATCATTTTGATTTTGATTAAAATGGCTGATTGGCAATTGGAAAATAGGCTAGTTCGCGCTCCTCATCATGCAATTATATTACTTAATTTCACATAGATTTTTATAATTTCTTGAAAAAGAATAGATTGGGATATTCGTTAACACGACATCATTCGCATTCACTTATCAAAACGTTGTTACGTTAACTATATTACAAGAAAACATCTCTTACCCGGATTTTAAATCCATCAATTGTTCCAATTAGGTTACATAATTATAAATTATGTAACCTATTTATGGAGCTTGTTTCATCAAATTATAATACTTAACCACGAATCAGCCGTAGAAAGAGATATAAGACCAAATATATTTAATTGTAAATAAATATGGTTTTAACAAGAAATCAAAACTAAATTTATTCACGTTACATAAAAGGAAAGTGATCTTGTAAAGACAAAATAGAATGTTTAGGAGATGACAACCCATATATGGTCAAGCCTGTGTACCTGTTTCAAAAGTGAACGGAAGTTTCCATTTTATCAGTCTCAGTCAAGCAAGTTTTCTTTTTTCTGGATATAATATAAAATAGTGACTAATTTCACAGGCCAGTGTTAAGATAAAGACATCAAATCACTCAACATTGACAACATGCGGTCGTGATGATTATGAAAGACTTAGGTCCACTTCATTTACCATGCATGTCCAAATACAACAGCTGGGAATCCAATTGTCACCGGGAATCTTCCTCTTTTTCCACTCAACTTACCAATTTTCTCAGATTTCTTGCTCTTGTGAGAGAAAAAAAGCCGTGTAAGATTAATCGATATGACTATAGGGCCGGAAACGTTAAAACGAATACAGAAAATTGAAAGTGGAAAACATGTAGATGTGTATTTTGACAAATATGGCGGTGAACGAAAGATAGAGATAGGGAGGGTGAAATAGAGACAGAGAAATGTGGACAAAATAACTGGGAGAGAGGGAGGCACACGCAGAGAGTTAGAGAATTTGCGGAAGACAATACAAAATATATAGAGAAGAGAGATAAAATCCTTACACTGGCACTTTGTAATATTTGCGTATGCACTTATTACAGTCTTAAAATTGTATTGTGATAAAGAGAACTAGAAAAGATAGACATATTAGAGGTAAAGTAGTAGAAGTAGAATTAGTAGTAATAACAGAAGCAGTAGCAACAGCAGAAGTAGCAGAAGAAGCATTAGTTGTAGTAATAGTAGTAGTAGTAGTAGTAGTAGTAGTAGTAGTAGTAGTAGTAGTAGTAGTAGTAGTAGTAGTAGTAGTATTTGTTGTAGTAGTAGTGGTGGTGGTAGTGCTGGTAGTAATACTAAAGGGTATGGTAGTAGTAGTAGTAGTAGTAGTAGTAGTAGTAGTAGTAGTAGTAGTAGTAGTAGCAGAAGCGGATCTAGAGGGGGTGTTGCAACCCCAAAAATCCGGGACCATTTTTTAAATCTCATCTTTCATTTTCACACACAGATTTTCAAAATTTTCCTACTGTGGGAGGGGACACCCCTCCCACACCCTCCCTCGCTCGCTCCGCTCGCTTGGACTCGGTCGCTACGCTCCTCGCATACCACCCCAACCCCCTTTATAAAAAGCTGGATCCGCCCCTGAGTAGTAGTAGTAGTAGAAGTAGAAGTAGAAGTAGTTGCAGCAGCAGCAGTGGAAGCAGCAGCAGCAGAAGCATTAGTAGAAGTAATAGTAGTACTAGCAGCAGCAGTAATAGTATAGATGTAGTATTAGTATATAGTAGTGGGGGCGGTGATGGTGGTGTTGGTGATTGTGGTGGTGGAAGAAGTATTGGCCGAACACGATATCAACTTATTTCGAAAAATCAACTTAATTTAAATGTAATAGCCCTTTGCGTCACCTATTGGAATTCGCGAACATGACAATGACGTATTACGTAAATCGAATTTGATTTCATTGGGACATACAATAGGGTATTGATATTGCCATTTAGTTGATTTTTCGAAAGTAGTTGCGATCATTTTTAGAAAAAAAATAGTAAAAGTATTCAATTTTTACTCATTACAAAAGTTGACATATATTTTAACAGGATACAATTGTAAAATTCCAAAGTGGTAGTAGTATTAACTCATACTCTACTATAGCAATTAAGCATTACAACATGAAGGTAGAGTAATGAGTTTTACATTTGAACAAATATTGGTAGGAAAATAAGAGACTGCACGGTTGAAAATCCCTATGTTATCACGCAACAATTATTTACGAATACATTTTCCCATCGAGAGAGAGAGAGCGCGCAGAAATTGAATTGCTTTAGAACGGATGGCGAATGTTTGTTAATTAATACTCCCATAATCCTACTTTGGGTCCGTGCCGAAACCGGATTCGAGGCAATTTGCTGTTCAATAAAATACTGAGCTCTTATGATAGTAAGGCACCCCTCCGCTTGCCATGCCCCTCCCTACCACATACACCCCTTCCTGAATCCTCAGTGGTGATCTACATTAACCAAGCCTCACAAAGCGTTAAAGTGACTCGGTAACATTGTTGAAGGTTGATGAAAAAACTGCGTAATTTTTGTATGAAATGTTACTTAATATATTCCTTCTACTGTACTAACCCTCTAACATGCAAACAATCCTGAACAAATTCTTAAACCACAAAGATATTTATGGTTTTCTTTGAAGGCGTCACTGTGCGACACCTGTAACAGTAAATTCTCCCAACCGTTTTTGAATTTTCTCAACCGTTTTTCCATGAAAATAAGACATAAAACAGACTTTTTTCAAATCTTTCAACACTTAAATGTCTGGAATGGTATATAAAGCCAATCAATTGCTTTGTGACGTTTTTCATTCACCTTAAATGTAATTAAATTGTTATAATATAGTTAGGAGAATTAAGGAATCGATTAGATCAGTTCTTCAATCATTTGTATCATTTATAATGGTCTGTTTTCACTCAAACTTCCAGATTATCTTTAATTGTACATCTAGCATTGAAGTCACTACCTTAGCACCATTTTCTCTCATCTGAACAATGTTACCAAGTCCCTTTAATAATAAGCCTTTCATACCTCGCGTCATTCCTACATCATGATTAAATATTCACTCCAAAGCTCGCACTGGAAAGCTTCAACAATAATTTAATATCTCTCAAGGCCGATGAGTGGGTGATCTGAGGTTGAAATATCTCATGGGATATATTCAAAAATCGAGTTTTATATCCATCCTTGATTTTCCATGCGAGGTATTATATTCTCTTTCTTTTACATTATAATGCGGAGCTTACCTTTGCATAACTGTCAAAGTGAATAATAAAATAGAGCTCTATTGGTTTCTGCCGTATAGTTTAGTATATAAGCCGTATTTACATAACGAAATTATAATAACGAAACTCATTAAGCGGTACTTAACTTAGTTTAGACATAAAATAATGAGATTCCTTTTCGAAGACAATTATTTGTACGATTAAATATCGGAAAGTATCATTTCAGTTAGTTAACTTTCTTTTTTTATCGTTATCATTCTTTTGTTTCGGGGAAGGGCTTTAAATGGTAAAAGTGACTGAATGAAATATTATCAATGTTTATATCTAAATGAGTTGTAAAAGGGAAGAGAATAATAGAGTGTAATTTTATTGGCCCATCTTTCATCCCTAAAATGTAGCTATTAGAAAATAGGGATACTGCATATCGTAGCAGACCATGTACTCATTAAGTAAACATTCGTCTTTTGATAACCGAGTATACATGACATCTATATTCTTTTCTCGAGCACTTGAAAGTGCTTGATATATAGTTCTGAAGTGGGTTTGTGCTGTATGGCGTCTATTAAGATTAGATTCTCGGACGAACGTCACTCTCTCTCTCTCTCTCTCTCTCTCTCTCTATGTATATATATGACTGAGATATATTAGATATATATATTTATATTTAATTTGTGTCTGTCTTGTTATCCCCTCTCTCAACCCCTCCCTATCTCTCTTTCTATCTATCTATCTTCCCTTCCCTACTCTCTCTCTCTCTCTCTCTCTCTCTCTCTCTCTCTCTCTCTCTCTCTATGTATATATATGACTGAGATATATTAGATATATATTTATATTTAATGTGTGTCTGTCTTGTTATCCCTTCTCTCAACCCCTCCCTATCTCTCTTTCTCTCTTTCTTTCTCTCTCTCTCTCTCTTTCTCTCTCTCTCTATCTCTATCTCTATCTCTCTCTCTCTTTCTCTCTCTCCGTATTTTCCATATCCTCTCCCTCTTGTGATACATTCCCAATCTTCTTTCTGGATATCTCAATCAAACAGATCAAAGAGTCGTCATCAATTGTCTTGCACATGCAGATTTGAATAAATAGTCCCACTCAATTCCAACGTCACAATGGCAATGGATGATCGGTTTGTAGGGTAATCTCATTATATGCCCTAAATTCCCTTTATCCTCCCCTCTACAAAAGTATATTGAATATGTTCCATTGTCTTTGATATGAATGAATGTTCATACATATTTATAAGTTTATGAATCATCTCCTTCGCAGGTTGCTATCTCGATAAGCCCTTCCTTGCCTTAAGACATTCCATTCAAAGCCGAGTGAGATGTTACGGCATCTTGGGAATTCACAGCAGATCAAAAATTTGACGTCATAAACTAAAATTTGATAGATAACATCTTTTATTGCGATTCAGCAAGGGAAAATAATCCGAATTGTAATTGACATTCGCAATACAATTTGTTCGCTATTTGAAGATTTTCTTTTGATGAAAATGAAATTACGCTTTGCAAATCATCTTTTGTTACGGAGAAGGAAATTATATTTGAGCTGAATGGTAATTCTCTATAGATCATCCATGTACGTGTATAGTGACGTGCTATTTGGGATATCATATAATACTGACGTTTATACACAAGGGGTATGTTGCAATGAACTAGGAGGCACATTAAATCGTCATTCATATGTCAACCAAACAATGGACAATCGAGAAAACATCAATGTTGGTATTTCTGACAGTGCAGCATTGCAAAGTTCAAAACACCAGGTGGAGGTAGTTAAGGTAAAAACGCCGTACCTTCATTGATTAATCTGGATACAGGCTCATTAGTTATATACCCTGGAGCGGAGAAAATAATCTTTAAAGAGGAAGATGACGCACTCCTTCAAAGACCTGCCATAAACTTATTCATAAAGTGATCTCACCGCCTTCAAGGACAATGCCAGAATTAAATAGTCTCATTAGCCACAAAGACACCTCTTTTGTAACTACATAGGGAGACCGACGCGCTCACATGGCATCGCCCAAGAACTACCTGATCTGACATTGAAAATACTGACTGATGGGAGGTTCTCCTTTAAAAAAAACTCATAACACCGGTGAAACCCCTGG
The DNA here is from genome assembly GCA_037976565.1 of Mesocentrotus franciscanus. Taxonomy (NCBI): domain Eukaryota; kingdom Metazoa; phylum Echinodermata; class Echinoidea; order Camarodonta; family Strongylocentrotidae; genus Mesocentrotus; species Mesocentrotus franciscanus. The sequence goes on from CP137679.1 coordinate 13,406,942, forward strand.
TCGCAGGTAAGACCGGGAGCTTATAGCAATTGTGCCAAGTCCTGGAGGTGGATTTGTAGCCCGTCAGAATTGATCAAGATGGCCGGAGAAGGCTATTGATACTGAAGGATCTAATCCCTGCAGCTCATGTATGATACATTGTTGTATTCACAATATTGTTGCCCACGTTACGGTGTACGTCTTTCTCTCTCTCTCTCTTTTACCTTGCTTATGATCAACAGCTGCCTATTTCAAAATTGAGAATATTGAGGTGACTTAATATTATGAGCATTTGCACCTGAAAAATACGTGAATTGCAAGTTTGAATTTCAAAATGACAAAACAAAAATGAAAGAACCGGATTGCCAATATACATACATATGAATAAATATTTAATTTCTCAATGATTTTTTTTTTTAATTCCAAAAAGTTTTAGTATATTTCCATAGCTTCCAAAAGAAATATGATGGTACGTATTATGCGTAATAATAAATGGCGATATGGTAGGTCTACTCATTGTTTCTGGCAACAGAAATCACGCATTATATCTTAAAGGTAAAGACCAGTTTTGGAAACGCCCCTCTCTCAAAAAAATGAAATGGAAGCTCTCATTACCAATCATGTGAAAGAATATGTTTTGACTAATACGTGATGATACAAATTTTGCCGGGAAAGTCGGGAAACCACCTACTAACTGATATATATGGTAAATTATTTTATCTATTGGGACCAAATAGATATCGCGCACGTGGTCGCGTAATCCCATATACATCTTTCTGTGTACAGTGCTTGTAACTTTACCAAGACTGGGCCAAATTTCTTATCATTTTGATGATTCCAGAACCTTGCAGTACATACCAATACTTATATGCTAGATGATCAACCTTTTCTGATCGATTCCACAACGTTTCTTTCACAATGCAATCGCATGACCAGAACTGGTCTTTCTCTTTAATATGTCTTTATTTAAAAACAAAACGATAAATGGCAATTTTCTTGTAATTATCATGATTACAGAACACTACACATTTTGCTCCACATGCATTTAGGGAAAGGTCATTAACAGTCAACTTCAAATAGACCAAAATTGACCTTTTCGCGGGTAGACTGCATCTGGGATCGAATGATTCTGAGAGCAAAGCCTGAGTTTCTTCATCTTCTCTGACAGGTGTATACAAAATTAATGATTGTCTTTTTACCATTGACCAACATTTTCGAACATTTTATTATAACAGCGACTTTTTCACAGCATATTATTGGTAATGATATAAATTTTACAGCCAGCGTTGATTATCGAAACAAAAACAGTTAGGGATTGTACGCAATATTTCAAACTGCCCTTAATCATAAACAAATTAAATACCTTTTCTTTGCTTGCTTCATTTTGCCTTCGGTAGCCATTTTCTTCGTTGTATTGTTTGTTCCTATATTATGTTGACCAAGGTCGACCAAAGAGGTCGGTGAAATTTCTTCGGGATCCTGTTTATCCTTTTGTTTGTCGTGGTAATGTATTATTAGTACATATATATAATGTCATTATTTGAGTTTCTATTAGATGAGGTAGGAGGGAAAAGTAAAATAAGAAAAAAAAATCAACAAACTTCCTGTTCAATATCGGTTTCTTGTCTGCTGTTCGATCGGCATAAAAAGTCAATTACTGCGATCGATTCATGGCTGTTACACTGCTTCCTCGGATCTCTGCAACGTTTCATGATGAAGTGACATTAAATAGGTAGATAACCTTTAGCAAGCCCGAGCTAGTATACATCCATTATCAGGTATAGGACTTACACGTATGCGAGCTGTTGGTTGTTCTCGTGATAGTTTGCAGGTCCAATCCCTTGTCAGCCGGTGTTCGTGACAGTGAGTGATTTCAAGTTGGGTGTTTATGGCTGGTGTTAGTGTTTAATAAACACTAACACAAGCCCTAAACACCGAGATGGAAATCAGCTGGTGTTAAGGCTTTGACCTCTGAATATCGTCAACTTCCGGTAGCTAGTGTTATCGACTTTGCAAAATTGTCGTCTGCTGAACCGACCTTTGTGACTGGTGTTAATATTTTACGTACAAATGTCCTATTCACTAACACTAGCCCCTAGGGATTAAGCAAATGTTGATTTCCAGTTCGGTGTTAGTGTTAAGCTATCGATATTGATATCGGCATGGGGCTCTTAATTTCATCAGCAAATTTTAAGCTCGATTTAAGAGCTCTGACTGCTCTAAACACTAACACTAACACTAACACCCAACTTGAAATCACTCAGTGTCTTCAGTTTGAGACAATACTGACGGTATCCTGCATAGGCTCTGCTCAAGGCTTCATGAATTGTGGTTAAGTGTCAAATTAGAATGTGTGCTAGACTATTCTCCTGGCTAGATCTATTTCTTTCTTTGTTCTACTCCCCCGCTCTCTCCCCCTCTCTCTCTCTCTCTCTCTCTCTCTCGATCCCTCCCCCTCCCTCTTTTTTCTCTACATATCAGTCGAGCCTAGTTCGTATCTGAACCATGTGAGCAAAAACAAATATTAAATACACGTTCAACTCTGGTTATGTGACATTTTGAAGTACTAAAATACTGATTTATTTCTCTTCAATCAACCGTTACCAATAGGGTGCTATGTCAGGCCAACTTTATTACAAACCAACATTTTCCAACAAAACGCTTTTCAATATGCTTTAGTTCAATATTGTGTCCTGTAAATGTAATTTGTGTGTTATGAATCTGCCCCTGTATTTATTGAGACATGTTATATATATATATATATATATATAGTGATGATACTCTCTTGAGTTTGCAGCCCGACATATGACACACCCACACCCACACAAACTCACACACACACCTACACACATACACCATCACTTCACATCTTAGCCATGTTTCTTAATACCACAAGAGCTTCCTCTCGTGGTCCGAAAAATGCGATGGAATTCTCAATCTCAAACAATCCCCCCAAATATTCCTATCATGATTTCCCGAAATAGCTGAAAAATGGAGGATGCGTTCAATAACCCGTCCTCCAGGCATTAGGAGCATACAATAGGATTCCGTGATACTGAATGGAGATGGCCAATTTTCTGCTGAAGTTGAAGTAGATGCTCGGGGATAGTCTGCAGCGATACCTTTTATGGGACCTGACGCAACCCTCGTTTGTTGACATATTTCGATTTCTATCAGAAATTCGTACCTAAGGACGAGCTGCAATATTTGTAATTGGCTCGAGATGTGGGGTATTCTGTATACCTTTTGGGGACTGAAATCAAATAATTAATATCAAGCTATATCTTATATTGGGATGTCTCTGATAAAGCAAATGGCATATTTACAAAGCATGCCAACTTCTGCAGTTGTATTGCATGTCTACAGAAGAGTCCTTCTTTTATCGCTTTAACTTTTCAGCAGAAGGGCTCAACAAATGACACGATTACCAATGAAGGGTTTACTTTTCACATATGTAGATTAACATGAAACATTGAATTTGATAGTCCAGACTCATATTTCATAGATCTAAATATTGTTCATAGCATTGCTGCGGTCTGTGGCCTGTAAAGGTGCTGTGGTCTAGTGAATAAGTCACCCGACTGCAGATCACAAGGTACGGAGTTCGAACGTGATTAATGAATTACATTGCACAATTAAAATGAAGATTTGTTAAAGAATGGTTACAGGTATGATAGAGGTAATCTTTTCAAGAGTAACAGTTTGAAGACTGTGGATCTTCAAAATGGATGATTATGTGTTCTTTGTACTAATTATTGATCTATGCATGATATTTTAAAAATTATTAATGATAATACTAGTAATGATACTAATTATAACAAAAGTGATAATAATAATAACAAAAATGTTGTTGCCAGGAATCCATTTATACCTGGTTGGTGAGTGTCATATGTCTTGCCAAAGAACGTTAGTGGCGGGCTAGGATTCGAACCCTGAACACTTGGATTGAGGGTCAAGTGAATGAACTACTATACCACGGCAACTCCAATAAAGCCATTGCAATCAAACAGAATCATTCGATCCCAGCAGGTCGGCCCCACGAACTAATGTGCCCTTATAAACTGACAAAAATTTTACGTATGGATTTGGACCTAAGGTCAGGAGTCCGCCTTCTGAATTAATACAGCCAATTGTGAAAGGGAGCGTAAAAATGGAGGGGGGGGGTTGAGATGAGAGGTGGTATTCTTAGCCAACACATTCACTGATTCAACATACTTATTAAAACCAAACGAGACTTCCCCTCGAGTTAAATTTGCCCTTATAAGCTGAGTTACTCCAGTTTTGGATTTAGACCAAAGGTGATCAGGAGTCCGCCTTCTGAATTATTACAGCCAATTGTATAAGGGATTGTAAGAATTGTTGGTGTGTGTTTATTTGATTGTGGAGGGGAGTTGAGGAGAGGGTCGGGAGCTAGTTGTTGCGCCTGGAGGCCGAGCCGTCACCGCATCAGCAGCGCGCGCTAAGAAAGGTTTCAATAAAACAATCTAGCAGGGAGTTATTGCCTCAGGAGGAGGCAAATTGACAACCGATACTGATGCGTCTGAACGAACACTTGGTATTTCCGTACCATCTATATAGACCAGTGTTCACAGGAAAGATTTTGAAGTAATCCATGGCTTAAGGGTACATGGTAAGGACTATGGACGACTGTTCTAGTAGAAAATTTCAATCACTTTGTTCTGTATATATGTTTGGTAAAATAGAATTACAACAGTGGTAGGGTCCTTTAAAGATAAATGTTGGGTTCTTGTCACGGGGTTGTTTTATGAAAGAAACTGTTAGGAAGCAATTGGGAGAGAATAATCATCTGGTACATAAGTAATGGTGTATACTATGAGGTTTTCGTATTATCAAAATGATTTAAAAAATTACTCCAGTCTTGTTAAAAGTCACATGCACTGTACACTCAAATGTATTCATGGGACCAGGGACACTAGTTTGGTCCACGACCTTTAGTTGTTACTCGTCTTATTTCCAATATGAGGGCTTTTCAAGAGCCATCCTTTTCAAGGGAAAATTTCTTCTATGATTCTCCTCCACATTAATATAACAAGAATGAAAGAGCTCTCAAATAACTGTCCAGAACTCGACCTTCTCTTTAATTTCTGAAAGAACTATCTTGAGTAAAAACATGAAGAAAGAAAGCACATCGTCGTACTAAGGAAGAATGGTACATGAGTATGATGTCGTGTCAGGTTTCGAGAACGATCACGTCAAGAACTCACCAGCCGTATAACGTTCAATTTTCAAGCGTTATGCGTAAGTGAAGTTAGTATCAGCTTAATTTCCAAGAATATATATTTGTTTAGTGTGTGGTATCAATTTTGCTATTGATTGATCATATTTTCAAGAGATTTCAGGCATAAGTGTTCTCTGAATTATCACGCATAACATTTACCTACCACTGCAATCATTTCAGAGACAGACATTTTCAAAAGAAAAAAAATGTCGGATAATACGTGTAATTCCTCCGGAGAAATAAAGTACATGTGATAAAATACAACACCCTGTCACAATGCAAATATTTTTATTCGAATGTGTCTAGACTACTTGTCTCCGTATAGAATACATGGCATTATGGAAATGGAAAGATATGGAGAAAGGGTGAGAGAGAAAGAGGTGCTAATGAAGGGAAGAAAGTGAGAAGGAGAAGAGGAATAGAAGACGGGAAACCTTCACATCGTTTCTTGCTCATTGTGATAAAGTCGAATAAAGATCAGAACGGTTTTAGAAATAGGTTATTGATGCAATCTACAAGAAATAAGTGCAACTCTGCAGAATTGAGTAATGTTTGGGTATTACGAGTTTTACTTATAGCTACACATTAAACAATAATAATTGTCATACAGATATGTGTGTGCGTTTTAAGAATACAACACCACTATCATCGGCGATGCTGCATGCATCATGGATTACTTCAAATGGGTGTTTTGGGGATTAAACATTGAATGTTAAGAGGGCATAGTTTACCATGTGATACATGTGCTGACAATTAATTATTTGTATGTATGTATGTAGAGGTTGCTGTCTAGTGTATAAGTCACCCGACTGCAGATCACAAGGTACGGGGTTCATGTCCCGCCGCGGCACTAATGTCCTTTGGCAAGACGTTAATCTACATTTGCCACTCTCCACCTAGGTGTAAATGGGTACCTGATATGCTTGAGCGCTAGTTACTTTGGCAGCTCGGCTACAACCAGGGTAATATGTGTACAGCGCCACGAGCGTCAGAGCCTAGCGGATACCGGCGCTATATAAATATCCGTATTATTACTATCATTATTATGCCAGAAGAAGAAAAAAGGATTTGTGAGGATCCCATGTTAAATTGAATCACCGGCACAAACAGGTTTAATAGGTACTTTAGGAACACCACTCCGTCTTCGTGTGCTTTGATATGTCTCATTGATGATTACTATTCTATAATGCAATCAATACGAGAAATAATTGATCCAAAATGGAGACGGCTATTCTCAGCGTTGTCTGACTTGTGGTTTCATTTTGCAATGGATGGACTTTCTCTATCTTGCTTGTCAGTGTCAGACAATCAATATTTCGTTTGTCTAATAAATTCATGGACAATTTTAAGTCTTGAATATATTTCATCTTAATCATGTAAGCAAATGAATGTCAATGCAGGCATGGAGAGTATATACAAACATATTTCTCATAATGATATATAGTATTAACTTTATTTATATTGGTCAGGTATCCATTCCAGAGGATGCTGAATGGTTACCTTGGCTTTAGCCCATCTGCCCTAAGGCACTAAAGGCCTTCAAGGAATACATTCCTACCAGGTACCCATTTACTATACCTAGGTTGAGAGTGGCAAATGTCGATTAATATCTTGCCTAAAGACATTAGTTACGCGGCAGGACTCGAACCGCAAACCATGTGTTCCACAGTCCGGTGACGTTTCTTCTAGACCACTACACCTCAACAATCAATCATATCGTCCAGCTCGCCATCTTCAGTTAGATCTATTCATGTTAATACAAGTAATTTCCTATGAATGGACAGAATAATAGACTACAACATATGATTTTGACATTTTCATTGTTATTGAATATGACTTTCATGTTCGTCCATTATGAAAACAATTATTTTACATAAATACCCTTGCCGACGTGTTGATGGGAAGGCGTTTTCTCAGGGGCATTTTCGTCACGCAAATTCTTGTGAACGCCATTCAAAATACGTCAGTCTTCTATTGGAGTGTGGGCTTCACTTAATTTTCCTAACCAATCTTGTCTCCTATAGCTCTTTATAAAATGATATTGCACTTCTAGTGGCGTGGCATCGTCGCCCTTACACATACACACCAGACCGCGGCGCTCCATCGCTCCCCCATCATGCCCATCGCTGCAGCCTAGCTTAATATCTACGCGTTTATATGACGCAATTAGGGGGAGAGGAAGCTATGGCATTTTGCTACCACGGGAGGGGTTGGATGAACTTCTTAAGGTTAATGGAGAGTGTAGGTTCGCACTGCTCAGAAGAGAGGGGGTGGGGGAGGGGAGGGGTGAGCATCATCTCGTATACGTGTCGTGGTCTAGTGGATACGTCACCGGACTGTGGATCAAATGGTTCGCGGTTAGAGTCCCTCCGCGGCACCAATATCATTTTACGAAGACATTAATCTACATTTGCCAGTCTCCACCCATGTTATATAAATTCCTTGAATACCATAGCGCCTTAACAGGGTAGCTCAGCTAATGCATTTGGTTTCTCTTGGCCTTTTATTAGGTCTGTGTTAATGACTAACGTTTAAATTGGCCTTTGTTTTTAAAGAAAGATCGCCCCAACACTCAAAACCAAAACGCATCTAAACAAATGATTTATTAGTAGATAAGATTCATCGTACATTGAGATTTAGGCTGTATTGTCATTTGATGTCTCAGTTCAAGCTCTGTAAAATGCATTTTTGTTGTTCTAGCTTTCAATTTGCAACGTGTAAAATTGTGTCCGTTTGAAGAAAAACAAAAATATATCTTAGTGTTGGGAATCTTGAATACTATCTCTCCGTATAACCACCGACATTGACGAGGCAATATTCACTGCATTGACGTTCATAAGGCTGGAGACCAGGCAGGTTGGACATGATATTATATATTCTGTTTTTAAGAAAACATACCCGCTGTTCTCAGATATTAACATCGCTTGCTCCGCAAAGCAGACGCTGCGACTAGGTAAATGAGCGGCTTACAAGACTTGGAACAAAATAAAAAGAAGTCATATCGACTTTCCAATATCGTCTGTTGGGAGCCAGAAGGACGTCACCTCATATACTTTGGCACGAATCCAACGCCCTTCTGGCTCTCAACATACGATATGCAATACCAGATAAGATTAGCCAAGCATAAACGATCGGCATTACTGGTGATCGTCGACCCGGAATGAAAAATTAGGGACCATCTTCACATGCCCCCAAGAACAGTGTAAATGGGACGCCATTATTATCAAAAATACTCCGCGGCCCTTTATCGATTAGGAGTATGAGAAGGGAAAGATGTATATGTGGAAGCGAACTTCAATATCAATTGGCGTTAGCGATGCACCAGTGAACTTTTATTAACATAGATGTCACGCATTACGGAACAAGCAATGTATTTATCATATGTAGTAAGGTCTTTCCTAGGGCTATGGATTTAGTGTGGAGTTGAAACGGTTTTGTAATAATAGGATCCCTGTTCGATCGTTACATTTAGCATATTCAACGATTGTATCTTCGTTCATTCTTTCCTCATTTATCTCTATTTCCCCTCCTCCTGCACCGTTAATTCTATTCTATATAATTTGTATTAAAATTTCTTAAAGAGAGAGACACAATGAATTAATTTGTGTAATTGTTCATTTTATTTTGTTAGTCAATGCCTTATGATCGTGGATAAAGCACACCATGTGGCCATAATCTGTATAATGTCAAAACGTGATATCATTATCTTCCAAATAACTTGAAGGTATTTAAACTTTAATCGGCTGTTAAACGATTTTTATTTTTCCTTCGTGTTTAAACCGTTACCTAGTTTTTAAGAATGGATTTTTATCAAAACTTGTATTTATCAGAGGAAGCGCGATAGCTACTTGGTAGGGCTGTGTAACCGGGAGGTCCCGGATTTAAAACAAGGTGGAGCGCAAGTGCACCTTTGTCATGTTGGTAAGGCATTTATCCTCATATTAACCAAGTCCCTCGGACAGGACCTAAACTTGTTGGTCCCTTGGTTGGTAACCTACAAGCATGCTTATGCCTTCTTAGCAGTCTGGTTAAACAAACCAACAATCAAAGAAATACAATTAAACTGAGTAAAGCTAATTTTCTTTGGTCATTGCAGTTGTATTTTAACAAAAATACTCGAAAAATCTCTTAATATAAACAATATTCATATCTTGTCGACTACTTTTACATCCTTTAGCTGTCAAGCCACTGGTTTTTACCATTTACTTCGTTATTCATTATGAACCATAATTAATACTGACTTTTTATAGTTCACACGCATTTGCGAAATTCAAATAAGATCTGTCGTCTACTCGTTTTCAGAAAGAAAAATAAGTTATAGAAATTTCAGGTAATACATTTTTGGGATATAGTATTGTTATTAAGTGCAGTTCTTACATAATTCTAAAAACGGGATAGACTGGTATCGATCATATCCTGTCCAGCACCATTGAAGCATGGTAATCATAAAATGTAACCGCAGAATGACCATTGTTCGGAGTTCCATGGATGATATACAATAATGCAAATCAAATATTAGAAAATCTTCACTCGCTGATCAAATAGGTGTGATGCGTATATTTACACAGTGCACGCCGAGGGGAAAACATAACATTTTGTTTCATTGGACGCTTTTAGAGCATGCCATAATGATTTAGATGTAAAATTATTGTTCGAACAGATGTCAACCTTGTTTAGACGTGTCTGAATTCATTAAATCTCATTTGCAACTATAATCTAATAAGTCATGTGTTGATTTTATTTCAGAAATATTTCCACAGATTTTATTCTGAATAAATTGTGAAACAGCTATCCTCCATTTGTATAATTTTTTCTTAACACATCGACAAAAGTATCTAAAGAGTTTTTCGAAGAGTCTATGTTTTTTTTTTTTTTTTACAACTGAGTTGAAATTACATGCTTATAATTATGCTTAATTTCCCATATGTCTATGAAACAATTTTTGCATAATAATTTTCACTTTGCATTTCATAAAGACTGCTATTCAATAAATTGACTTCTGGAGAAATGAAATAATCTAAGTTTGATAACGTATTGAAAATGCTTTCATAAAAATACTTTAAATGTGTTTGGAATAGGCCTATGACATATGTTGTTCGGAAATTTAAAAAGGCCTATCTGGATTAATCAATAACAGCTTTATATGACACGTTTCCAAAAGCAAATTATAACGACGATATACTACATGTTGTACTATCGTTTAACACAATAGTTGAGTACTTTATATGTAATCAAGTTAACACATAAATATGTTTACTTCCATATGCATTATATTTTACTAAACATATTTAAAACACATTATTATTCCGTTTGTCAGTAAATAAATATTTTAGATCACACAACTAATAATAATCACGATAATGGACATAATATGTCACAAATGATAAAATATCTCATGATATAACAAAAAAGTTCATACAGATAAGACAATGAAGCTCATCAAACATTTCTTCTTCATATAACTGAAGATATGGTAAGTCATAAAAACAAATTAATGTCGGTATAAATAACATGCAATCGTTCCTTCTTTTAATATAAAATAAAGATATCCCATGAATAGTTATTGTATTATTAGTTTATTTTGTATAAACTTACGAACATGCTTTCCATAAATGTTTAACCTTCGTTGTTCTGATAAAATTAATCTACACAATTGACGTGGCAAGTATCTTTCAGATATGATATTTTTCATTAACACATGCCCCAGAGAGTGATATACGCATGCGCTGATCAATTTCATTACCCCTCTACCAATCTCGCTGAGATGCCTTAGTTTGTGTGTTCTGCGTGGGTGCGGGTGTGTGTGTGTGTGTGTGAGTATGCACTTACGCACTGCATCCGACCCTCCTCGCACGAACGCATCAAGTTGCCATCCAAAAACGCTAAATCTCATATCATATTGCTCACCCATAAGTGACTCCCGACTGCGTTTTTAAAGTTATTGCAAGCAATGTAATGCACCAAACAACAGTACATCCTGGAATATACCAATTGAATAAACCAGTATGGGCCTTGTTCATCCTAAACTAACATCGCATTTCTATGTGGATTTTAAATGGCTGTACAACCACCGGCGAACTAGTCTGGACCTATAACAGAACGTTGGTATCATTTTTTTTCCCTTCGCCTTCTGGAAGCCCACCTTCCGTCATCGCTTTCCGACTATTAATCTGCCCATTGGCGCGATTCGTTTTTTCCCTCCTCGCCTTCCATTTTCCTCTCGTTATTAATGGATCTTAACGAACATAAAACTCATGGACCATCATAACCTCATGATATTTGTGACATTATTTGTTTTACTTCCTCAACTGGCTTTTTGATTCTTTGCAATCGTTAGGTGTCGGTAGCCGGAATGGAGTTAGATATTGGACCGGGACGTTTTGACTCCATGGAAAAACTCTTCTTGGCAGCGGCAGAAAAAGGAGACAAGAAAGCGATCCTATATGCTTTGGACAATGCCCCGGATTTAAACATCAACTCATCGGATAAAGACGGCAGAAGTGCTTTAGTGATTGCCATTCAAAATGGAAATTCCGGTAAGTGTAATTTTTCATTTTTCCCATGAACATTAACATTTAGATATTTAACACATGTTTTAAGGCATATAAGTTGCTTTAAAAAAGAAAAGTCTGAAATAGACTTAATTGAAAAAGGTCATTAATTATCTAAGACAATCAAAGTTAATCGTGATATGTAAAATTATTGGGCAGTTGGATGGACTTGTCATATATTATAGAGACACAAAACTGATGGAATAGAACACGTGCATGGTAATGCAAAAGGATTATGATTCCAAGGGACTAGACCACTTGAATGCAGAACGCCCACTTGAATTCAAATTGCAAGTGCAAGAAAAGGCTAAAACAGGGGGTGGCTTTTTGAAAGATAAGTTGCATTAACAGCCTGACAAGATGGCGTTATATGCAACCGTCAGCCCGGACGTTTACAATTCACTTCGGATGAGCTGTAGGAATGCATTACATCTTCTAAATATCACCGTCCTTGGTATCCACATGAATCCAATTTGCCTGTCTAAGGTTTGTCTTTATTCCGAGACTAAAGTGGTTGTATTTGTTTTGATTGCCGTGCAAGCCAGCAAGATCACTTCCAAACGATGATGACAAGGCAGATTGAAGACAATGTTCGAAATTACTGAAGACGGGGAAAAAACAAATGCTTCGGGCCCAGAAACTATTTGTGTTTTGTAAATCATGGAGTCTGCAAAATGTCATCTAAACAGCCTGGCATGGCGGGCATTGATTTTTCTAGGATCTAATCGGGAGCATGCAATGTGTACACGTGCAATTATACTGGAAGCGATGCTCGATTTATCCTCCATAAAACTGCATATCACATTTCAATCTTCGATTTGAAGATTACTCTATGTAGAAGATGCATGGATATGAGTAAACATGCACCATCTATGTTTAATTTGAGATGCTAAAGCTTGAACTAATCAGTCTAAAGTGCGATAATGCATTAAGGGGAAGCTGATCTTTACATTTTGCCAAGTTATGGTTGATGAACGTTGTTCAAGGTTTATACTTCCATGCCACAACTAATTAGATAATTAGGTTCATTTAATGTCATTCATTATATATAATAGGCGCGTCGTCGTGATAATGTAATATAATAATCATCGCAAATACCGAAATGTTACACATAACGCACCTACAGAAAGTAAAAAGGCAAAACAATAATTATAGATTGATCGAGTTTAAGTAAGTGCAATAAACTCCACCCAAACGAGTCGTATCAAACCAAGTCCTTTCTCAACTGTTCTGGGGTCTCCTAAGATCCTCATAAACAATTTGTTACTTTAATTTCAGTAGAGAAGACTAAAGTTGTCTTTCATCTGCCATAATTGTCCGTGCTTCTCGTGCGTAAAATGCAATGAGATGGAACACATAGCAGATGGATTGTTCGTAATCATATTGCTTCGCTTCACTGCGTGAATTTATCTCGAAGATCAATGATCTTAAGATCATGCTCTAAACATTCATGTACAAATCAATGTCTGCCGTCAGCACTTTTCTAATTTTGTCGGTTGAAAGCCCCTTAAAGGGGCAGTACAGGCTCAACAACACTTAAAATGATATTCTACGATTGAAATACATTTCTAAAAACACTTATCAGTTTATTTATTACTAATACAACCAAAGCAATTAAATACAATGAAAAACACATACCACTTTGAAAAAAAATGAGCGGGAGGTATATTGGAGTTCATATTAAATTCAACTTCATAAATATGTTCTCGGGTTACACAGTCTGATATATTTAGATTGAACAAAGATTTAGATCGATGTACTTGTTCTTAATACTTACTTACTACTTAGTACTGGTGAACTTGTTCAACAGCTTATCTAAGGTTTGCAAATTAGGTCGTTCTGGAATGAAACACCACTTTCTGGATTAGATGAATGTCTTTCACGAGACTTTCTTATAAGGAAAACGTAATACTTCTGAATGATTGTTGTGGATGTCTGTTACATAAAAAAAAATGATTTGCATTATTTGTGATAACTATTCAAGTAAAGGTTGCGATTCATGATACCACTGTCTGTCCTTTAGTGGATCGTTCTTATGTTATTGACGGGGAAAAGGGAATACATATCGATTTGTAAGGCGTCCATTCCGAACCGGTCATGCCTATCCTCAAATTGGCAATGCAACATCACTTGAATATCTATACGCATCTCTTTAAGACGATATAGCAGTGGGTGTGTGGTATTTGGGCATCGATTCCCAGCAAGTGTACTTCTTGGTATGATTGATTTCCTCCATAACCTCTCTGAATATCGGATTTTTCATCTTCTCTCCTACTCTTGACGGCTTAACCAATCCGTCTCCTTCTCCTCTTCTCTCCCTTTCTCCCTCTCCGTCTCCCCTCGTTCCTGTCTATTCCCCTTTCTCTTTACATCTTTCTCTCACTATTTCTCTTTGCGTCTTTTCTCTTTCACCTCTCTCTCTCTCTCTCTCTCTCGCTCTCTATCTGGTCACATCTCACTTATCCCACTCTATGTCTTAGGTTCTCCTATCCCAATTGGAATCATTTTCCCCTCTTACCCTCTTACTCACTTTCTCTCTCTCTCTCTCTCTCTCTCTCTTTCTCTCTTTATCTCTCTCTTTCTCTCTCCGTCTTTCCTTCTTCTCAATCTCACTCTACCTTCTCATATTATCCCCACCTCTATTTGCATCTCTCCTTATCCATCTTCTCTGCACTGCTCTTCACCTCTATCCATCTCTTTCCCTCTATACCTCCTTTTATCAGCCACTAAGCCCACCTCCCTCCTCACAGTGACTCTCTCTATCTACTGTATCCTATCCTCTTTCAGCTGTGTAGGGGTTCCAATTACAAGGATATCAAATCTCTTCCATCGCCTACCTCCTGCTCAAAGATAGTACCTTACCTTTTTAACTGTGACAATGACTATGGTTTTATCATTCATACATCTTTAAACACCTTTAAATACAATTGATCATTTAAAGTTTAAGATTATGTAGTTTGCTAAAACAGAACTGTAAATTTCTTTTATCAGTCACACATTCCATTTCTCTTTTTATGAAACACTTCACTTAGTAATTACTTTTGATCATATACATTTTTTTCTATTTTAAAGTCATTATTATGTTCAATCCTACCTTAGGGATAATACTCGTTTGTAATAAATGACAACAGTGAATGGTTTCATGTGCTGGAGAACTAATATAAAGCGGATTTAGGCTTTGCTATAATGTCAAAATAAACTATATGTTTCGACAGACCAATTAAAGAAATTCTTTAAATACATGTCCCTTCCCAGAATAGTTAAACACCCTTTTCTTTTCAGTCCTTATAATTTGTACTTATTTTAAGTTTAATTTAGTAAACGATGTAATGTATTTGTATTATGTAGAGCGTACTATTGCTAGTTTTCATCATTATTATAATTTGTATCATTATCATTATTAGTATTATTGTTATTAGTATTATTGTTGTTTTTGCTGTTATTATTATTATTAATATTATTATCATTATTATTCCAGATTATTTTTTTCGCTCGTAAGTATCTGTTAGCTAGTCTCCTCATTCATTCCTCTACAAAAGGTCTACGAGTTTTGAGCCTGTAGCGTCATCCCCATCCATGTTCTTATGTCTCTCTTTAAATTACTGATATGACATTTCGCCGTTCATGGATTCCAAGGGGACATCTTACATACAAACATGTGGGATGGTAGGCCAGACGGCTGCCATAACCCTCTCTATGGGTTAGACGTGACTAGCATTTTTCTAAGCTATCTCATACCGCACTTTTTTTTATATCATAAATTTAATATCAGAATATCGTCAGTTCAGGGGGGCAGGGTTAAACTCTTATTATTTAGACAGTGTTAACGCCCTTCTGGTTCATAAGAGACCATTTAAGCCAGTAAATTCTACCGGTATTCTCATTTTCTCATATTAATGGTTTTCGGAGAAAACTCGATCACTGTGATAAGCTGTATAGGGATCTTTGTTTTGTACTTTAGGAAAGTAATACTCACAGTTGACCAGTCTAGATAAGAGTAAAGTACGGGGAGCACTGCATAGCACTATAAATAGATGTTCCCTTTTTCCCTTTTTTTTTTACCAGAGTTACGCGATCATATTCACTTTCAACTAGGTAGCCTTGTAAACGAAGGCATACTCTCACGAGCGATTCTAAAGTAACCCAACTTGCCCAATATTGGGAGTCTTGGCGTTCATTTCCAGTCATTCACTGTCCCCGATTCCGAATTGAATTCACATTACACACCTTCAAGGAGAAAAGGAAAAAAGTAAGAGGACAAAAAGACAGGCGGCGGCATGAGGCAAGGGGATGAGATACAAACCATTCACTGCATTTCCCATGTGCATTTGCTTCTCTATACCTTAGATTATGGTTCTATTTACCTCGAGATAGATGGGACACCATTCATCTCGCTATAGTAATTCTATTCATCATCATATTTACAATGCGCCGGCCTTGCCAGCTTGTTCGCCAACCCGGTATCCAATTCATGAGATAACAAATTAAATAAGAGCTTTTCCTCATCCAATTCTCTTTGTAAATTTAACATCAAATACGGATTCCGTCTGGCCGAATGAGAAGGGAATAAGAGGATAAGATTAACATTGAAGTATAAAATCTGTAAAAGAGAAATAACGTTTCAAAATTGTGTTCACTAACGGATTAGTTTCGGGAAATCGTCTTGATTCATATTTTAAAAAATTGTAATATTCATGATAATCTTAATTACACTACGAAACACTAAACATGTCATCAGTCTAAAACATGAAAACTGATATCATGCAAATACGATATTCCTTTTTAATCTGCCATTTGTCATGTCATATAACACATTGGACATTAAATTAGGGTACTTTTGTATGTAAACAAAATTGTTGAGCAAATCTTTGAACTTGCTAAGTTCTATGAACCGGTAGAAATGTCTGTACAGCTTTTTGGGCAGATCATTGACCCTTTTTTTTAAAATATTTTTGAAATCAACGTTGCTATGGAATACAATTTACGGTGAATCTTGTGATAAAGACGGTAGAGGATAACTTTTGTTTAAACATAACGATATATATAATTTATTTATATCAAATGTATATCAAATAATAAATCAACATCAAATACACACTTTTGATAAGTAGAAACCGTTCCAAACGTTTCTATAAAGAGCTTCTTTTGAGAAGGATGAGAGCATATTTTTGTCAAGCCATGTATATTATGGGTCAACATTTTAAAGAAGGGCACATACTATGTAGTTCGTTTTAACAAAGGAGTAACCTATTTTCTAATTTTCACAATGACGAATGTACTGGTACATGCCCTGAATTTATTTTATTTATAATTTTCATTTAATCCTTATGATTTATTGGGATGATAGTGCTCCTCATCAGGACAATGACAATTATTTTCAATGTTAGAGAGTTAGATAGTTAGAAGATTTTGTAATATTGAGCCACTCGGGGTGTTAAAGTCCTGTTGCCTGTATTACAGGACAATCTGTAGGATGACCAATGTGGTATGAACATGCAATAAATGTGGCATTTCTACGCTCCATATAATTGCCGCTAAAAAAGTTCTAAATACACGAATTATATCGGACCACCAGGAATGTGGTGGAGTGGGCGAAGCACGTATTAGAAGTACCTGGACATGAAGACCACTTGCCTATATAGATTGCTTTCCTTGTCTACCTTGAACGGTCTAAATACAAGTTTCTCTGTATTTTTCTACCAGCATAAGATATCTTGACCTTATTCACGATACAATTACTTAAATATTTGGAGAGTGAAGGGGATGTTGTTCTTCTCGACCGATCGGCATTTTATAAAATTAACTTGCTATTTTTTGCTCCAGATACTGAGGGAACAAAAACTCGTTAATTCCATAACCTTGATGGAATTTGCGTTAGCTTTTAAGATAACACGATAGCCTAATCTTGAAGCTTTAGAAAGGGGACACAAATATATCATCCTACTATCATTGGTGACAATTTACATCCATTAATGGATATAGATTCAATTTCCGCTAGCGGTTAGCTTTATAAAGTGCTCTCGGTCGCTAAGGCCTATGAGTGGATTGCGGTCAAAGAGCATAAAAGGCAACAAGGATGAGATCTTTTAAATTTGCACAAAGGCAACTGTGTTAAAATACTGTGTTTTCGTGTACCTTGAGCTGTATTTGAAATTACTTTACTTTTGGGATGCATTGCCAAGTTAATGCCTTATATTTGATAATAACCGTCGTTAGGCACCTTTACAAGAAATGGCTGAAGAATGCTGCGCTAAAAGAAGACCCATAACCTGCCAACCATAAAGATCCCGTCTGCTGTTCAAAATTGGGAATTTGGAAGAGGATGCATGATGTTGATACCGGTAATTAGTCGAGGAGTTTGTTTATGGGCAATGCGAAAATGCACGCATGGTTAAGATCTCCCTTATAATTACAGGTGTCAAACCGATTTTGGTGCCAAAGTACAAGCAGGACCAGAGACAGTGGAACCATTACAGCATGGCTTGCATTTATCCCGACAAGCAGCCATGAAATGCCATTCAGGTAATCAGGATTAATTGATCTGCAGTAGATGCGAGACGTTCAAATACTAAAACATGTGTCTGCAATAAGAAATGAGGGTACAGGATTTCACGAGAAATTGCCATTGTTCCATGTAATTCCTCTGGTTCGAGCATTAATATGTCTATATCCAGCTTTCTCCTCAGCGACCTATATCGAATTCGCACCCGAAATACAATTCCGTGACTTCTTTTTTTAGTGGATTCAAATCTAAAATGCTTAAAAGCATCGTGCCACAGACCCGTTTGCACCGACCAATGCAGATTAACCCAAATGACTACCGAATTCCTTTCTTCCTGTAAACCTTAATACAGGAGTCACCCGGTTCTCGTAGTCAATAGGTTAAGAAAGAAAGAAAAAAAAAACGTTTCTATCAGTCTTGTACACCACAAGAATCGGGAGCATTTGGCAATTTTTGTTAGGATAGTTAAAATTCTGCATAATTTTGCTTCGCATCACTAGCATGCTTAAGGTTTATTATGGAGCACTTTCAATCATAGAGTGGCTGTACCATAATTCGTAATGACGCGACATGGCGCCAGGTGCCTAATAGTAACACTACGGCTATTGAGGGCTTGCTACTTCTTTACATGCTACAAAAGTAACCTCCCCGTGCAACATTGTATTCATCACGGATAAACTATATATTTCAAGATTATTTAAACGTTTCCGGTGCAAAACTAATCTATACAGGTGTTACAAGCGTTGCCAAGACCGAAAATGGGCAATTTTGCGACGAATAATTGTCTTGCATAAAGCAATCCTTCCGTCAGATGGTTCCAAATGTTTGTGCCAATATGCCCGTGTGGTAAACGAACGACGTGCAGATTGGCATCCATGGCAAATGAAAGGTTAAAGGGGGACTGCACTACTTTCCATAGAAGAAGTGCTCAAATAAGCACTGATCCTTTTATTTAATTTATATACATTTGGTTATGCTGAGGAAAGCACAGAACTTTTTCCTTATTTCATAATTGTTAACGCTATGTTTAGTAAAATACGTCACTTAAAGATAACCCTCATATAATCATATGTTTTTGTAAATACCTTATGTTTATTCAGATATCCTAATTTATATACACAATCATTAATTGGGACCTACATAATACAAGCTTTGCTTTTTAGTAGATCCCCCATTTTATTTAGCTTTTTCAATGTATTTATCATACTTATGATTGTATCTTTTGTCATAACTATTACCATATGCATTATGTTCCTATATTGTATGTTTCGTTATACTTATTACCATGTATATTATGTTCAATTATGTTATTTTCGATAAAGTGGAAACAAATAAACTTGAACTTGAACTTGTAGCTACTTGCGCCCTCTATATAGCAAACAATGCCTAAGCGGTACCCATTAGTCCCCATGATACCCTTTTTTATGCTAATTGAGAGCTGATTTGATGAGATAACCACCTGTCAGTGACCACGCTGGGAGGTCTAATCCCTTTCGGCCAAACTAGTGTAGACAGGTTTTAATGCAAAACAGGTTGCCTGGTCCAATCTTACCAGAGTTAGGGTGTATTTACTACGAGGTACTAAAAATCTGATGCAGTTTATATTATGAGTACATGAATACTGAAAAAGTGAATATCACAGGGACCTGTGTATGCCCATTTACTATTGTAATAAACATATTAAAAGCTTGGAGAAATTTTCACTTGGCGCCAAATATGCTAGAGTGCCTGATTCGAGTTCGATGTTTTTTCCAAAGCCTGATATAAACCCATGTTTTACTCCTTTGATTATGATACGGCTAGCATTACTCGGGAATCGGAAGCATTATGTATTCAAAAATATATTTTTCTCAAATGAAATTACTGATTTAAGTTCTGTTCCATTCATCAAGTTCAAACGCGATTCACAAAAATATTAAAATTTCATGTTTATTAAAATGACGCACATTGTCGACACAATAAGCTTGATCGTTGGTATCCCTACACGCAATTATCCAAACGAATTCCTTTTCAACATCATTTCTAGGCAGCGGTCTTTGCGATTATATTTAGAAAGAATCACCGTCTCAAATTGACATTTCACCATCGCCAATGAAATATAGGAGGAGGCAAAGTGTAGCCCGGCGACGTATTTATTTTCATATTGCATGGACGTGGTCGAACGGGGAGAAAGAGGCGAGAGAAAGGAGAGGGAGAGAGTGAAAGAGACAAAAAGAGTAAAATAAACCGGGCATTTGGTGTGTCTGTCATTGCAATCCTATTATAAGATTGGTATGATCCTGTACGAATACATGGTATCGCATAGTCTCTTTGCAAACACATACGGCCGTGTTTGGAATTGAGATATCGCTCCTAAGCTCGTTCTTGTTTGTCATCGAGTGACTTAAACAAAACCTCGCTTTCCATTGGCTACTTCCAACTCTTCATTCCTCTATCTCTTTCTCAATCTTTCTTCCTGTCTATTTCTCTCATTCTACCTCTACTTCTTTTCCCTCTCTACTTTTCTTCTTCTCATTCTCTTTCATTCTCGTTCTCTCCCTCTTTTCCCTTCTCTTCTTCGCCTTTAATATTCTTTCTACACTCCCTACATCTTCATATAACTTTTCGTTATCTGTCTTTCCTATCCTTTCCCCCTCCTGTGTTCTCTGACTCTTTAAAGAGAAGGTTGAGTTCTGGGGAGAGGTGAAAAACAATTTGTGAGCATTATCATTGTTATTATACAAATGTGAAAGAACAACAGAGACAAAATGTTTCCTGAAAAGCATGGCTCTTCAAATGCCTCCGTATTCTAAATATGACAAGTAACGGCTTAAAAATGACGCCCGGTTTTTACGCCACATGTTTTTGTAGTCCCATATACATCTTTATGTGTACAGTGTTTGTTACTTTACCAAGACTGGGCCAAATTTCTTATCATTTTGATGATTCCAGAACCTTGCAGTACACACCAAGAATTATATGCTACATGATCAACCGATTCCAAACCGTTTCTTTCACGATGCAATCTTATGACCAGAACTCAACTTTATCTTTAAAGGCATCGTTTAACAATGTTAAATTTGAGATGCACGGCCCTACGTGTTATCAGTGTCTGTGATATGGTGTAATATTGAAGCCCTAAAAAAAATCGCGCTTCAAAATGATCAAGAAGTACCTCAAAAAAGTAAAAATTGTTGAGTGACCGGTTTTACCAGACTCGTTTTCCCCAATAGACTGTAGTATTATGAAAACCGTTAGGAAAACGCAAAATTTGGTTTCGATTTCCAATCATAAATATCTTGATAATCAGACAGGCGATCGGCTTGTAAAAGTCATGGGGTTCCTGACTGACCTAAAGGTTTATAATTATCATTGCAGCATGAGCTAAATCCAGGATTTTGTTTCAGAATCTGAGACAAAGTTACCGGATCCCTTTAAACATGACAATCTAGATGATGCATTACTTGGTCGATTTCAGTGCCATTGCCAACACGTGTAGAAAGGTAATTTATAATTAGTGTGCACGTGACACCATCATAATACGAAACTTGCACACTTATTTATAGAAGATATGAAAACTACAATGCTATTTATTGCGCCTTCGAAATAATGATACATCTAATGATAAATCTTAAACTTGATCCTTTTTATATACAAAATTATTAACATCATATCACTTAACAGAGTTTCATGTCATAAGACAAGGCAAACGATGGTGATAAGAATAAAGAAGGTAAAGTAGATTTACATGTATATTTTCTTCAGCGTTCGTTGTAAAGTCCATTATTATGCTCTTGTTTTGTTATCAACATTGAATTTTAATTGCAATCCTCTACATCTGCGAACTTGTACATATATAATGATATCTTCATCCATCACGATGACATTTAAAACAAAATGAATTAGAAGAAAAAAATGAAGGACGTGCCCAGCGGTCTGAAGATACCTTGGCCATCTTGCACACGCGCGCTCATGCAGGAACCTTCAAGCGTCCGAAGGAAAAGCATCCCTCCAGGTTGGAGGATTTCAACACGTGTTATGACTATGGAGATTTGTCATTAAATGGCAATCAAGGAGTGACTAGAACCGGGTACACATCAAATACCAGCACCATCAATCAGCTACTTGATATTGGGTCTGATACCTCACTCCAATAACGAGTTTTCCGAGGGGAGAGGGATGGTCGAATATCGCCAAAACAACAAGAAATGACCCTTTCTAATGAATTCTGTGTACAGCTTTGTATCCCCACGCTACCCCGGGTTGTTATTGGTGAATGCTGGCGAATTCTTCAGATAACTTTCGGATGTTCTGTCTTTCTTAATACTAGTTCTGTCATCCCCAAATAGTAATGTATCAAAAGCAAAGAGGCAAGCTATTGAAAAGCTGTCTAGGAAATAAATAAATAGATAGATTAAAAGCTTTTCAATTTCTAAAATTATTTTTACTCGTAACGATAAAGAGAAAATCCCTTTTCTTTTTAGATGAGCCGTTTTTAGAAAAAAGAGCACTTCATTGCATAACACTTTATGAAATTTAAAGAGGCTCGTGAAAGTATTGTGAAAACCTTGTTTTAGGTTAGTAATTTCCATGAAAGCTTACACGGAAACAGGTGAGGAAAGGCAACGAATATCTCTTTGAGTATAAAATAATTGTGCAAGCATATAAATGGCTTCATTAAGAGATAAATCAACTAATGAAAGCTGAAATATACGAATAGAAAGAAAAGGAGAAACCACGGTTGAGCAGCATGCTCCTTTTTTGGCGCCAGTATATGTTGTACTGTCTGTCTTATTCACGGGGAGTGAATGCTTGCATTGAATTTGGAGAATGGAAATGGGCAATATCTTTTCATCTCAAACAGAATTTTGTATCCGGCAATGAGCCAGCTAATGAAAAATCAATGTCAGAGTGCGCAAACAAAATTAGCCCTGACTATGTTGACTCGTTAGGTGGTCTCTCTCTCTCTCTCCCTCTCTTTGAGAATTGCGCCCATAAAAGGATCTATAATAGCTTAAAGTTATGATGCCTTTATCGTGATAATGGTCGTGTGTGTTGCATGATGTGAATACCTAATCATAAACGACTGGAATTTAACCCATATATGAAGTTGTTTGATTATGAAATTACCGACTGAGCGCCATAGAATGCTCAGCTCGGAATGAGAGGAAATTAAAGTTAAATGAAAACGAGACCTTATCCAAAGGATCATTGAGTTATACACGACGACAATAAAGCATACGAAATTTATATGGATGTGGCATAAATACTTGTGTTAAAATCACATTCAAGTGATTGTTTAAAAAATAATATATGCTTATTACATAATTATTTGAAAAAGTATGGGAAAAGTTTTTCAAAATTCTTAGTTACATGTTGTCCTCTTTGTAATATATTGAAATCGTCAGTATACAGACTGCTGGAGATAAGCTTGAATTGACGATTTCGCTTTTGCTGAAATTTGTGACCTTCGTATAATAAATTTTATAATCAAATAGCCTCACCTTGAAGGAAATCACTTGAAGAAAATGCAAATTTAACATTAAAGATTTAAAAAAAATCTCCTTTTAAAATATAACTCATTATCAAGTAATTAAGCTAACACTCTGCTTAAGCTTTGGCCTTTTAGCAGCAATGTCCCGTCTATAAAAGTGAAATCTTAGCCTTTTTTCTCTCAAATTCTAGTCGCAGTACCTTTAAAGGATACCAGACCTGCTTAACAGAGAGGAACATGTGATTAAAAGGCACAGCTTTCATAATCCGAGCTAAATGGTTTAATCCGTCGCAATTGGATTATGACATGGGCATTACCAAGGTTATGGTGCAGAATAAAAAGTGATTTAGAATACACGGTGGCAGCAATTTACATGTTATCTTCCTTGATACGCTCGGCGTTTTCGCGAGGATATAGCAGATGGTAAAGGGGGTAAAGGTCACCATTACAAGGATTAACAAATAACAATTTTATCGATGCATTTCAAGGCCATTCCTGCCACTGGAATAGTATTTTAAAGACAAAAATAAATCAGGTGGTATAAATTATATGATGCATGGTTGCATTTAGTATTGGCTTCAAACAGTAACAGTAAGGAACGGCATCCCCGAAACTACAAGGGCAATATAATTGTAAACTCTAGAATATTTCATCAACAAAGTCGGTAACAAAAAGAAACAAGAAATGTCCTAAACGAATTCTTAGTTACGAACTTTTTTTTAATTGGAAAGCATATGTCTTAGAAAAAGACTCCTGGTACGCTGCTCTTACCATTCAATATTTTGTCAGATATATTACCCCTTTTGACTCCATATTATTAATCTTTGTGACTGATCAAAACGAAGTGTCTACACATGTTCAGACTGCCAAAAACAATATATTAATGATATAATTTTTACAAATAGATATAAGAATAATCATCGATCATAACCTAGAAACCTAACCCCAAATAGTAGACAATGAAACTACATTACACTTTGAATATTTTTTCTTTCAACGAATGGAAAGATACGTGGGAATGAGTGATCAGAGGAGGAAAAAACATTTTAGCCGTCGTACTTTGAATCGTTTACAGGTGAGTGGGCATCCAGGTATAATTACAAGCTGCAGTAGCACTTTGATTATTAGGGATTATCCTCTGCTTAGACGAGCGGGAAAGGACGCCAGGGACTCGCTCTCTAATTACTTAACAGCATGCTCTGTTTTTCGAGTTTTTTTTTTAACGATCTTTGTTAATGAGCGATGATGTAGCTCTTACTCCAAAACGGAATTTAAACACACTGTAATTTGATTCCAGGGCGATTTCCCCTTTTTTGGTATAGAAATAAAGAACCTTCGATTCATTTTGTATGTAGATAAAACATCAAATGTTCTCTCTTATCCTTTGGGCACCAGACAAATGTAACGTCTAAGTGATACAAGAAGACTTTTTAAAATAATGTTAACGAGATAATAAAAGGCAGACAGAGAGAGAGACAGACAGACAGATGGAGAGGATGGGGGAAGAGTTGGACAAGAATGACAAAGAAATATGAATGCCAACTCGTGGAAAAGATGAGAGTTATAGAGGATCGAAATACACCATTTCAAAAAATTCCTTCATCATGTTAATAAATAAGTACACTCACCTTTTCCTGTCTGTCACCATCCTATAAATACGAAAACTTAGGATGATAATGAATTAACGTATGTCCAAATGAATTTCGTTTTACAGTAACCTTGAAGCGATGACCATCTAACACAATTCATTAGCTGTAAAGCAATTTGTAAAACAATAATTTTACCTGACCTGAATAGTAGGTGGGTGGGAGGAAATAAGTGAGGATTGTGCTGAGGGGGGAGGGGAGGGGAGGGTAAGGTAAATGAGGGTGTGCACGTGCGTATGTGTGTGTGTGTGTATGAGTGTTTAACCGGATTAGTCGGCTAGTGAGTTAGTGAGTAGAGTGAGATAGAGCGAGTGTGTGCCTTAGTGAGTGAGTGAGTGAGTGAGAGGTTGAGTTAGTGGGTGAGTTTAGGCAGTGAGTCCGTGAGTGGGTGAGTGAGTGTGTTTGAGTTGGTGAGTTGAGTTGAGGATTACATAGCGTACATAGTAGGAAACAAGTGAACAAAATAAGGATGTGGATGAGTGAGAGTGTGAGCGAATGAGAGTGTGGGAGAGTTGATGAGAGTGTGAGAGATGGCACACATAGAGTAAAACAAGTGAAAACAGACTGAGTGATTGGGTAAGAGAGTGGGTTTAGTTAGGAAGGGAGTAAATGTTAGCCTACACAGTGAGAAAACATATCAAAGAAGTGGGTGAGCGGGTGTGGGTGTGTGTGTGTGTGAGGTTAAGAGGGAATTGGAGGAGGAAAATGTAGTAGGGAGAAAATCAGAGAAGAGAGTGAGTGAAATATGTGGCAGGGAGTATAAAGGACGTGGGTGTGGGTATTGTGAGTGAGGGATACATAGTCCTGGACCCTGTTTCATAAATCTTGTTTAATAATATCAATAACAAATGCTAAAATGCAATGACAAATCTCCTGTCAGCCAATCAAATGCCACTATTTCAGTAGCTTATAACAGTTATTGAAACTTGTTATTTTATGAAACAGGGCCCCGGTACTAGTAGAGAGCAAACGAGGGAAGAGAGTGAGTGGGGTGATGAGGGAATGAATGAGTGAGGTGGGTGTGTGAGTGAGGAACCAATGAGATAAATCCATCAGTGAGTGCGTGTGGGTGACTGCATGATGGAAGACTACAGATAAGAAAGAAAATGAATGAACGGTCAGCGTCACGGAGATAGATAGAGACAGATGAAGGAAGAGGGAAAGACAGGGGCAGAGAGAGAAAAATTGAGAAGGGGGAGAGAGATGGAGATGATACCTGCTGTAGAGAAAATCCGAATTATGTTTCATTGATGTATAAGGTCACACCAATGTGACGATATAAGGAAACGAATTGCTCGGATGACGACTGAAGTAGGGGTGATATCTTCGAGGAACTTTCACTTTCACTGCCAAAAAGTTTACTGACCTTTTCTTAACGAGCATGTGAATTCATGACGACTT
This sequence comes from Mesocentrotus franciscanus, assembly GCA_037976565.1. NCBI lineage: Eukaryota > Metazoa > Echinodermata > Echinoidea > Camarodonta > Strongylocentrotidae > Mesocentrotus > Mesocentrotus franciscanus. Next base: position 13,433,733 of record CP137679.1, read on the forward strand.
TCGCGAAAATTGCATTTCAATTGGAAAATCAGCTCAGTTAGATTACGATACTCATGCGATTCACAAGGGGAGTGGATAAAGAGAGAGTGAGAGATAAAAAGAGAGAGAGAGAAAGAGAGAGGAAAGAGAGAGAGAGGTGTACTCGACTTTGCAATTACATCGATACGGCTTAGAAGTTACTGGAAAGGTTTGCTATTGAAGTACCCTTTTTTTCCATGCGCGGTTAACACCATCGTCGTGAGTGTGGAATCTGCTTTCGAAGCGGCTCAGCTGCTCTCAATCCATGGGTGTTTTTATTGGCGGTTCCATATCCTGTTTCTTTTAAAGTATCCATTTTTTATGATAAACAAATATATATTTGTATGTAATACGTGTTTTATAAGATTATTGTTGTGTGTGTGTGTGTGTGAGGGTGGGTGTGTGTGTGTGTGTGTGTGTGATTTAAAACCAATTTAGAATAGACTTATACAAGTACTATCCTCAAAACAGCAACAAATTGAAAATATGCATATAAAAATGGTGGCTGGCATGCCATGACGGTGAAACGGTGCTAACAAAAAGATAATTCCAAGTTCAAGTTCAAGTTCAAGTTTTATTTATCTTTCTTTCATAACACACTTTACAAATATGACATAAATATAACAAGTTAACAGAATATGGTGTTACAACAGAAAGATGAGGTGACCTTGGTTGAAAGCAAGGCTTGTGGATTTAAGGTCCCTCATGAGTGGCTTATGAGTATGTCCTAAGAGAACAAACTCGTCAGATAAGAATAATGCATACATTTAAATGCTGACAAACTAAACTAACTAAACAACTGAGAAAATTTAAACATAAATAAGTATAATAAAATATACTAACTACTAAATAATGGCTATAAACAAGAGAAACAGGAAAATACTACGAGCAACAGGACTGAAACACAGACAAAACGAAACAAGACAGACAGATGAATAGATGTGAGAAACGGGAGTAGAATTATGCTTTATTGATGCCAATAATGTGCCAATTCTATTGCAATTATTAAAGGTTGAAAATGTAAGCTTTCAATTGGGCTGTACACCACATACCGGCAATGCTCGATCTATTTTCATAATGGCGATGCACGTAATACTCCCGACTACAGATCTATATGGCATGGACTCCCCTCCACCCTGGGGCAGGGTTTTCTGACTCCGACATTACATCTTTATGATCGAGTCGACAGATCAATAACCCTTAATCGATGGTGGTGGGAGGAGGATGAAGATTTAAATCCTCATTATAATGCACGTCTCAACCAAATATCTCTTGTGCCATATGCGGGGATCTCGAATACATGTCACACTAGAGTCTCTCTAAAATCTACTACAAAACAAAGATCAACACTGAACTCACACCGAAACGGAACCTTTTTTGTTAAACCTCACATAATGACAGTTTTGTTATGTTTAGATTAATTTTGTTATATGTATATATTCCTGGGGTTGCTAATAGTGTCATTTGCATTTAAGACAAGCTGTGGTATTTTCAGACGTTATATCTCTTCAGCTTTTGAGTCGCTCCATGTTTTCTTTAAAGAGAAAATAAAATTTATTTCACGTGAACTCTACACTTTCGGTCTAGTTGTTGTTAAGGGTAACATTATTAATTAATATGTAGAACGATTATCTGAGAAATGCCATTAACCAAATAAATAAATAGTTTGTAGTGGTAGTAAAGGATCTTGTTTTAAGTGGAAAATATATATAAATGGGAAAGCAGTATCTGAATTAAAAGTTTGTTTAAGTAGAAAATAATAGGCACGCAATGGAGGCCAATCCTCTTTCTGCATCTCTATATTTATTTTGTTTATTAATTCTACCTCATTTATTCGTTGTTTATCTCTTCTCTATATCTGTGGCGGGAAATAAAATTGTCTTGGGTGTGTTATCAGGTCAAGGATATTAATGATATTGCAACTTTTGACCACACAAGGTGTAAGTAAATTCGACATTTCGAGAGATTTAGATATGAAATATAACCAGAAAGTACAGATAGACCCCGCGCCCGGGTGAAAACGTGCATGGAAAGCGTCGTCTGCTGCGCTGATCCACACCCCTAAAAAGAAAGCAATATCTTAAGATGTCCAGAAAACTAAAGCCGGTTCAGCATATTACGCACTTACTTACGATAGCACCGATCATAAAAACGCCATCGACAGCATTGTGTGAAATTGAGTATCACATTCCCTTGCACCCGCTGGAGGTGCGAACCATCAAATCGGAATAAATCGTTCAGGCGCGCTTCAAGGCGTGTTGGGATTCCAGTAATACAAACTGATCACCTGTTGTCATAGAAACCACTTTAAGTAAATGAAAAAAGGGGGACAGGGATTTTTAGAGAAATGAGGTGTCGTCTTTGTACAATATCATTATGAATGAGTGGAAATCTAGAGCTGGCAAAGCTTTCCGAAGAGGATAGTCTCGGATTTCTTTGAAATCTTTCTATTTTTGTCAGGTTGTTTTCTTCACTGTCTCGAGAACATATGAAATCGTGTTAAAGTGCCAATGCTCTAGCTAGCTTGGTTGGACTGTAATGCTCATATCCAAATTGCACTTCACCTGCTACGATGTCAAAAGATCCATGTTGAATCACGGAAAAACATCTTTTTTTGAAACCGGAAGCGTGTAACCATAAATACTCAACTATATTTAGTCCCAGTACTACCTGGTACTGATAAACAAATCATACGGATTATTAAACACATGTAATACTTTATTCGCTTTACACACGTCATAGTTGAATGTAGGGGTCTCCTCATATATCTTTACGTTTTCAAAGTTTCTTTTCAGTGGAGACTAAGTAACGCTTTCGTTTACCCTTTTTCTTTTAGTATAAAGTACAAGATAGGTCCTTGAATGCCACACTCTCATTTGGAAGATTAGGAAGGGTACCGGTACTTTATAGTCTTAATTTTCTATGAATAGAACTGAAATCATGCCATCATAATCTTACAAACATCAAAAGGAAATGCTTCATAAAAGTGATGAGGTCGTTCGAATTAGAAGCGGTCGCTCCTTTTATGATTATACAACTATCTCTAAATGCACGGGTGAGGAGAGAGGATGTAATAGTATACAGCTCTCGTTAGTGTCTCGATCCCCCTTTATTTCTCTTGGTACCTGGTTCCATCTTGCAGGCGTCTTCTGTCAAACATGGTCCCGAGTCAAATTGGTAGTGAATAATTGCGATGGCGGAGGGTTTTGATGGTCAATAATACGAGGAAAGAGAGGGAGAGAGGGAAAGGGAAGAGCGGTAGATGATGAAGGCAAAGCGATATGATATGGCATTATTCTTCCGTGGGGAATGGGTATCTGGAACACGTTGATGTTTATCTTTAGAGATCAGTAGGGGTTCTCTTGGTAAAGTCGAAGATATTACTGGTGGCTGGTGGTGTTGAGTGCAGGAGAGAGAGGAGGAAAGAGCGGGTGGTGTAAAATAAAATGGCGTAAAAGAGATAAAGAGAGAGGGATCAAAAAGAGAAGAAAAAAAGCAAGAGAGAGAGAGAGAGAGAGAGAGAGAAAGATGTAAAGGGCAAATGAGAAGAAAAAAGTGGACAAGGTAAAAGCGAAGAGACTGAGATGGAGAAAGATCCGCATTGCTGGTTAAGGGTAAAGCTAGCATGCTAATGAAGGGGAAGGGCAAGTGTGGGCAGAGAGGATGAGATAGAAAACAAACACTTTGTAATAGAGTGAACAGAGAATCAGGGGGGAGGGGTTCAATAACTAAAGAAGTAAAATGGAGTGAGAATTCGAATTGGGTAAGAGAGGCATAAAGAATAGGGAAAGCGGAGAGAGAGAGGGTGGGAGACAAGAGTCAGATGAGGAGAGAGAAAGAGAGAGAGAAAGAGAGACAGCATCCGAGAGGGAGAGAGATAACAAGATGGGTTGAAAAGTGGTACAAGGATGATCAAAACGTAACGAGGGCAGAGAGAGAGAGGGGGGTGTACACGAGTCAGATGAGGAGAGAGAGAGGGGGAGGGAGAGGGGGGACAAGAGTCAGATGAGGGGAGAGAGAGAGAGAGAGAGAGAGAGAGAGAGCATCTGAGAGGTAGAGAGATAACGAGATGGGTTGAAAAGTGGTACAAGGATGATCAAAACATAACGAGGGCAGAGAGAGAGGGGGTGTACAAGAGTCAGATGAGGAGAGAGAGAGAGAGAGAGAGAAAGAGGGGGGGGGGCAAATTAAGAGTCAGATGAGGAGAGAGAGGAAGAGAGATTACGAGATGGGTTGAAAAGTGGGACAAGGATGATCAAAACATAACGAGGGCAATGAAGATCGAAATGCACCTTTATCGAAGCGAGGTCATGTTGATGGTGTCCGAAATATGGGTTCTGTGATCATCCCAAATAGTCTGATATATAAAACCGGGGTTCTTGGCATATTGAGGTCAAACCTTTAGCAAATAAATTGACCCCATTGATTCAGCAATGTTATCTAGTGTCCGTGGATCACTCTGAATTGACATGTCGTGTTCCACATTCAAGGTCATCTTATCTTGCAGGGGTGATGAAAGAATTGTTTACAGAATGTCAGTCATATAGTACAATAATTAATAAGGTAATGTCAAACAAAAGAACTGTCAATGCGACATTTAGAATTGTTATCCTGGATAGATGCTAATTAGTCTACTGAGTCCACAGAGTCCACAAAAAGGATAATGCTTGATTATGCATGGATTATTATAAAGTACACAGTGTAAAAATGATGCACCATAATTATGATGAACAGCTTGCCTTCTCTTCATGGCTATGTTAAAGCCCGTCTGCACTAGTTTGGCCTGGAGGGATTAGACATCCCTGCATGGTCACTGACAGGTGGTTATCTCATCAAATCAGCTCTCAATTAACATAAGAAAAAGGGGACCATGGGGGACCAATGGTCACCGATAAGGCATCGTTTGCTATACAGAGGGCGCAAGTAGCTATAAGTAGTGCAGTGGGGCTTTAATAGTTGCCCTATCAATGGCACCTTGACGTCGACAGCCCCTCGTTTGTGTCACAATTCTACATCTACAACATTTCACAAACCCTGCCACCTCAAAGCGACTTAACACGTGCGTCTATTACGCTTCTCTTCCCCATCCCTCTCTCCCTTTCTCTTCACTTTTGTTCCCGTTGTCTGTCTGTTCATCTATCGCAATTAACATCTTCATGGACTGATATGGCGCTGTAGAGTTTTGATGATTTCCACATCGCTGTACACAGCCTCAACTTAAGCAATCAAGCGTTTAAAGGTATATTGAAATGTATGCGGCCGAATATCTTGAAGGGACATATGGTTATATATACATGACATTTAAATTCACAATGTGTTTGTTTCGTGTCGTTTGTTTCAATTCATTTGAATTTGATTCAATGTATTTATTTGTCCGATTCAAGTTCAACATGGATATTTGATTCGCACACATGTGAAATTAAGGGGTCAGACATCGTTTACAAAGAACATAAATAAATTCCCGATGTACATTACTATCCAGACTCTTTGATGGTTAGAACGATTATATTTTATCCTTATTTTTAAGTTTCTATTCGCCTGCAATCATGACATACTTCTCTATCTGCCATCTTTGTATCATTCTTCCCCTAACTCTCATAAAAATCCTACCTTTATCCATAACGCACATTATATTTTAACCAATTAACATGTTCAATGTACTATAGAGGCAACAGTGCATTAATTAAAGTCTACATCATTTTACAAATAGCCTGTTCACCCTAATGTGCACCAAGCGACCATTACAAATCCTCCCGGGACCTTTATAAATTGGACAAGGAGGCGACTCATTTACCATGATGTGATAATCGCTACGTAGGCAAACATGATTCACTAATAGTCTACAAAACTCACACAGGTAGTCCGCCACTTAAGGTTACATTTTGTATCCCCGCAAACGAGCAAGATTTGATGTTAAACAATGCGAATGGGCATTGACTCCAAATAGGGGCCATCCATTACAGTGATGAATTACCCGGGTAAATTGCAATTTTCATAATGACATTTGTAGTCCTTGTACTATGGACTGCATCGCGTCTGATCAAGCTGATGAAGACACAATTATGAGCTTTTAATGTTAATGATCGTGTAGTCAGGAAGCAATAGCTCGTTCTGTTTTTTCCGAGGAAGGGGGTGGGCGGGAGAGGGGGGGGGGGTTGTAATGTGGCCCTTAGACCATGGTCTCCTGTACCTAATTGCCTTGGTACATGGTTGACTTGGTTATGTCGATGTATAGAACGTGGCATCAGCTAGTACGTAACATCTCTGTTAATATCCGCTGTTTTATTAGGTGATAACAAGTGGAGGTACGTTGATGAAGAATTGTGATTGAGCCGAGCTGACTGGGCTAGCGAAAGAAAACAACCCTCGATTACGAGCCATCAAACTACGGTGCACACCCTAATAAAACTGATATTAGATCCATGCATGACACATGCCTGTTAGCGAAACTAGTACACTACATACAGAGATGCGATGGCTCAGTGGATGGGAAAATTGTCTTGGAAAGGAAGGTCCTGGGTTCACATCGGTGTACACCTAACAAACGATATAGGGGACAAATTAGTAAAAGCAACATATTAAAACAAAGCAATTCCAACATCCGTTGGGTTCCTTCCCCAACAAAAACAATTGTGTCACCTTTGCTCTCTTTGGAAGTTTCAAAATGCACTCGAATTGGCTCTTTTGTCTCACTCGTTTTCAACGGAACTTCTTAGGGAACTCCTTGATAACATTTAATAATTATTTTCTTTGCTATCTTGTCTTATATTTTCTGGAAATTATTTCTTACTGTGCATATGAAGATTTTCTTCAGGTTTTAGATTCTTGCCATGGGGAATTATATTTTTTTTATTTTATCATGTCAGCCGTTTAAAAGAGAATAGATTCGAATGTCTTTCAAAGTGCATTATGATGTGCAATTTTATTTCGTAATACTGCAATGCCTTTCAACCATTTGGTCATGAACTGTAGTGCCAGGAGATTTAAGTGTACTTCTAAGTATGCTTACCACACCTGTTAAAGTCCTAATATCTGGATAGTAGTGTCAAGACATGTCAGCAAATCATTAACACCAGCAGGTCAGTACCAACAACTTTTCATATGAACCTGCTTCACCGATGTAGCACCAAGCGATATAATACCCGGGGTTATAATATTCTATATGGTGCGTTAATATGATTTCAAATTTGTTTTTCCGGTCAAGGTTTCTTGGTGGTGATATTAGCCGTGAACAAATCGTTTCATAACGACCATATTGCCTTTTCATGCGAGTGGTCACTAGGAATACCAGCCGTGTCCAATATTATATTAAGGAACCATGTGAATAACGTCAGCTGCCTGCAAGAAGGTCGTATTAAGACCTACGTGTTGTCAATGGCAGTAACGACTTTCTTGCCTGGAGCCGACGATACATGGGCGCATATAGACAGTACAACATGTACAACATGAGAAAGGATTCTTCATACGTGTTCACTCTGAGTCGTTTAGATTTGCATTGTTCAATTTGGGGGTATTTTTGTATTATAAATCAAGTTTGTCATGCAAGAATACCAAGTGGATCGTCTCCTAGTCCTACCTATTCACCTGTTCAAGGAGGCGCGATGGCTCAGTGGTAGAGCAGTGGTCTCGTAACCGGGAGGTCCCGGGTTCGAAACCAAGTCGATTCGCTAGTGCCCTTTGGTAAGGTATTGATCATCATTTCCAAGTCCTCTCGGAAAGAACTTAAAGCTGTCGATCTCCGTGTGGCTTACTTATTACAAGCATACACATGCTTTCTTAGCAGTCGGGTAGAACAATCAAACCTTGTCCATTTCTTCGTTGGTTCTCTCCCGTGTCCCTTACCCCCTTTAATGACATCTGGGGGTGTTTCGTAAAGCTGTTCGTAAAGTTACGCATGACTTTACGAACGACTCGAATATGAAGTGCCAGATAGGATGCCCAAATTATTTCCTGATGTTTTCACAAAGTGTGGCTACATATTTCCAATAACCTCAATTAAATTATGGCAAAAAATATACTTTGCATTAAAAATGTTTGTTATAATAAGAAAGTTAATCTACATCTGCACAGTTCAACTTTAGTTGATGCAGTTAAAAATGATTGAGCATCCCATTTGGCTTTTCATATATAAGTCATTCGTAAAGTCATGCTTAACTTTACGAACAGCTTTATGAAACACCCCCCTGGTCCCATCTTCTCCTTCACTCCCAATGCTATCTTATTCTGACGCCCTTGTAATGTACTAAACTCCTCAATTCTACTGCATGGTATGCAATTAATGGGAACACAACTCACTTAATCCAGATGAATGCTCAGTATCTTTGTTCTCTGTGCAGATCTGACCCCACTCATTTGTATGTTACTTGTGCTTTTTGAATAGTCTACTGTAATTACTATTTTCTTCTTACGCATCGCCTTGATATACAAGCAAGCATCAATTCTATTTTGAAGAAAATCGACGAATCTTTTATCTTGTATCATACTGTACATAGGTTGCCTAGATAGATTTATAGAAGATCCTAGTAAGACCGCCTCTACGCAATGTGATGGGAAAGATGCTTGATGAAACCCGAATCGAAATGGCATGGATAAAAAGTGCTTCGAAATCGAGATATAACTCATACCTGAACTCTGATGGGAGCGGGAGTGGGTGGGGGAGGGGGGCATATTTCAATATTGAATTTGGAGGGAGAAGAATGCAGGGAGTTGGTGCCGGTTGTGGTTGAAGGTTGGGTTGAAGGCATGGATAAAATGTGCTTCGAAATCGAGATATAACTCATACCTGAGCTCTGATAGGAGTGGGGGTGTTGGGTGGGGGTACGGGGGTATATTTCAAGATTGAATTTGGAAGGAGAAGAATGCAGGGAGTTGGTGCCGGTTGTGGTTGAAGGCTGGGTTGAAGGCATGGATAAAATGTGCTTCGAAATCGAGATATAACTCATACCTGAGCTCTGATAGGAGCGGGAGTGGGTGGGGGGAGGGAAGGGGGCATATTTCAATATTGAATTTGGAGGGAGAAGAATGCAGGGAGTTGGTGCCGGTTGTGGTTGAAGGTTGGGTTGAAGGCATGGATAAAATGTGCTTCGAAATCGAGATATAACTCATACCTGAACTCTGATGGGAGTGGGAGTGGGGGAGGGGGCATAGTATTTCAAGATTGAATTTGGAGGGTCGAGAATGCAGGGAATTGGTGATGGTTGTGGTTGAAGGCTTGGTTGAAGGCATGGATAGAATGTGCTTCGAAATCGAGATATAACTCATACCTTAACTCTGATAGGAGTGGGAGTGGCGAGGGGGTGGGGAGATATATTTCAAGATTGAATTTGGAGGGAGAAGAATGCAGGGAATTGGTGACGGTTGTGGTTGAAGGCTGGGTTCGATCATGCAAGTCGAAGGCAATAAAGCCCAGGCTCGGATAGACATACATCACAATTGACAGGGAAAAGCAAAGACGTGATTAGAAGCGATGGAGATGTGAACAGAGCAGGAGGAAGTATGATTCTTTTATTCTCCTCTTTTGGTGTTTTCATGTGCACGTCGAACTTTCCTGAATAGACATTATATTGTATCTTTATAAACTAGATCTGTACTACAATATATGATTAAATATTTAACTTTTTGATGAATAGATGAATATTTCTTTATACATTTCAACATAAAACATTATGTCAATCGTGCTTATGTCTTAATCTCATTCGGGCGTTAACATGGTACATTCATTGTTTATAGAATCCACTTACATTTTTATACAGTCCTTACTTCACTTGTAAAATTAGTAAATAAAAGACTATACGTGATGTTTGCTATTTGTATTAACAAAAGAAGATTTTAACGAATGTTTACAAAATGTATATCGTTTATATTTGAAGGAGGCAATACATGTAATGTGAAAATCTCATAGCACATTACCAGTACTTTATGCATTGGCAATATTCATGATCTAATTACACCGAATGCAAATAGCCTCTTATAGTTAACAATCGGCGCTAAACATTTAAATGTTGGATGAGCAGCTAAGGAAAATATATCCCTTTATTGAAAAATAAAATATGACATTAGGCTGCTCTATTCACACACGATGACATAGCATCTTGGAAAAAAACATAGGTTCGATGTTCATGACTATAGGGTGATAACGAAGATCAGGAAAGGTTCAAATTATTCGTCAGTAATTTGAGAAGAGAATAAATAGATGAATAATAATTACGAAAACTAGATATTTGCTAGAATATCTGATATCACGGCCCTATATTCAGGACTGCCAACAGGCAGAGATAGGGGTCGGGATGGAGGGTTAAATAGAGAGAGAGAGAGAGAGAGAGCCTGAGAGAGAGGGAGAGAGAGACACGAAGATACAGGAAGACAGGGAAAGAGAGGCAGAGAGACACAGAGAGATATAGAAAGACAGAGAGAGACAGACAGACAGCGGGAAAGATACAGAGAGAGAGAGAGAGAGAATGGGGAGGGAGGTGGAGAAGGCAAAGACAGGTATATCATGTAGAGAGAGAGAGAGAGAGAGCTATGACAAACGAGGAAGGTAGAAAGAATATTGGCAAAATGATCAATTAAGATCACGGTATTTTTCATGACATATATTTAGATTCCGCCACAGAACAAACTCCACAACCGAACGCCGTACACGCGAATTCCTTACGAATACGGAGGTATATTTAAACACTGTGAGGATGAGTACTACTCCTCATCGCTCTAACTCGTTAAAATCATTCTGCAGCTCACGTTTGCCTTATCATAAATTGATTACTTTAAATGAACGGAACATTAAACCTAATTAGTTCTAAGAAGCATGCTGCACATCTCATAGTCAGAGTGAAAGGTCACAGGAATATACACAAAATGACTGACGAAAATGTGCAATCTGCCACAGTGACTATGTATGATAAAAAAGCAGTATCATTAAAATATGTGTGTATATGAATTAAAATGGAGTTAATCAATTTTCTAAAATCATGTTCACGTATACACACATTGAAATGTGTGCTTCTACGTTGGTCTACGTTGGTTTATTGGTTCAAGTACTGGGACCGTATTATTTCGAAAGATTTGTCGAAACTCTGATATTGAACTTTTCTATTTATTTACTCGTTGTAATGAAGCAGTGTAGCCCATATACTAATGGAACTGTTCTCGGGAGAGTCCCTGTAAAAAAAGAAACTAAACAACGACAAAGAAGTAATGAAATAAATAACAAAATGAGTCATCTTGACTTTGATTCCAATGGTTAGAATAGGTCTAATTTAGTCCTTAGTTTAATTACATGCTTAATTGTACTTTATATGAATTCGAGATGAACACATTAAGATCATTAACGGGAAAGTCGGTCAATGATATCAATTTCCAGCTCGTTGTAATCGCAATACACGCATCGTCTACCCAGCCCTGCAATTACATCTTGTTTTACTATTGACTAACTCAATAATCATGGCATTGATTAAGAGTCATTACACAGATCGAAGTTATTACGTTTAATTACGAGAAATTTCCCAGAGACATTTTTCTGAACAGAATAGCAGCTTGGAATACCTTCCATTATTTCACCACTGGGACGTGTAATACAATGGGTTCAATTTTTGCACAAATTGAATTGTGAGGTCAAGAGTTCACGCTCACCAAATAGCGTGATGTTACTGCAGCCTTCAAATATTCATTTTAAAAAGGAAAGTAATATCCAAAATTGATTGTCCATGATTCAAACGTGTCTCTTCTGCTTTTGTAATCTTAAATACACAATGAATAAATAATGTATAGTTAATTTCCAATGTTCTAATAAGGTAAGCACCAGTCCTGTCATTCAAACAATAGTGCCCAGTAAACCAAAAGCAAAGAGTTATGTATACGTGCGTTAAGAAAGTAGGATTTTGTGAGCTTGATTAGAAGAAGGAAGTGACTAATAATAAAACGAAAAATCTATGCTCCTTTAAAAAAAGAAATGTTATAAGGCGGAGCCCAAATACATGTTCTGTTAGCACTCATGATACTCATAGGCATCCAGGCAATTACATGTACGCTCGTACTTTCCAAGTTTCATAGATTTACATTTCCGGGAAGTATATAATAATAATAATACCTAAAAAGATAAGCACGGTAGCTGACAAATACAAAGGGAAGAAAATATTATTTCAGTATTATTACCAAAGCTTCTGACCAGGAAGTATTGAATCATTTATCAGATGATGGATACACTATGTCAGCTGTAATTTTCAAAAAAAATTACTTATAAATGTATATTTTAATGTATACCATACAATTTGTAAAAACATTTAGACGTCGAATATTTGAAACGTTCGAACATTGTTGCTTTTTTCTGACAAGAACTATGAATTTGTTAGAAGTATGTTTATTCCAACTTAATCAATGTAGAAAGGTTTCATCACACAATTTCGCCTGTTTTCTTTTCCTCCCGTGTCGCGGGACACGTGGTGGCGACGTCATAAGCTAGTGTCACTATGAATTTCTCTGCACGCCAGATGTTTGTGTCTTCTTTTGGCACGAGTATTTTTGGAAGCGCAATTAGAAAATTTGGGAAAGTTCAATTTTGTCCGCCAAGACAATCGGCGACCAGCAGAGAATGTCAACAACTAAAGCGGAGAAAACAAATACCATATGATATCCATACTCACAGTCGCTGGGTGCGTTGATTCATTTATTATCGGGGTGGGCAATGTCACTAATTATAATTAAAATTAGCAGTGATATTTTATATAGAATTAGTCCATTCGACGTTCAATGTATATTGCTCCTGTATATACATTTGATATATTTACGTATGTAAACATGTCTATATGAATATATATATAACAATAATAATGAAGTCATTTTTATATAGAATTCTCTATGCGCTTTACAACAATCAACTATACAATATATTACATTTTATATATATATATCTCCAAAATTACTCGTGGTATTGCCCCTATCGTTATATACGCTTATACGTGAATCATGTGCTAATCGCTCTTATCGTCAGTTCAAAAAGTACATTCGATTCTTTGTTAGAAATTTAAATAATATAATTTTCTTGTACAAGTCTTGTACGTATAACTGGAGTCTAATGCTCCGAAAGGAATGTTAAATGTTTTTATTACGCCAATGAACAAAAAAAAAACTGTCAAGATATATATTGATATGAACTAATTGAAACAACAACTAAGCCTTTGATATGAACCATCTTCATATATCATAGCAAATATCGTCGTCTGCCGTAGACAAGACATAGCTCTTACGGCCTTCTTGCCCTTGAAGCGCTTTTTAAGGGAATGGCGCTATACCAAATACTCTGTGTATTGGGCGGAATTGGATTGCGTGCAGCCAACAGTAATGTTAAACTCTTTATATGCCAAACAAATAATCTACCTGTGCCCCATTAAAGTTATCATGGGATGGATATACCAACAGCTTCAAGATTATGTAAGCGTTCCTAGTACAGGATTAATCTATAACAGTATTTTAAAAGGGTAATCATCGAGCTAATTAAGACCGGAAACGGGTAATTTTGCAAAGCCAATGTGTTGGACGAAGTATTTCCTTCGTCAATTGATGTCTATTGTTTTGTGCCGATATACACGTGCGGCAAACGTTCTACCGTGCCAATTGGCACTGATGGCAAATGAAAAGCTAATTATACTCTGCAACATACTTCTGCAACTGAAGTTGATTCCATCATAAGCTTACCTGGTCGCTACATGGAATGGATTACTTGACGGCCGTAATTAGCTGGTGCAACGAGACTTGAGATGGAGATGATTTTGTTGAGAAGGCAATCATATCCCGCTGTCTCTTAATTGATCTCAATAAACCCGAGGAGGAGATCTAACTCACTGTCACAGCAAGATACAAGAGTGGGCCAGCAAGCAATGCTTAAAGTGGTATTCGATATGCTTAGGAATATGTCGTCGAATTAGTCTTTAAAAATTGTTGAATAGATTTGGGATACTTCAAGCAAAAATTGCTTTTATATACTTACACGAACTGGTCTGTTTGAAGACGATTTCCAATTTTTGACGATGAATGTACTTTCTAGTTATGAAGACACGTATCCACTTGACTTGAATTCTCTCCCCTAAAAATACCAAACTTGCTGTTTACTGTTTATCTGTAAAGGGGAAGTTTATGAAAACTTGAAATATGATAACTGTATACATTTCAAAGTAGCTCATTTCAATTTCTTTAAATTCAATTGATTCTAAATAATTATATTTTATTTTCTCCTTTTTGAATTCCAGCTCTCATAACAAAATTGTGCTGCATGCAGCCACATCTTAGAGGGTTCTGCTAACGATTCCCATAACATTTTGTATCGTCGTAACTTTGCTGCCTGCTAGCTCAAGATTTCTTGTACATTGTTAAGAGACGAATAAAACATGAACAATGAAGTCTTGACTGGGCATTCCGTCATTGTCCTCGAAATCTGGGTCATGAATGGGAAGCTGATTTAAAGTGACCTGTTTACGATTATTATAAAGTTACAAGTCTTAATTGGACTTTTTGCTAATACGAACGCAGCCGTAATTGCCCACTGTGGCGTCTGGCTGCATATTATCAAATTTGATTATGTTAGAACATGATAGAATATAGTATCACTGTTTGCGTATTGTGATGCATACGTCATAACATATGATTACATCCAAATTCGATGTGCGCGGCATTTCATTACCTCACTCGTTTCAACATTTTTGTACAGTTTTGTTTTGATGCACTGCTGATGTAATTCTTCCCGTTGTTATACTATTTCAACACAGGGTATGGATAACAAAGGATTTATTTTATTTAGCTGATGTTATTGATCTGTCTATTCAGTACTTTGGGCCTGCATAAGAATAGGTAATATGCAACGCACATTCATGCTTTCCACACGGCTCACTTTCAATGGGGGTGAATATTAAATGTATTGTTTTCATCTCTCCCTCTTCACTCGCCTTGGCATTGAGTCCAAATCAACTAATATCAGAAGTATTACTCCAATACAGGCAATTTCAGACTATGAAGCCTGACTCATTACGATGCATTACATTGATTTTTGTTCCCTCTATGACATGATTTGCTGTCGATGTTTTTAGCTGGCCTCTAAATGTCAAAGTTATCCAAGTTTAGGATGCTGGTTTTTTCCCTACCATATCGAGCTTATACATTGGCGCTGGTAATAAGACCCGCGATAGAGTGATGAGCGGAGCGCCAAGGCCAGGCTGCAGATCGCGACATTCATATGGTAATCATCCCATGCTTAGAGATCATTTTCTCATCTCAGTGTATACGTATGAAATTAGATCAGTCAGTTATGTCGCTTCCACTACCGTCAACTGAGGAGAATGCTTCGAGAAAGAACAGAAAATAGAATCAGCATGGTTAGTAGATGTTGGTGCAAACAAAAATGTACAATAATCACTATAAAATACCTTTGTCAGGGTTGGTACTTGAATAATCTTAGCATTTCATCAACATATTTCGTCATTTCTAAATATGTATACTACTTATTATGGTTTCAAATGGCTCATTTAAAAGTAGGGAAAGGGTCGAAGACAGGCTTGTTTTCAAATAAAATATTTCAACAATCACTTTTTCGTTCAAAATCATATCTTTATTAATACTGCTCATGGCTGTAATATATAATATAAAATATATATTCTATGCATAATGTATAAACAAATATTTACCAAAAAATAAACTTACTTAGAACATGACGATATGACAAATCTGTTTTTTACAGCAAAAAAATGTTGTTGTATTGAATAATTATGATGACATTGTTTTGTAATTGACCGAGGAGCACAAGTAATAGTTGTTAAGTTTAGAGCTGGATGGTGCAAATAGGTCTAGAATGTAGGTCGCATAAATTAGATACATCTAAACATTGGACAAGGGTTTGAAACGTGCGAGTAACAATGAAGACATGCGTCTAGTATTTGCATTGCTCTAGAATTCGAGACGTTTTGTCTTAAAACGACTGTCCCCACAGATCAATGGGTAAACTTCGCTGGCCGAAAGAACCAGTTTTTTAAAAGGACTGTCGCTCTGTATTTTGAGAGAGAGAAAGATAGAGAGAGATAACAAAAATCGTTTGAATTACTTCAGCTGAGTGAATATAGGTCATGAATGAAAAACTACAAGGTAAAGAGGGAGAGATAGAGGGAGAGAGAGAGAGAGAGAGAGAAGAAGAAGACGAAGAAGACAGAAATACAGACAGAGAGAAAGAGAGAGAGAGAGAGACATGCAAATAGAGAAAACGAAGAGAAAGACAGAGACCCCGTTCTCACTCACTTCGTTGGAGCGGTCTAACTAAGACCCGTTCCTCAGGAGCGGTTCTTAGGTGAGTGAGAACGGTCAAAGTGGTCCAGGAAGTGGACTTCTGGACTGTTTCAGAAGACCACCTCGGGAGGTGGTCTTGAGGAACGGGTCTTATTAAGAGCGGTTTGGAGCGCTCTAACGTGCGAGTGAGAACGGAAGCGTACTTTGAACGGAAGTGGTCTAGTGACGTTGCACGCGAAACATGTAGTACGGTACATACGCTTAGTATTCCGCGCGCGAAAAATTTACTCGCTGACCTGAGCTGCCATAGCAACAAGACCACTTTGACTCGTGGAGCGGTTTGAGCCATAAAAAACTGCTCGGAGTGTGAACCCTCGCAAACCGTTCCTCAAGACCCGTTCCTCTGGAGCGGTCTAACTAAGACCACTTTCAAAGTGAGTGAGAACGGGGTCAGAGAGAGAGAGATAGGGAGAGAGGGAGAGCGATGCATGGAGATAGAGAGAGGGTGACTAAGAGAGTAAGTTTGAGCGAGAGTGAGAGAGAGATGGAAGTTATGTTGATGACAAGAGGGATAGAGATGAATAGTTAGAAAGTTAGATAACGAAAAAAAAAGGGAAAAAAATGATAAAAGATTGGTATCATTACAAAATGAATAAAACTATTGTAAAGAACGACGAATTGAGATGCCCAGGTATAGAGAAAGAGAGAGAAAAAAGAGAGAGAGAGAGAGAGAGAGAGATTGAGAAGGAGATCAAGAAAAGGCGAGAAAACTCTGAGCGGATTATCATATCTAGACTGCATTATACACGCCCTATGGGTGACATGATAACGTAAATACCATGTATGAATGCATATGAGAATGGGCCACTGGGGAGGGCGGATAACATGGTACCTGCCTGATGGCATTTCTACCTCATCTCCATATTAAAGGGAATGTTTAGTTCTAGGAAAGGTGAACAACAATTTGTCATTTTTTTTTTTTTTTTTTTGGGGGTATTTAAGTCAGTGTTAGTGTGGAAGAGTAAAAATAATAATAATCTGAATTTAAATAGCGCTTAATAAGGAAGACCGTCTCTGCGCGCTGTACAAATTGTATTGCCCCGGTCATCAGATTCAATCACGTACAATGTGAACCATCTTTACTCCAGTTCTGGCCTGCGATTGCATTGTGAAAGAAACGTTGTGGAATCGATCAGAAAAGGTTGATCATCTAGCATATTAGTATTGGTGTGTACTGCAAGGTTCTGGAATCATCAAAATGATAAGAAATTTGGCCCAGTCTTGGTAAAGTTACAAGCACTGTACACAGAAAGATGTATATGGGACTACGCGACCACGTGCGCGATATCTATTTGGTCCCAATAGATATAATAATTTACCAAATATATCAATTAGTATATAGGCGGTTTCCCGACTTTCCCGGCAAAATTTGTATCATCACGTATTAGTCAAAACAAATTCTTTCACATGATTGGTAATGAGAGCTTCCATTTCATTTTTTTGAGAGGGGCGTTTCCAAAACTGGTCTTTACCTTTAAAGGTGCTAAGATTAATACCATTCTTGCTGGATCCGAATAGATTTGTCCTAATCACAAGATAGTGCTATTCTAGTGTTGTATTTTGACTTATGTGAACCCCATTGGAAATAATCTTCTTTATTGCTATATTTCATGGGTCAGCAATGTCAAGTTGAACTCCGTCCTAATGTATGTTTTACGATACAAATATATTCGATGAGAAAAGTCAATCTGTCAATCCAGTAGTCAGTC
>CP137679.1:13456779-13770170 GCA_037976565.1 Mesocentrotus franciscanus
CAAATGGAATCAACTGAATTATTTACCTCAACATATATAGCAAAACTAATTTGAATAGAAAATGGGATTAGATCGGCCTAATGAGTTTGATAAATATGAATAAAAAATGGGATTAGATTGGCCTAATGAGTTTGATAAATATGACATCTGTCTGGGGGAGGAGAGAGAGAGTGGGCGGTGACCATGGATATAGAAGAAAAACAAACCAGTGGGCGTGTGGAGATTTGGAAATCCTGTGGTGAACAAAATGAAAATAATACAGTACAGTGAATGTTGTAACTCCGGGACTATTTTGTCTACCAATGTGGAAAATATGACAGTATTTGTCATCACACTTTAGAAGTATGGACATTTTGACTGGAAATAGAGGTTGGTTGATTCAATATGTAACTAAAATGCATTCTTGAAATTATCGTTGTTATCATTGATATAATTTTAAAATCATTGTTATTAACATATCCACCTCTATGCACAGGCTAAATACTTCCACTAAAGCGCATACAGCAAATTGCACTAAATTATATATACATTTGCAATAATATGACTTGAGAGATGAAAGGTAGAAACTGTAAAGGGCACGTGTGTGGAGTTATTTTAATGTCAAAGGGAGTTGACGGTATCCAGTATTGATGATACGATGATGACAATAATCTTGGTTCGGTGTGAGCCAATGAAACGCATAATTTCACTCCAATCCTTGTAGGCACTCTCCAATGCAATCCATTCAATTTCAAATTAGTCGGGGTGTCGGGCTAACAAATGAATAGCCACCAGGCCCAAGGCGAGAAATGTTTCTATTCACTCTTCCTTCGTCAGCCTTTGAAATATTGATGAGGCTGGAAATTTGATGTGGAAAAGCCTCTTCTCGCGTCCCGCATAACTGAGGATAACTTAATCAATTACAGAGCAGTACAGGTGATTGATTATTTTCTTCCCAGGCTCGAAATTAAATTCCCCAAGGCAAGGTTTATGTTGCGGGGAAGGCACAACATAGCACTTATTGAATGATCGCAACCGACCAGTTTACCTCTCATATAATTACAACCAAGAGGATAAGCACACACACGTGAGCTTTGTTTCTTCATTTATGTATCATTGCCAAATATGTCATTGCCAAATATGTGCTAATTAATTTGTTTTCAGGAGTCTAAGTGTGTCCTTTTAATTGTTTAATTGAGAATCGAGCTATTGACGCCCCCATAACATCTGAGCTAGTATGGGTTGCAATAGATCATTTCCAATATATATGTAAATCGTATGCATATATGAGAGCCAAATATTTCCCTTGACGACTGTGAAACAACTTTACAAAGATTTACTTGACCTTTGACCTTTGATTTAATAACTATCGTTTCCAGACTCAGCTCGAACGCTGCCCAATGAAATAAAGTATAAATTGAACTCGAATACAAAGAACAGATAGTTACATTGTTTATTGCAATTCAACAATAAAAATGATTTAACTTATGGATGAAGAGTAATAAACTACTAATCAAAATTCAATCACGATGATATGAATTTAGTTCTTAAAGACACCATGTTCGTTAGCTCGCCTTTTGTCCCTGTGTATAGGTTCATCTACTAATTCATGCAAACAGCAGATGACCTACAAACAAACCTATTTACCTAATTCTTCAGCCTGACCTGAACGAATTTATGAGAAAAAACGCGAATACCTTCTAGCACAATTACTGCATTGTTGACTGATCATGCAGAAAATCGAAATTAATTAATCAACCTTTCAGTACTAAAAGTTGAATGTTGCATTTTAATATTATGTTAATTCAATATGGGTTTACTTTTATTTCTGTTATAGAAAGAATGATATCACAAGTGAATTACCAATTTCAAATAGTTGTAGTGCGTGTAATACAATGCATCAACATGTAGTTATATTCATATTGGTACTAGGGCATCTCTCCTTGATATGTTTGGTAATAGACTTTACGACTGAGCTTATTAGGAATGACCCATAAAACAGTTAATATGGCTGCGGTATGTTTTTGACCCGTCTTTTCCTTTTCATTCCCGCAGAAGTGCCGCTGTCTGCCACCTGGGGCAGCTAAAATTGTTTCTGGGTTTTCTACGTGCCTGTATTTGTCTACCAAAGCCGGGAGAGAGAGAAAACAAAAAGAGAGAGGAAAGATCGAGAGAGAGAGAGAGATAGAACAGGAGAGATGGGAGAGAGATCATGTTTTAAATATATATAGAGAGAGAGGGGTGAAAGAGTGGGTGTGTGCGTGTGCGCTTGAGAGAGACAGAGAGAGAGAGAGAGAGAGAGTAAGAGAGAGAAGAGTAAGAGAGAGAGAGAGAGAGAGAGAGAGAGGGGGAGGGGGTTGTCTGTGTTTGTGAGAGAGAGACAGAGAGGGGGAGGGAAAGAGGCGAATAGAGAGAGAGAGAGAGAGTCATAGCTTGGTTTAAGATTTCTCTCTATCACCATTATTACATTACCGCTGAGCACTCGGCATGGCAATGGTCTTAATGATTCTTTACTCGGTTCAAAATAAGCCAGCTGATATGCCTATTGCTTTAAGCTTTAAAGGAAAAGGGAGCCAATGCAGGGGAGAGGGAGGGGTGCAAAACCATACCTTAAACATCATACCATATCAATTACGCAACGTACATAAGGCAGTTTTCTTTTTAACTGTGCATATTAGTTTGATTTTACATTTATATGACCCTACTGCTTATTTCGAAATTGCACATTATTTTTGTGTAGTATTACAAAGTCTCCAGTTAAAGATAGCCTGATCATATGAAGCAACATTTACCCCAAATCCCCTTTTTATTGTTATTTTTACATGACTCTTATGGGTGTTCTTCTTGTAATGCTTGTCGAATTTGGTGTAGAGACAATACAACAACAAAAACCCCACTAGTAGCTATCAATAACGGTGGAGAGCTACAAGCCAATAAAATATATATTTAAAAAACCCAAAAGACCCCCCACAAAAAAACACACACACACAATCTTTCAATGTACCTTTAACCTATTTCATTTCTGTCCCCTTCAATCGCTTCTGGGTTTAATTCTCTCACTGGCTTCCCGAAACGATCGAGAATGAACCCTTGCCGCGATTCCCTTATCTCCATTTTATTTCCGTGTCGTGTTTGCTGCTGTTTATAGGGACGAAATGTCACAAGTAGCAGTCATTTCCTCAGAGAAATCACAAGTTATGAGTTTAACATCCTACCGCGATGTCTCTTCCCATGTCGACTCTCTAGAGATTTGTTTTAAATAGCATGCATTTCCAAGTCTCTATTTTCAATCTATGTATTATATGATTCGTGTTACATGTATGTATTAATAAAAAAAAAATGCGTGTCTCATATTTTAGTGACCCCTCCTTGTACATCCCACCTATCTACTCAAACCGAATATATTTACGCGAATTGTTAACAGTAAAAATATTGCTCCATTCAAAGGCGTATCCACGATTATAGAAAAGGGTGTTTTTGTCAACAGCAGAAAATATTCGATCAATGGGCAGACCAATTTATACATAGTAACTATAACCTTTAGATTATAATAATAATAATACATTCTTTACCCAGGGAAACCTAATCAGCTCCAATACCGTTGTTCATGAGGGCCCTGCAATTATATTATTACCACTTAACAAATGCCCAAATACACCTAAGTGGGGAGTGGCAAAAGAAGATTAATGTCTTGCCAAAGGACATTAGTGCCGTGCTGGGATTCGAACACTCAACCCTAGGATTGATAGTCATGTGATTGAACCACTTAAGTTCAAATCAAATTCTAACATGTATTATTGAAATAAAAAAGTGAAAGCATGGCGATTTGTATATTTTTTCCTGATAAGAAAATAGAATATAGTGGTAATACATTGATAGGAAAATGAATCATCATCATCATATGTTTTATTATAATTTATAGTTGATAAAAAAAGTATTCTATACGACTTTGGATTGTAAATCATAGATGAGTATGATGTTGAATATCGAAACTTCCTATAAATATATATATATATGCGTTACGACGTGCATTAATATATTGGAAAGTGTTGAAAAAGCATATAGAACCTTTAAAGCATCATTCTTGATTAATGGAAGTAAATATGTTTTCTAAAGAGACACGTCACGGAGGAAAACTTGGTGTAGAATTACTTTTCTGTTTACAAACAGTTTCACCTACCGCGTTTATTTAAGGCATTACCAAAATCTATAAGGTGAGATTTATTTTTATTTCAATTTATAATCTCTTTTATGATTCCTGTTATTACAAAAACATATTACCACGGTTATATAATTGTATATTCACAAGAATCTAGAGATTTAGAACCCTGTGCTCACCTCATTACTGTATGGGGGAATATAATCGAGGAATAGAATTAAGTGAATGATGGATATCGTTAAGATTAAATTAAAATCAAATTTTACAGATAAACATTGACAAGTTATATATGTGTATATAGTGAACAATGATTGGAACCCCTTTATTCCAAAATGTACACTGCTTTATTTCTTTATAAAACACATTCCATCAGTCCTGATATATATTTTATAACAAGAATATCGAGTAAAAATAATTATGAATGTGCGTGTCATCATCATCGTGTACATTGAACAACCTTTCCACATTGTTAGTCAGGGAATATTAATGGTTTTAGGCAAGAACAGACAACTTCAAATTGGCAACACGTTACGGCGCTGCGCAGACGATATGTGCAGGGAAGCCAATTTTGTGTCAATATTTGCTCGTGCCAACAATAACTCTAAAGCGTCCACTTGACAACGCTCCGCGCTCTTGACTTCATTTTGTCTCTCTCTCGCCCAACCGCTAAAACCAATTGACGTTCACTTCACTTGTTATCAGAGATGATGTGTCGAAACTCTTTCAGTGAAGAGAAGAGAGAGAGAGAGCAACGGGGTTTTCTATCACCGTTTTCATTGTAAGGAATTGGATTACCTCACACTCCTTTGAAAGACAGATGAATCATTCTATAAGTAGGCGATCGGTTTTCTTGCCAGCGGTAGCCTGTTGTCTAGGTGTTTTTCTTTCAATTCATACTTTCCTTAGCCTTTTTTCTGCTTATTTTCCCATTTCTGCTCTGCTGTATTCAATTAAAAATAACATACACGATGGAATTGAGAAAATGTCTATTAGGGGACAGAATGAGTTTCCTTAACATTTGTTTAAATTGATAACTCTGGTATCAATAAATTTTGTTTACAAAGGACTACTGATACAATATGCATACAAACTGACAATGTGTATAAAGGTTACACCGGGTATCGAAGTGATTCGTAAGTTCGATGTTCAAACTGACAATGTTGATATTTCTATTTGGTATTGTCTTATCTAAACCTCATTCCAATAGTGTTAAATAAACTTATCCATTCTGTGCTTTGATATTTCATCACGATTTAAGCATAATGAATAAAATAATCAAAACATCGAATCCAAAAACTTTTTTTGTTTAACTCCCTGGCAAAATAGCATTACATTCAGCATGATCAGTTACTAAGTGCGCGCCTAAAACTGTTACCCAGCTATACAGCTTTTAAGAATTCTACCCAGCATGTGTTTTGAAATTAATCACAGAAGCTTTGGAGGCATGCAGTGCGTTGAGAGATGCATCATATAAGGCCTTCAAACACATATGAAGTTGATTAAGATGCCTATGGTGTGTGTACACGATGCATATTTCATGTATAAATATAACACCTTGTTTATCTTACCTGTTAGAAAGTGATTACTGAGCAACCAAGAAAGCATGTCGAACTGAAAAAACATATCCTGGTATCTAAATTAAAACTTGGTTAAAGGATAAGCCCTCCCTTCTCCTATTCATGAATATATTTTCACCTTCCCAGTTCGCACATAATCTCTCTCCTTATCTCTATTTCCATCTTTTACTCCCTATTTCTGTATTCGCCTAATTATTAATGTGTTGGTCGGTTTCTCCCCCCCCCCCCTCCCCTTCACCCGCCCCACTCCCGTCGTCCCTCTCTCTCATTCTCCCCCTCTCTCTCCCTCCCTCTCTCTCTCTCTCTCTCTCTCTCTCTCTCTCTTTCACACACACACAAACACACATACACTCAAACACACACTGTCCCTCCCTCTCTAATCCCTTCCCCTCTCCCCATCTCCCCTCTCCTCCTCTCACCCTTTCCCCTCCCCCTCTCTCTCTCTCTCTCTCTCTCTCCTTTTCACACACTTTCGCACTTTCACCATGATGGTGAAATGAAGAGGATGATCCTCTTTGTTAGGTCTGTCTGTCCTTCCCTCGCCCTTTTCTCCATCTTGCTCCCTTTCTTTGTCTCTACCTCATAACGTTTCTCACCCCACTCTCTCTCTCTCTCTCTCTCTCTTTCTGTGTCATATTCTCTCTTTCTCTTATACGCCCTTTAAGTCTCCACGTGGTCTGCCTTCCTCTGTCTATATCACCACCTACACTGTACGTCCTTACTTTCTTTCTCTGTCTCCACCTCGTTCCGATCCTTTTGGTATTTTTGTTTTTAATCTGCATGATTCCTTGCTTCTCCTGTGTATGACTTATATATTGAACACCTATAGCTCTATCCATTCTATACTCTCATTCTGCTTTCAAAATGTTTTGTTCGGTTGTCATGTTCCTATTAAATTCTGATGTACACGCATTTTAATGCAGGTGTACATCATGGAGTTTGACACGCCTGTTACAGACTTATGTTAGGCATTGTGCGAGCCAACCAGCAAATTGAAATACAGTAGCATTGATTTTGATATCCTCAATTTCATTTCTTTCTTCAAATTATGCAGCCTCATAGCCAAAGGAGCTTGATTTCAAATATAACATCATGAATTTATTTTGACAGGAAATACCTTAGACGACCCTTTTTTCGAATCTATACCACAAGATCCTGTTTCATGGAAATTGTAATAAGACATAGGTCGGTTCCAATTTATATCTCAGAAAGGGGAAAAAACCAATGAAGCTGCAAAACAAGATTTTTAGCATGTTCGAAATGAATTTTTGCAGAAGTACAATGTGATCTGAATTAGAGTGATGGATATCAGTCCTACTTTAACCGATCTAATTTGGCTATTATGAACCAGGTTATTGCCCTCCTTTTAATATGAGAGTAGCTGATCCCTCGGAAATCATCTAACACTGCTACACCTCATTGGAATATGTGGAACAAGGACAGAATGCCCTTCTGGACAGGCAATTTCGTGAGCATAGTGTGACCATAATTGAAACTCACTGGCTCTCCGAAGACGGTGGTCTACTGCTACCGTGCCGCGCATGCACACGCTTTTCATCAAAAGTCGGATACACATCGATCACGGGGGAACCGGATATGAGATCCTCCGTGAACCGGAAGTGATCCTCCGTGCACCGGAAGAGTTGAAGCGGGTGTCTCGACAGCATGACTAAAAATCTAACGATTTTACCCCCCTTCGCCGTTGCTGCAAAACATTATACAAACTGTGTGAAGAGATGAGGGTTGTCGAGCCGGACACGTGGGCGAATTGTGGTTGGGAAGTGTATCAGTTTTCTTGTCCGGGTTCCTAATGTTTGTTGTCACGTGATCCCCTGTTTTCGATGCTCCCCGGTTTCCTCCACCCCTCCCCTACGACTTGTATTACGCGACATGTATTTGGAGTGTCAAGGATGGTGCCACTCGGCAAACCTGCAGGCGCTTGAAAAAAACGTAAGACTTCCTTTGAAGGAGGGGGATCATAGTTACACGTCATCTTTGGATTATAAAAAAAAATCTCTGACATTCGGATTGAAGAGAGAGAGAGAGAGCGCGCGCGTGAAAGGAAGAGACAGGTAGAGACAGAGAGAATAGGACAGAAAGCGCGCTGGAACAAACAAGACTGAAACAGATCTGGAGAGATATAGGGGAAGGGAAGAAAGTGAGGAAAAGGAGAATAAGACGGAGAGAGAAAGAGAGAAAGAGAGAGAGAGAGGGGGGAGTGGGTGTGAAGGGAGGTAAAGAGTAAGAGAGGGAGATACAGAGATAGACAGACTTAGAGAGAAAGGGAAGAAATGAACCAAGGGGAGGTTATAATACAGAATAGGAAGAGAGAAAATGAAATGTGCGTGTGTGTTTGTGGTGATGGCTTCTTTATATACAACTATGTACCGTTGGACGGACTTAATAGGAGATCTGACAAAATAAACTTTTATAAAACCAGCACCATATCCCCCTCCTCCTCCTCCTATGGTCATGAATGGCGGCAAGATTGATAGCTCCCATATATAGACCATGAATCTAGAGATTGACCATAGATTGGATACATCCTCATTCTCGAGAAGGTGATTCACCTTACACAAAATGCAATGACTGTGCTTTCACAATATTTATTGCCGAATAATTAATTAGCATGAACTACCCCAGACCAACATGCATATGTTGGGCTGGGATAGAGATGGCGCCGGTGTGTTTCAGCCGACGAGCTGAACTGGTAGCGGTATTGCTGTAAATAATGTAAACGACCTTCGCACACTTTTAGTGGCATTTTAATTTGATTTCGAGGAGGTGCAATTGACATATTTCTTTGAGAAAATATAATGGAAAGGATACACATGTATATGATTTGAATTTGGTGGTGTTGTAATTGGTTGGTTGGTGCACTCGGCGAGCGAACACCTCGCAGAGAATTCGCAAAGCCAACATCTGGAAATAGACGGGCGGCGTTTACAGGGGCAAAAGAGTGACGTAAGGATAAGCTACATCAAATGTATGCGGCAGTATCAAAATCAATATCTGCGATGTGGGACCACAAAAGCTTCGGATGAATCATTCTGCTAGTTCGTACGAAACTTAATTTATTGTTTCTATAAGAGGCAGATATTCAGCAATTACGAGCATCTAATGCATAAATTACTTTGAACGATCTTATAACGATTTTATGAATCGATCGCTATATGAGATACATAAATTGCCTGCATTATCATAAATGTTTTAGTTGTAAAAGTTTATAACCTCAAATTAGTCAAGATAAAATGACTGGGCCAAGACCAATGTCCAATATGAGACCATGCATCCAAGAACTTTATGCTGAAACGCACGTTAACAGCTTCAGAAGACTAAGAACACCATTCTGACGCTTTGGCGCCACCACTAGACATACTGAGCCAGGTAGTTGTATGTCCACAGCCTGATAATGCTATACCAGAAACGGAAACTAAAATATAGTATAGTATACATGATTATGTATAATCTAATTGTGTATAGATATGTCCAATTTCGGGTTTTCCCAACAATGACAAAATATCAGTTGGTATATAAGTTCCACACATTATTCTAGATAGCGTATACAAGTATGGCATGCCTTAATGGCGGTATATACACGATCTACGGTAGATGTAAACACAGCAATATAAGTTGCGAACACACCCACAGTCACTTAATCCCGTTTTTTTAAACACAGCCACTCATTTTTGATATAGAAAATATGTCGATCAAAGTAGGCCGATTGACTTCTTAATTACAGTCTTTAAAATAATCTTCAACGGATGTTATATCTCAGCTTGGTTATGATAATTATTAAATTGACATGAACAAAATAGATAAGTGCACGCATGGGCTGTTGAGGGCATTGTGGGCGCATGCCTTAAGTTTCTCAGCTCCAGTTTTTAGAAGGCTTTTTAAAAATCTATTGTTATTTTGTTTCGTTCATTCGTTTACTCTCTAATTATCGACTTAAGAATATAGGTTATACATATTTAAGAATAGAGATTTAATAAAAACTTATAAGGAGTCTTGTAAATGCCTTTATCTGAAATGAGGATTTGGGCTAATGGCATAATTTCAGGAAGTCTTTATTTTCGTACCTTAAGGCACGCAGAACCCAGGTTGCTTTTCAAACTAGAACATTTTTCTTTAAAAAATGTCCCCAAATCTTAGTCGGCATTAAAAAAAATTCCACTCCTGAAACCCTTGTTTCCTTCAGTCTGTCAGCTACTAGTATAGCGGAGTACATGTCTGAAATGGTTATGAAATTAATAAGGTTTATCAAAAATCTCATCCTTGCACATTAAATATCTCCGTTTATGTTATTAAATGATAGCAGCTACTTTCGAAAAATCAATCTACGGTATTTTAAATAGCCTTGTGCGTCAACGATTGAAGTGTGCGAACATAACAATGACTTATCACGTAATCCGAACATGATTTATATTGGGCATATATTACGGTATCGAAATTGCCCTTGAGTTGAATTTCAGAAGGAAAAAAAATATTGCAATCATGTTCATCTCTCCCTATCTGACTTCTAGAGAAAGGGCAAATTGCGATAGTAATGTTCATGAAATTTGGTTTAGAGGACAATAATTCCACTACTCCTCCTTCATCTCATGTGATGCATCTACCAGCTCTCATCACATGCCCATACACCCCTAGATTGGCCTGCACAGTTGGTTGCTATGGGCGCTCTCATCCATGACGTCACAACGCAGCTGGATGAGTGAATGCTGTTGTTTTTCGCCAGCGGCGATTACGATATTAAACTCGAAGCATGAAGGAGATATGAAATATGGGTGGATATTAATCAGGCGTCGCTTTGAGAAAAGGGGAGGGGACCAGACGAACGGGAGGGGACATGGGTGTGGTCAAAAAAAAAACTAGGATAAAGTGGGATGGACATGGAAGAGAAAATTAAATTAAACAACACGTGTGATAGAGATATCTTAATAATTATATGAAAATGTATTAATATGAATTCTTAGCATACACTTATTGCAATGAGCATATTATCCATAAACATGTTATCAACTTGCATTGGGGATTTATTGGAAAAGGAGTCACAGTATTTACCACCATGTCTAACTTAGAAGAAAAATTAATTTAAAAAAGATGGGATACTCTTGCAAAGAAATATATCTTCTGTTTTAGAAGGAAAAAAACCCTGTAATATACATGGTGGGTGAATATACCAAGCATCATCCTGTTAACATTTCTAAGGTAACGACACAAACGAGCACTCACACCCAAACAGTACCAATATTAATAGCGCTGCTACCAATTTTGATACAACTTACTCATGTTCTGATATGACTTCTTACCACATGGCGTGTGTATCGATGTGTATGTGTGCAGTGTTCAGTGAGGCGCCATGGGAGTTAGTCCACGATCGCTCTACCTCAAAAGGTTACAGGGGACCAAAGTCAAGTGACCGAAAATATATCCAAATTTTGAAGAAGGGATATAAAGAAGATGGTGGAGAAAAATTGCATCACTTGGAAATTAATATCCGTTGATGTTGATGCCTTAATGCTCTCGCCCGGAAAGTGGGTCAACGTTGCTAAAGTTCGGTAGGGAGGGCAAGGTGGAAATTAATATAGCTTGGTTCATGGTTTTACAGCAATGTTCTCACTTCGAGATTACAGAAAGCAGAAATTAAAGAAGCACACTTCTCTTAAAAACGCCTCCGTTGTGTACTATTTCAGAAAATTAAATGTGTTTTTTAAATTAAGTTTGACATTATAGATAGAGAGCGTTGTTAATCTGCTTGCAGGAATAGGAGTAGACAAACTACAAATTAAATAATTGTAAAGTATGCCCCTCATTCCCTTCCTGGCTTTGGTTCGTTTTGTAAAATGATTTGATTTGGCTATTGATCAAGAGTTATAACGCGCACATCTTTAACTTCTGTACATTAATAGCTCAATACACAGCAATATACTTGTATATTATGAATGAAAGGGTCCTTCATGAATCTGTTTATTAAATTACTGATGCATTAAAACATGTAGGTGTGTATTCGAAAGGTATAAAACAAGGGGGCCCGAGGTAGCTTCCATGGACTGCGGTAATATCAACATCTTCCCGACACCCCACCGACCCTCAATCACCCCCTCTCCTTGTCTTACCCCTCCTAGCTATAAGCAGTCATTTCATTCTCGTTGACCTTACAGACGTAATTTTGCCTCAAGTTACGAGTTTGTTTTCCACTCATAATTCGTATCATACATCGCTTCTTTACTATACTCGGAAGGTCACCGTATGCCGCCCTTCCCCTTGGTCTTCTTTTTTTTCCTGCTAGCTCGCTGTCTATCTTTGTTTTTCTCTCTATATTACTTGCCCTCTCCCTCTCTTTCTCCCTCACCCCCCTCATATCTCTCTCTCTCTCTCTCTCTCTCTCTTTCTCTGTAAAACTGTATTTTCTTATCTCTCTGTTTCTCCTCCCTTTTTCATATCCTCACATTCTCCATCCCTATCTTTTACTGATTCACCTGAGCTCAGTCTATCTATGTTTCTTTCTCTATCTCACACCCACTCCTCCCTCTCTCTCTCTCTCTCTCTCTCTCTCTCTCTCTTATTCTTTCAAATGATTTGGACAGAAATCGAATTCACACAAGTCGTAATTGTACTCTTCCTTTTTTCTATATTATACCAATGTAATATTTTAATAACTAGTTCAAGCAATAAATTCCCAGCTAACAATTATTTGCAATTCTGCAGAAATGCTGTTCAAAAGATTTATGAATTAAATTCAATAGATTATCATACACCTGTTAGAAGGCTCTCATTATTCGACGAGCGTTTGTAACAGAATCCAAGCATCGTAATTCAGGGTTAAAATATTCGCACTTTCACTATCTCTTTGAAAGAATAATGGGATGCATTATTGAGCATTCAGTAACCTGCAATCATAGCCATCTGTTTTTTCACTCTACCCGTAATGCATGCAAGAAGGTTATTATACCCACAGCGTAAATAATTCCCCTAGTACACACTCTTAAAAACACTTGTCTTCTCGGCGTACGCTTAAGAGTGGGCAGCTCATTCCGATAGATAAGCCGCACGCCGGTGTATAGGCCGCGCAGTGGAAGACTAAGAGGGGCGATTGGCGTGTGGTAGCGGCGAGAAAATGGGTCGATTCAAGCCCGTGCTGTGACGTGTTAATGTGTTGAATGTCACGGTCATCGACAAGACCTCAAAGCACTTATCATCTTTACCTATTTATCTATGGAGGGATGGTTCATATAACCAGAGAATTAGAACCTAGACACGTCAAATGATAGTGAAAGAGAAACGGGGGGAAAAAGAAAAACATTACCGACTTTTCGGAAAGAGTTACAAAGAGATATACATTCACACAATATATTACATTGATATAGAGAGATGGGATAGAGAGAGAGAGAGAGAGGGGGAGGGGGTATGGGATGCAGAAGAAAAAAGTGAAGAAAACAGCGTGAGAGGGCGACTATAAAATTGCAAGAGAGATAGATAAAATGGCGTCTTCCAAAACAGAAACTTTATTCTCATTCTAAGTATTCTAACGCCTAAAACATGATTGAAAATATCCTTTCGAGCCTATCATTAATTGAGAACCTTACGTAAATATTGTTACACGATCGAATGCCCATAATGAAATATTCATAATTATATCAAGGTTCTCTTTGGCAGGCGGTATAAAGCTTTGCCACGGCCAATGCCGAACAAATTAATTAATATGTATTTAAACATGTAAACAGGAAGAAAATCATCATTGGCAGAGGGAAGGAGATAGAGAATAAGAGAGAGAGAGAGAGAGAGAGAGATAAAAATGATAACAATAATAATAATGATAATAATAACAATAATAATAATGATAATAAAGTCATTAATATAGCGCTCTTATACAATCATATCAAACGGTTCCACCGCGCTTGCGAGGGAGAGAGAGAGAGGGGGAGAGGGAGAGAGAAGGAGGGGTGGTTAATTTGGCGACATAGTTAAAAGAATATATAAACCTCAAAAACTAGCTTTGACAAAACTAACATGCATTCGAAATAAACAGAAAACTCTCATCAAATACGTCAAAAGGAAAGGTAAATGAGAAAGAGAGAGAGAGAGAAGGGAATAGAGAGAGAGAGAGAGAGAGAGAAAGAAAGAAAGAGAGACAGAGAGATGAAGAGAGAGAGAGAGATATATATAGAAAGAATGGAATAGAGAGATATATACATATATAAATTATATATATATAAACATATATATATATATATAAACATATATATAAATATATAAAGAATGGAATAGAGAGAGAGAGAAAGAGAGAAAGAGAGAGAGATAGAGAGAGTGTGTGAGAGAGAGAGAGAGAGGGAATAGAGAGAGAGAGAGAGTAAAAGAAAGAAAGAGAGACAGAGAGATGAAGAGAGAGAGAGAGAGATATATATAGAAAGAATGGAATAGAGAGATATATACATATATAAATTATATATATATATAAACATATATATATAAACATATATATAAATATATAAAGAATGGAATAGAGAGAGAGAGAAAGAGAGAAAGAGAGAGAGAGAGAGAGAGTGTGTGAGAGAGAGAGAGAGAGAGAGAGAGGGAATAGAGAGAGAGAGAGTAAAAGAAAGAAAGAGAGACAGAGAGATGAAGAGAGAGAGAGAGAGATATATATATAGAAAGAATGGAATAGAGAGATATATACATATATAAATTATATATATATAAACATATATATATATATAAACATATATATAAATATATAAAGAATGGAATAGAGAGAGAGAGAGAGAAAGAGAGAAAGAGAGAGAGATAAAGAGTGTGTGTGAGAGAGAGAGAGAGAGAGAGAGAGAGAAAGAGCTATATAGCATGGTAAGAAGAGGGGAAAAATCAAAAGTAGGGTTGATTGTTTAAACAAATAACCAGCGGGAGATAGGGACACGTCACGGAGTGTTCCCCAGTGGCCCAACAAGATCGAAGCAGTGCTGCTATGCCTTTTCAAGAAAAAAACCCATCTTATCGATTGGCACCTATGAAATTTCACTTTATGCGTCAGAAGAAGTCTACACGACATCTCCTTAAAATCTAGATTTTTCAGACATTCTAGAAGATACAGTTAGACAGTGATTTTTGAGGTGCTGAAAAAACAATTACAGCAATTTTGAAGGACGACGGTGTAAGAATATATCCTTCATATATCGTTCCCATGCCGACTGCCATTATCATTTCTACCTCTGATTCCAAACGTACTACTATTGATAACCGTCGAAATACCGGTAGTGGATGTGCATTGTGTTTAATACATTATACGATTTCAAAATCAGTAAATCTGAAATTCCAGGCAATAAAAATTACAAAACGAAAATTGATTGTTATGCTTTCTATACAAACGCGAGGTTCGATAATGTAAATGCTGGTATATGAATATGTTGATTAAATTACCCGTATATAGTCATCATAATAACCACTAGATACGTTATGTTGTCCTTGATTGAATAGTCATGATGATAAAATAGCGAAAACCGATTGAATTTTTAATGTTGCGGTATATCTATATATATATATATATATTTTTTTTTTTTTTTTTTTTAATTAATGCATTTACATAGTACCCGCTCCTTCACATGATGTATGCGATAAAGGTAGAAACACTCGTTGATGCTGCAACCGATCAACAAATAACGAGCATTCACAATACCCAGCGTGCCTTACCACATATTTTACATAGGAATGATTTGTACAGTCATACGTCTTATGGGTGTCGAGTCTGGAGTGTACAGGTCATCTTTAATATCATCATAATTTTAATAACATTATAGACCCTGAAATACTCTGCTTTTTCATGCACTAAATTTGTGATTTGCTTTTCTATGGGTGTATTCGTGGAATCACCACGCTTGTTTGCATGAAGAAAGAGTCAG
The DNA here is from genome assembly GCA_037976565.1 of Mesocentrotus franciscanus. Taxonomy (NCBI): domain Eukaryota; kingdom Metazoa; phylum Echinodermata; class Echinoidea; order Camarodonta; family Strongylocentrotidae; genus Mesocentrotus; species Mesocentrotus franciscanus. The sequence goes on from CP137679.1 coordinate 13,472,391, forward strand.
AGTAACATTGCAGCTACTTATACAGGGCGTATCAATTAAAAGTTTACCCAACTTTGGTAGCTCCTAATTGAAAATGTATAACCAATATGACTTTGAAATTGGTTTCATGATGAAGAATAACTTATTTTCTGTCCAATGATACCCTATTCATAATATTTCTGCCACGGGTGAATGAACAACAGGGTCTTTGAAAAGTTTTGTCAAAATCGCCTTGTTCCAAGTTTGGGCTTAAGGAACCAATGTTGGTCAGGCAATATGCATGTGCTTCTTTGGTCTTATCCTTTTAAAAGTTAAATTGTGCCTCGTGCTTCAGTGCTTCATTGTTTATAATGGTGCAATGTAACTAGGCTTCCACAGAACCTTGTTTTAATCGACAGGATAACCTTTAATCATTTTAGACAGCCTACTAACTTCTTGTCTCATGATATCTAAGTTCTCTCTGCTCACTTGTCCACTGCACCATTTCACACACGTAAAGAGCAGAAGGTGTTTATCTCGAATAGCGATCGAAAACTCAAAGGTTACTAAACCCAAATGCAAGCATTTATGATGATAAATATCAAATTAATTGACAGCAGACTTTCATTAAAAAAGACATCCCAGATAAACTTTATCAATTTGTATCACTCAATGAGAAGGTTACCTCACACAAGGGATGCGAATGAAGTCAAGAGTGTAATCATCATAACAAAAAGAATATCATAAATTTGCTTGTAATAAGCACTTCTTTGAGTTTGAGTTGATGTTAACACTTTTTACCCCAACTGCCTAATAGTCAATGTAAATAAGAGAGCAATTATTTTGGAATGAGATAACACACACATAATGGCTTTTGACCCACATTCATTGATTCAGCCCAAACTTGGTACAAGAGGATTTTGACAATACTTTTTGAAAATCCTGCTGTTCACTCATCCTTGGCAGCACAATTGTGACAAATTAGTTTTTCTTTACAATAACATATGATTCAAGGTCACACAGGTTATAAGTTTTTAATTAGAAGCTACCAAAAATTGGGTAAACCTTTGTTTGATACGCACTGTATACACCATCAAGTGTACGACGATCAGACAATTAAAGTAGGAATTTGTAATATACAGCAGGAGAATATTTTAAGTAAATTAAATTCAAGATACTAGTGTGAACAAGCTACAGGGGGAGATAAGAAGGAGAAATAGCACATTAACATCATGGAATGGGAAAAGGGAGAGTAAGTTTAGTTAAAAACAAAATACAATCTCTTAAAGAGAGGGACGAGACAAAATCAATTAAATACGTAGGCAGGAGGGGAGTGAGTATGGATAAACAAGAGATTGATATAATTGATTTTAATACAATAATTCAGAAAAATGAAGTCAGTGAAAAAAAGTTAATATGGCAAAGCAAAAGTGAAGCAAAGTCTACATTTACAGTATGAAAACAAATATCATGAATGCCACGAAATCATAACACATAGTAGAAAATAAAAGCATAGTGTGTGCTGGAATAATCAAAAACAGAATGAGATGCAAAGGAAAAAATGAAACTCTAATTAGTCATAAGCAGTTGAAATGTCACAGTAATGAACATGTACTTTATTATAATTGTTTGAGTGTATCATTTGAGCTTTGAAATATCAATTTTGATATTGAACTTCCATCTACATAAATCAAGTCCCGCCAAAATTCAGTCCATGCACTAAATAAAATCTAGAATATAAGTTTAATACTCATATGATTATATTCCTTGTTCGATAAAATGCGATTTCGAATAACTTTGAATGGCGTGACATACTGAACATTTGTAAAAGGGGAGTAAAATTCTAACAAATTTTGGAGTGTATTTTTTTCTTTCGTCCATGTCGTGTAAAATGTATGAAGCGGATTATAGAGTATCTGAAGTAGATAGCGTTTTGTAAATGCCGACAATAAGTCTTGTTATTTTATTTTCTTATATACCAACATTATTTTTGGACGCTCATGTATAATCGGATACCTACCAAGCTACTGAAATTAGAATTGAGTACGGTTGATAACATTTAAAGGAATAAGAGGGATAGAACAGAAACACCCCAATACTGTAATAATTCATTTCTTATGACGTACATGTTGTTACCATATATCTATTTTAAATTTTATTTTATGTGATGCTAATGGAATTCAAAATGATCTATTTGTTTATAGTGTCTCCTAAATAGATCAGTATATTGTGAGAAATATAAGCAAAATAACCATATAGCCTCATTCTGCTCGTTTTGAAATATGCTATTGTTGTGTACAGTATTTTGGCCAGTATAACGGGGTTTTCCCCTTTTATTTCTTCTTCCCGTAATTATATTGAATAACAATGATAGACAGCGCTTTAGTGTATTTCTGAAGGTCACTTTACATAAAATACCGCTGTAGAAATCTGATGTCATCGATAACTAATCCATTATTTAGTGTTACCTGTAAATGTTTTGGAGCGCACGCCGACATACCCAATTAAGCCTTTGTACCCGGTTACGCTTAACTAATTTATGACGTTTTCGCTGGAAATACAGTCAGAGTAGCAGATCTGTTGTTATTTGAAAAACGTATTCTGAGTAGAAAGTACTTTATATGTGTATTTAATCCCTTCTCTTTTTAAATATGGATAAGTCCATGGCGTCTCATAATAAAATTGAATGAAAAAATACTACTTTTGACATTTATGACAACTTTAGTAGGGAATAGAGGAATAGAGTGACTTCCTGTGACATTGTGACAATTACATTTCGAATTCCTACTGTCAAATGCATGCTTGTTTGTAATAATTTGTTAGCAAATATTTTGTGTAGCCTACGCATTTTCCTGTGAAGCATTTCTCTTAAGCAAATAGCCCCCCCCCCCTCAAAAATAAGGGGGTACTTAATGTTTATTTTGTATTGTTCGTGAATCAGAGGGCTTGAAGGAAATATATTTTCATTAAATAAAGATTCTTTTAAATACCAGAGTAATATATTTTTGTTCTAGGTGATCATTTTAGAAGGGTAAAATGGAAAATAACATTTTTGGTCTGTCATCACAAATGTAGCTTAGCTCGTTAAAAACTTTCCCCAACGCCTTTTTGGATTTCGGTGTATTATCTTGATAATTATTATGGGGGATGGATGATCAAGTTGAGCCTATGACATTTACAATGGTAAGCGAGCTGATATGGGGTGTGTTTCACAAAGATCCTAAGTTGAACTTGTCTCTAAGTTGGACTTAAACATTATGGAAAGCCGTTAGCACCTTTGAAAACATTTGAAAAGTTATTTTAAATGGCATAAAATGTTGATTCAAATCATTCTATTATCAAGGAGATTTCATATTCTTGATGTGGAATTTATGAACAGTCTAAAATACTTGAATTTTTGCTTTTGAATATACTTTATTTGAAGGCTACACATGGCTCTCCATAATTTTTAAGTCCAACTTAGAGTTATGTTCGACTTAGGATCTTTGTGAAACACCCCCCTGCTGTGTAAAAGAGTTTGAAGGGAGGGGTGAGTGTCTAATGGAATGGGAGCAGAGTGCCGTTTTGGGAGGTGGTTGCATGGAAGACGCGAGGTCTAGCTTGTCATCTCAAACTCGGGGAGTGATGCGGAGGAGTCTGATGGGAGGAAACTCACCTCATCCTCTCCCACTCAATTTCACACGTACAATGTATTTCTATTATTCATTTATTCTTTCTTTTGCAATTTAATGTGATATTTTGTTTACCTTGATAGGGGCCTCATTTACAAGCAAAAGTTGCTCCTCATAGAGGTCCTAGCCTAACATATGTATTCTGTAGTTATGATTTGTAATACAAAAAAATATGATGCCAAATAAAATGAATTGAATTAAATTGAATGAACAGATACATTTAGGATATTATGTAAGTATGATTTAAGAACATGAAAAAAGGGAATTAGTACCGCCAGTGTCTTTAATAATGACAGTTATTGCATGTTTCGTCGCAGATCGCAATCCATGTTTTGTATTCACAATTACAATTTTTAAAGTTATATTCCGAATGTAATTTCTTTAAAAATACATTTCCTTTAGGAGTAGGTCAATTCTAAACAAACTTGACTTTTGATTCTTTCATGAATAAATATATATGAGGGTTCAAAATCTTTCCCCCACACTTTCCCCCTCTTCAACTTTGCAAACAGTTTTCCAAATGTGAGGGTCGTGTAGGAAGAAGAGAATGAGAGAGAGAGAGAGAGAGAGAGATATACTGAGAGACACGTGAAAATTAAATTTGTAAATGTTTATAGAAGCTTAAAACTGTATGTAAAAATATAGAATGTCATTGAAGCAAAATCGCTGATTACAGTTAACGATCTGAAAATTTAACGAGGCATAATTTGAGTTACAATTTCATCATTATATGTTCCTAGAAACAAGTAAGAATAAAAAACATAATAAAAGATAATCGAGAACGACATAAAAAGGGTGAAAGAGAGACCACATGCCCAGTGGAGTATACAAATAGAGATAACAAAGATAGATTGGACCGTTATTCCAGCATGGCATAGTTCAACGCAGCAGAGTGACGTATAAGTTGTGACTCGGCGTTATGAAGCAGGGAAAATGAAATTTGAAGGACTTCCACACAAATAATTGATTCTGACATTTTTCTTCAACATGAGCAGCGAATGAACGAAGCGTAAAATCAATTGAAAACACAAAATATGCCATTAGGTGATCCACGCTCAACCCTCCACCTGTCTAAACGCTGGACGGGTACACCTCTCTTACCCTTCCCTCCCATCACCCCTCCCATTCTCTACACACAACCCCTTTAACTGCCCCTGTGAAAAATAGGGGAGGAGGGGGGGGGGCAGCTCTTGGAGCGCTATACGTACACAAGCTTGATAATATCAGGTTTATATTACCTTCATCATACCCATGTTGCAATGGGAGCATATTTTGTTTACCCGCGTCATGTAACATTTCTATGACCCTCCGATGCACTTTTTTCCACTTTCTGCCGGTAAAACGCATGCGCTAACAGCCGCTCGCCGCTCTTCCCTTCCCTTTTATCATGGGGATTGGTGTAGAAAATTTGCAACATAGCTGTTTTTCCATCACTCATTATAATGTCCATCTCAAACCTCAAATGACTCTAATGTACCGGAGCTAGACTCGCGATTCATCTCCCTGCACTCCAAATACCAAAAAATGTACATTTGTAAACATGTACTGATTTTTTTTTCTTCTGATGTTTGCAGCTTGGTGCATTTTAGGATAACACGTCCCATGCTTGTTTCTCTTTATAGTGCTATTCACAACATAATAAGCTTGGACATGTTTGTCTTTATCAATATGTATAGAGTACAAACACCGTAAACAAAATGGTCGAGCTTTTCTTGTTTCCGAAATATATTTGATTCTGATAATGTGCATTTGTATTAGCATTATAAGGGAATGGTACTTTCAGTGGAAAAAGTTATTATTTTCTTACCTTTATCCTCATGGTCAAAGAGGTATTCTGATTTGAAGAAAAAAAAAACAAGTTGAGCAGTCTTGTTACAATGAAAATCCCGTCGTTGTGTTCTACTTCCTTTGTATCAATTTTCTACTTATAAAGATGACCTAAGAATTCTTTTCACACGATACTTGATTGTTCGATGATTGATTGATATCGATGAATGCTTGGGCATGGAACTGTGAAAAGTGCAAGTCTGTGTATTTTTTGTTTACCCTAGACTGATTTCACTTGTGTTAAGTATGAATTGATATAAGAATATATTACTTCCCTCGATAAATAGAATACTTTTGCAATATCAACATACCTCAAAGATTTTCAAATCTGATTTTGAAGGAAAAAAAAAGACTTTCCGAACTGAATTTAAAGGTGATTTTGTAAATTTTAATTCATGCGAGATTTCATATTTCCATTTTGCGTAAATATTTGAAATACATCAACGTACTCACTTAGTTCATCCATATAAAACATGTAATGCACATATCTACAATTTGAATCTCTCACCCCTTCTCTCTCTCTCTCTCTCTCTCTCTCTATCCCCCCTCCCCCCTCTCTCTCTGTGTCTTTCCCCACATCCCTTTCTCAAATACACCCCCTATTTCTTCAGATATTGCCATGAACTTGTCTGATCTACAAATGACCTTAGTTATAAATAGCCTCTATATCGTCCTTTGTTGTAGGGTGTTATTATAGGATGGTAAAAATTAAACTTTATGAATCTTTAAGATAATGATAAAACTAATAATGATATACCATACTTTTATAGTGCATATCACAAATATGTCCCTCTGCGCTGTAATGGAGGGAAGGAAAGGAAAAGAAAAAGGATAGAGCATACCTCTGTAAGGCGTCAGTTAATCACTGGTAACTGTATCTAAAAACACACGTTTTATGACGTGTTTTGAAGTTGTCAACATTTTACAACGTTGTGGCGTGCGCCTGTAATCCAGCTAACAATGGAAGTTACAAACCGATTCAGCCGAGGACGCAGGTTCGAAACTGAGTCACGTCTTTCAGATGGTGACGTCAAAGGTCGTAAATAATCATATCTGATTAATACACGTCTGTAAAAACCTATTTACACACACACACACACACACACACACACACACACACACACCATAATCTACAGCAACCGTAGCGTGTACCTTTAAACCTTATAAGGAGTTAAAGGATGTGTGTTTCTCTTGGCGGGAAGAAAGTGCAATCAGGCAGCCGAACTCTTTAGCGCTGGCTGCGACGGGTTTTAGCCAGGTTGGCCCGTAGAGTACGTCATGCTGAAACAGGTGTAGGCCTCGGGCCGTTATGTTTCCTCCTTTGCTAACCCTGGAAGAGGGAAAGACCGAGTAGGCCTATTACAAAGGTGGGTTTTAGGTGGGCAAATTGGAATGAAAGAAACGTTGATTCGTTGTGGGTTTATTTTTTTACAGCCACACCATACGTATAAGTGTACGACAAATGGGTCAGGACTTTCCCGCCGTTTTTGTGTATGAATGCTGTTCAATGTTTCATCCGTTTCTCTTCTATAAATCTTCCATTATTACATTCATTTTTGCTGGCTGTACATGCAATTCAGTTACTCTGTATGTTCTGAAATTTACTTATCTAATTTCTCTACCCTTATCTATATCTCCTTTTCTTTCAGTATATTTTACTTTAATGTATCTACACTCAATTCCACTTCGAATTGTTGGAACTATGGCTACATATTGATCTATCAAGGGACGTGACAGATAGTTTAGGCAGTTGATATGGACATTCCATCTATAAATATAATGTGGGAATATGTTCAATTCACTTGATTAACAGCCGATATTAACATCTTGAAGTTCTAAGAAAACAGCCCGTTACCAAAAAACAAAAAACAAAAGTAGGTAGAAATTTGTTCAAACAAAATGAATATCGATTACAGTTATTGACAACTTTTAAACAGACATTGCAAATAAACAAGGGACCGAAATTATTGTGGATACGATGTAGGTGGGGTCTTCTCATTTTCTTTTTTTCCATCCTGTCTCACTCTTCATTCCCTTTTTTTAATCCAATTCTATTTCCACTTTTTGTTTGCTTTCTTTTTCGCCATTCGATTGGGGCGCGTGCCCCTTGCTACCCTGCAGCTACGCCATAAGGGAGGAGAGAGAAAATAACATATCATTAGGATGCATGGAAATATAACAAAAAAGAGAGGATAGAGAGGGGGAGGGAGGGCGAGGGAGACAGAGAAAGAGAGAGAGAGAGAGAGAGAGTCAGACAGACAAACAGTCAAACAGACATAGAAAAAGGGAGGGGTAGAGGCAGAGAGATAGGGACAGAGAGACAGGGAGAGAGAGAGACAGACAAAGAGGCAGATACACAGACAGGGAGATAGAGAGAGAGAGAGAGAGAGAGAGAGAGAGAGAGAGAGAGAGAGAGAGAGAGAGAGAAATAGGAAGAGAGAGATGGACGAATGAGGGAAGGCGAATGGTTTCTCTCGAAGGATATAGTTTGGCGCCATGCTCCAGTGTTCTCACGCCATTCACTGCCAATGGTTGTTCGTCAGCACCACCTTAAATGTGCACACAGCTACAAGTAAAACGATGCAAAATGGTCTCCAGCATGATCGGCTAATGGGCGGGAAAATGGGACCATAAATACGGCATAGTCGTTTGGATCGGTGGTCGAGGGTTGCACGGACTTTTGAAGAGAGTCTCTGTGCAGAGGTATTTGTAATGAGAAAAAAAAATGGCGGGATACAAGCAGATATGTAGGTAGAAAGGTAGACGAAGAGGGGGGGGGGGCGGTAAGAATGATGATGAGGAAAAGAGATAACAGTTAGGTAGGGAAGGGGAAGTAGATAATGAAAGAGATCAGAGGGAAGAGAGAAAGAGATATGGAAAGGGAGAAAGGGGCGACAGAAGGAGGAGGAATGAAAGAGAGGGGAAGGGGAAGAGAGAAGGAAGGGGAGAACATAAATATGGGAGGGGTGAGTTGAAGAAAGAGCGATAATGACAAATGTAGTTGGAGAAAGGGAGGTAGAAGAGAGAGATAACAAGAGAGGTACAGAGACAATGAAAGAGAGGGGGAGATAGACAGAGAAATATAAGAGAGAAAAAAATATGGGAGAAATATAAGCAGGTAAAGAAAAATAATATGATGTAGCTAGACAGAGAGAGTGAGGGGGAGGGGAGAGAACGAGACAGAGAGAAAGAAATATAGATACAGAGAGAGAGAGAGAGAGAGACAGAGAGATGAGAGGGAGAAATGTGGAATGTTAGAGAGTAAGTAGGATCAACGTTACAAGCTACGGATAATTATACTATGGTTTCAAATTAATAATGAAATGATGCCCCATGATCGTCTTAATATCAATTCGCTGTCTTTCTGTGGTTGGCTTCCAGCTAGAGAGCTTGAACTCAGGGATACATGTCAACAAGAGATTTGTTCCCCTCAATGTTGATAAGATACTAGCAATTGATAGCCGTAAGATCTAGAGGATGACCTTTGCGGTCCGACCTCGTCCTGTAAATCAATGAAATGTTTATTTGTATAACCTATTTTATCAAATGAAAATATCCTAGACATATAAATATGGTGCACCATTTCTACACCGCTAAAAAATAGTAAGCGCGTTATAGCTAATGGATAAATGAATGATTAATTTGTGGTTTGGTTGTAGTATAGTAATTAGGTGACGTATATAACATGTATAATATTTAAGATACAGTTTCTCAAATATCGTTATTCAAATACAACCTTTTTAGTGGTTACTAGTTCGGGGAATACTATGCTAATACACATCATATAGACTTTAAAGAAAATCATTGTTACTTTAAATTGTGTATTATCCTCTTTTTTAAAGGAAAGGAGGTGGCTTCAGACATATTGATTATGTATTGATTAAGGGCCATACATGACATACATGTACGAGTTTTTTTTTTCGTTATTATTATTAATGTAATATCTTCAATATGAAACTTTTTAAAATAATTTAACCGTGCAGTGCTCTAAGATATTTTATACATATTATATGAACCTTTCAAAAAGGATCCATCGGATATTGAATATCATATCATATTCTAAAATTGTTTCACGCTTTACTTACTGGAAATGGTACATACAACACATTTAATGTATTTAATGTATTTATGTAATAATTTAAAGTCAGTTTAATATGTGTATCCTCTGTTGTGTGAACTTGGGTAAGCAAATTATGTACAAATTATCTAAATGCTACGTATTCCAAATTTAACTATTATTGTTATTCATTCATGGTATCTCCCATGAGCATTAAAGGTAAAGGCCAGTTTTGGAAACGCCCCTCATGTGAAAGAATATGTTTGGAATAATACGTGATGATACAAATTTTGCCGGGAAACCGCCTACTAATTGATATATTTGGTAAATTATTATATCTATTGGGACCAAATAGATATCGCGCACGTGGCCGCGTAGTCCCATATATATCTTTCTGTGTACAGTGCTTGTAACTTTACCAAGACTGGGCCAAATTTCTTATCATTTTGATGATTCCAGAACCTTGCAGTACACACCAATACTTATATGCTAGATGATCAACCTTTTCTGATCGATTCCACAACGTTTCTTTCACAATGCAATCGCATGACCAGAACTGGTCTTTATCTTTAACATACTTATTTTTCTCAAATTGTCTTTGGGCCCTAACGATACGTGCGGTATGTGCAACATTTACCATATATTAATTATTCATTTAACGTAATGCCAAATGCATACAAAGAATATGCACTAACGATAATGTTGCAATCTATCGAAACCATGGCATGCATGCAATAAATCATACAACTTTTGAAACTAAAGGAGCGAGAAGAGAGGAGAAAGAAAGAAAGAAAAAGAGAGATAAAGAGAGAGAGAGAGAGACAAAGAGAGAGAGAGAGAAAGAGTAAGAGAAAGAGAGAGAGAGAGGGGAGGGAGAGAGAGAGAGAGAGAGAGAGAGAGAGGGGAAGAGAGATAGAAAAAGAGAGAGAGGGAGAGAGAGAGAACTTTGTTCTATAAATATACAATCGAATCAAATCAGTTTATTGAAATAAAATCTAAATTTGTTAATCATTATCATAAATGTAAACTAAGCGAGAGAGAGGGAAAGATATAGAGAGAGAAAGGAAGAGAGAAATAGAGAGAGAGAGAGAGAGAGAATAAGATGGGAATGGGTTGGGGTGGGTGGTCAGCTATTGACATACTGCCAGACAGACATGGAGAACAATTAGATATTCCAGTAATTAAGATCCTGACGATTCAATCATGTGGACTAAATGGAATTATGTAGTTGAGTGGTGTGAACAAGTGTCGATCGGGGCTTTTAAGCTCAAGGTTTCAATTAAAGGATGCCTGGGTCTAATCATAAGGGGTTTGGATTCATCCTTGCCAGATCGTCAATGACAGAGACGGAACGACCTCGAATACGAGGAGGAATCGGTAATCGACCATGAATGCATCCTCTCAATAGAGAGTGCTTATACCCAGTCTCACCGACGAGACCTTGCAAACCAGATTGGCATGTGTACGGTCTAATTTTACTAAGAACGAATCTTAATTACTATGGTTCTTTGGTATTGACCAGGAAATCTATTGCGGACAATCGATTTTGCAAAAAAAGAAGACAAAAAAAACAATAAAATGCACTTTACGCTTTACGCCGGAGAAAACATGACTGACTGAGTCATTCTAAAATCACAGTGGTTATGGAAATATACGAGTATGGAGTAAATTAAACTCTCAAATGATGAAGTGTTGAACATTCCATCGCAGGATCTTATAGAAAACGTTCAAGTACGTGAGGATGACGATGTCTTTATCGTTTCCATGTAAAAAGGGTTTTTATAAGTAATTCCATTTTGTCTAAACATGGTTTAGTTTCTGTATAATACGATACATTGTTTGATGGGGGCATTAATTTCGTTATAAGAAGTTGAAGCTGTACACTGTTTTGATTCAGATGGTAAATTTAATTTGGCAATGCATAAAATGACAGAATGGGATGTGTTCCGAAAAGACGATTCCATAAAGCACACTGGAGATGGCGCTAGACATGATCATTGATCGTGCAGCAAGTGGTGATTCATATTTGCGATACATACAGCTTCCAGAAATGTTGCCCAGATAATGGATATTTCTGTTTTTGTACCAGCTGACGGTGATTCTACTTTATGGTAACATGCTATTCATTAAAACAAAGTGAAACCTTCGACACCCCCCCCCCCTTCTCTCTCTCTCTCTCTCTCTCTCCCTCTCACTATTATTGCCAGCGTGTGTGTGTGTGTGATTGGGTTTTTACAGACGTGTATCAATCAGATATGATTATTTACGTCTGGGGACCGACCTTTAACGTCACCATCCGAAAGACGTGACTCAGTTTCGAACCTGCGTCCTCGGCTGAATCAGTTTGTAACTTCCACTGTTAGCTGGATTACAGGCGCACGCCAGCAACTCTGCAAACATCAATATATATATATATATATTTTAATTGCATTTTATCAGGGACTATTTATCAAATGGCGTTGAGTACTGCCACTGGTCATGCGACTACATGTAAAATAATATATTTGGAAGCAATTGGGAAAGGATAAGTATGTAGAAACATGTGTTTTGATCTCGAATTATCTGGTTTCTCACCAGACGTGTTCATTAAGTATCGAATATGTCCAACCGAGCTTGAGCTTTTTATGTTCATGTTTTTTTAATTTTTAATTTTTTAAAAGAGTTTATGACTAATCACCCGCAAGCATAGTGACTAATTGCTCATCGTCATCAGACATTTATATAAATATAGCCTATCTAGGACTTGGAGGTAACCCTTTTGCATCATGTTCATGCAACCTTAAGTCGGAGAGCCAATACCGTTCTTTAAAGAGAAGGTTGAGTTCTGGGAAGAGGTGAAAAATAATTTGTGAACGTTATCATTGTTATTATGCAAATGTGGAAGAACATCAGATTTAAAATGTTCCTTGAAAAGCATGGCTCTTCAAATGCCTTAATATTCTAAATATGGCATGTAATAGCATAGAAATCGGGACGGATTTTTATACCACATGTTCGTGTAGTCCCATATACATCTTTCTGTGTACAGTGCTTGTAACTTTACCAAGACTGGGCCAAATTTCTTATCATTTTGATGAGTCCAGAACCTTGCAGTACACACCAATACTTATATGCTAGATTGTCAACCATTTCTGATCGATTTCACACTGTTTCTTTCACAATGCAATCGCATGACCAGAACTCAACCTTCTCTTTAAAAGAACAAAAATCAGGAAAATCAGGAAGCGATGTCGGCTAAAACTTGAATGCCGCACATAATTTGTTAATGTCTTCGTCCTTGTATGGTACCGTGAAAGTCACACAGCATCGACATGATTCGATCTATTAGAGATATTAGATTGGCTTTGATGTCTCCTGATTAGATGAAACATGCTCAATTACATCTCGACCTGTCCTTTTGTGCAAAAAAAAGGGTGGAAAAGGAAATAAAATCCACCCCATCCTGACTGGTCTTTCTTTGTCTTCATCAGAACCTTAAATATTTTTACGGTCATTTTTGAACAGCGGTTTAATGTTCTTTCTTTTTTCGGAGGAGGAATATGACGTTAACTTTTCCTTGAAATAAAAACTAGCAATCAAAATAGTACATGCATTGACTGTCCTTTGTAATAAATTGATATAGGTAATAATTAAGAAAGAATGACAAACGAACATTGCATATGGTTTTGATTAATACAAAATAATACATCATTGAGAGATTAGTGTATTACCAATGTAAATAACTTGTATATTCTAATCGTCACCATCATCATCACCATTATCAGTGTCATTTGTATAGTTATTATTATTAATTTTATTGTTATCATTATTATCATTATTTTTATTATTGTGATGATTTGTATTATTATTACTATTATCATCCATTTTTCAACTAACTATTTTTGTTATATTTTTTTACCCAGATATCATCGTTGTCTTACTGGAGCATGGGATACAGCTAGGAGACGCCCTCTTGCGAGCGGTTGACGAGCAGTTCGTGTATGCGGCTCAGATGCTCTGCGAGCACATCAAACAAAAGAATATTCCGGTAATGTAATAAACATTCACTTTGCCTTCATATCTCAGGTATGCTATTTTCCCATTGCGGTGCAGGCTCACACCATCAGCCTGTTTTAGAATTGTAAGAAGTTAATTTCCCTCGTTGTTTACGATACTGCTAACTTGACGTCATTAGGTTAGCGGTCCTTATAGTAGTAGGTCTACATTCAAACTGGACATTGCCTTCAAAACAATATTGGGTTTCTGCGAATTTAACCAACATAGATATTGAGGCAGAACCCATGATTTCACGTTTAATCAAACTTATATGAATGAATCCCAAGTGTTTCGAACATGAGAGGGGAAACCCCCAAAAATGAATCACAGTCTTCATATCATTTTGAAAAGGTGGATTCGAAATTATGTTTTGCGTTTATGGTTCTATATTCATAGTCATCTTTTGTCTTATCGTTCTGCAGGAGTTTTTAAAATGTCGCGCCCTCAACGGTGACTTTCATCCCGACATCACCCCAATCGTCCTTGCCGCGCATCACAACAACTATGACATCATCAAGATTCTTCTGGAATACGGTGCTCGAATCGAGGACCCCGAGTACTATGCCTTCTCGACCGAGACCAATACACTTCAGCACTCTCTGGGAATGTTGAACATTTACCGTGCCCTGGCCAGCCAAGCATACATCTCACTGACAAGCCTCGATCCTATCAACACTGCGTTCGAACGTTGCGTCAAACTACGCAAGCTCTGTCAGATCAATCCAGAGTTTTCCGTCGAGTTCTCGACGTTGGCTGGCCAGTGCGAGCAGTTTGCAGCCGATATCCTCGGCCATATTCGGAACCAAGCGGAACAAACGTGCGTGTTATATCATGACCCGTGCTTTTATAGCATCGGCGAGAGCGGGATTGGACCGTACAAAGTTAAAATTGCTATACACCACGAACAGAGAAAGGTAAAAGGCCTAAACAAAAATTGAAAGACAAGAAAATTATGCCAGAATCAAGTATTTGAGAACCGATCGTAAGCTTTTATTTTCAGTCAATCAATATACAATTTTACTGATTATTAACAATTTAATAATTTAGGCATACTTGCCGAACAACAGTTGCTCTTCACGAGAAAAAAAATATATATTCCCGACATATCAACAACTGACAGGACCTATTTACTCACTTATTATAAATTTTGTTTGTTTCTCTTCCTAGCCTTGGCTACCAGCAATTTCATCTCTACGGGTGGAATCCACTTTGCATACATTAGTTGTTAGTATGTCGGGCAAGGCACTGACATGTTTTTCAGTCGGCAAAGGAAATTATTTTTCAAAAAATACAATTATTAAACAAATCTGATTAGCATGACGGATTCCATCCAAACAAATTCTACCTCATAGCAACCAGGTGAAATGAATTTCTCATCCCAAAGGGTGCTTCGTTGAAGGAGTATCAATATATGAAGAATGATCAGTAAAGAGAACTTCAGTTTTATTTTCTCAAGTATCTACTTTTAGACAGATTTTGGAGCGGATATCCGTTGAAAAAATCTATCTGTCATCATTATGGTTGACACAATTTTTGTTTTGTTATTTTTTCACACAGTGTGTAACGGATCACCATAGTCAATAATAGGGACTTTTAGATTTGCACGACGAGAACGTGGACTGCTACGTTGAAATCCTTTTAAGGCAATGTGACGTCCTTTTAAGGCACTGCCGGGCACTGCCACACAAAACGTCACACGTGGCAGTCCACGTTCTCGTCGTGCAAATCTAAAAGTCCCTAATATAGTTCTGTCATCGTGATGTTTGAGGCAAGGTTGTTTTTTTCACACAGTTTCGCTGCCAAATCTTCTGTCATCATGATGTTTGACACAATTTTGTTTGTTCATTTTTTCACACAGTTCGTAGCGCATCCCCATTGCCAACAGCATCTAACCCAGCTATGGTACGAGGGTCTTCCTCACTGGTACATGTCCAATTGGATCTCCTCGACACTTTCCACCACTGCAATCGGATTTGGTTTCCCAATCCTTTGTCTTCTATACATTATCTACCCGTGGGGAAGCATCGGTCGTTTAATGCGAGTTCCCCACGTTCAGTTTGTATGCCACATCAGTTCTATGCTTGTCTTTTTGCTTCTCCTCGGTCTTCAGTCCTCCTTCACCCCGAAATACACAGACGATCCTGATGTCGATCAACGTGCAGAAGTTCCAAAAACTACGGAGTGGCTCATCCTCGTATGGGTCATAGGTAAGGATAAGAGTCGACTTACGCCAATTTGGCACACTGCGTCCATCTACCGCGCCAATCAATATTGATTTTAAAATATATATATATATTTAAGTGAGAAAAAAACAACAACAACAACAAAATACTGTACTTTCCATTGCATGCGAGACGTCATTTCTAACTGACCGATCTGTTACTATTCGGGGTAATGTAATTTGCTGTCCGGTCTGCGTCTTTTTTTTCCGTAACCTAGCCATCCTGTCGCTGCATTTGATTGGCGCAATATGAACCTATAGGTCATGCACTAGTCATCAATATTCATGATACGCACGCACACAGAATCTGATGCGATAATTTATCAAATATGAGATTTCATACAAAAATTACAAGTGCAAAGCTAAGTTTACTTAAAATAAATGACATTGCGACAAAATCGGGAGGCTTAACGTAAACGAATGACTACCCAGGTCGTAACTTGTCCATAATCATTGCGACATACTGGTTTAGTCCAGAATCTGGCCGATTTAATTTTGATCTCCACCACACCGTACCAACGCAAATATTCATATATTCAAATATTAATATGCATTCTAGGATGGCTAGGTTACGGGGGGAAAAAAGACGCGTCCGGTCTACCGTCAGTCTGGCGTCGGTCTGGCGTCGGTCTCGTTAGTGTGAATTGGGCATACGTTTACGCAGATTTAATGATGAAAAGATTTCCAACAAATTTGAACCTTGGCTCTTGCGCCCAGGTTTTAAGAGTTGCGTCTGTATCAAAGGCTACGTTGAGTTCTAGGGAGGGATAACAACAACATACTATGCCTTTTAACGTTGTTCTCAAAACTGGATCTCTTTCGTCTAGCTAGATATTACATGAAGACAAAAAATTGTTTCAAATCTTCAGTGGACCTTGTAAGCAACATACTTTCGATCTTAAACAAATGAAAGTACAAGTAATTACATTTCATGCAGCAGTTTTTGTTAGCTTTGTTTGTAATATATCACATCAAATACGAGTGAGCAGCCTGATGTAATGACTTGCCTGGGGCGGTATTTTCAAAACTATGCAGTGTTTTATGTTAGTGAAAGAGTGTTAATTGTCATAAAATTATCGAAATTAGGACAAGTCATTGGTAAGCATCTGTGCAACGTTAGCTGCATAAGCGTAAAGAAAATGTATCTGAGAGAGCGCCATTGCTACTAATTCTGATAAACCCTACTATGCGTCTAAGGGAACGTTTAACAAGGGAAACCTCTATGGGAGTTTGCTATAAGTTTCATTTGTCAAACCTAATTGTGAACATAAGTTTATCAAAGCCAAGCGCTGGGTCTGAATTTTAGTAGACTACGGGCCTCATTTGATTCAATATGTAATGACAAGTGACGTATCCTCATTCACATAGAAGTTAACATAATCTTCAGAATAGAGCTCTAGGCTCTCTGTTTTTTCTCTCATGCACGCTCTCCAATAGACCGGTTAACTAACATATTCAAATTGTATGCATATTTTTAAGCAGAAAGGTTGTTCTTGACATGTGGAAGCTTGCCCGAGGCTTACCCCACACAGCAACAAGTAATGTATGCAGACTGGATTCCAAGCATTGTAGTTCATTCATTAATAATAGGTTGATGAAATAACTTGCCACTAGGACTCCAGGAAAGAAGCATCCATACATTTGAGTATGTTAGTTTACCGGTGATACCTATTCGTTTTTTTATCTATATTGTCTGTGTTTTATTTCCTTATTTTCTATTTCCTTATTTTTTTATTTGTTCCAGGTCTCACGTGGGTAGAGATTAAAGAGCTTTGGTATTACGGTTCGCGATATCTCAAAGATCGATGGAACATCCTGGATTTCTTCACGTTGTCGCTCTACTGGGCCGCCATTGCTCTAAGGATAGTCATTTATCGAAGGGTACTTTACTCACAATTTGTCATTTATGTCACATCGTCTGTTTGGAGCCACAACGGCACTGATCCATATTACTTTGACATGGAGTTAACGTCCTTGTGACACCGAACAGACGACATGTTGAACGTATCCGTTAATATCTTTGTACATTGTGTATCACGTATTCCATTATGAATAATATCAAGTATTTGGCTTGCATTGTTAATTATAAAACATGACCTGGGCTTTTTCTCCTCTCAACTTTCAACTTTTTAAGGGGGGTTACGTGTAAATGGGCGTATACAGGGCGTTATACAGTTCCTCCGTGTATTCCCTGAACTCAGTGTTATAAGATATGGACATGGGAAGTATATTAAACTTTACGCCATTAAAAAAAAAACCGCCGCGGTTTAGCCGCGTCATATCTGAACGAGGTCACATTTTCTGGACACGATCAAGAGAAAGGATATTAAAGGTTCTTCTTATGTTTACTTATTATCCGATTTTCAAATTCACAGCATGGTATGACATTGGATCTCATGGAAATTCCTCCGACAACGATGCTGTACTCGACCATGGAAATCCCGACGTCGTTTACGGACGACGAGTTCACGACATCGGGTGAAACCCCCGTGACGGTAACGGACCCGTCGACCACCATGGAGATGTCGAACTGGGAACAAGTGATCGTCAGGATAGAACGTCTTCATAAGGATGTCATGGACATCGACGAGGAGCAAGCGGACCTCGGGCAGTCACTAGCCACGGGAATCGGAGATATCAAAACGCAGTTGACCCTCATGGACGAACGAATGGCTAGGATCGAGGCAGAGAGTGAGGCGCAGGTAGCGGCGGCGGCAGTGGTCACTGGAGGTCGGAGAGGAAAGAAAGCGGCGACTGGCTCAGCCACGAATACAACAAGAACAGGACGTGCGAACTGGAGTGCCTATGATCCTCTCTTAATATCTGAAGGATTGTTTGCCATAGCCAAGGTACTAAGTTTCCTCCGACCCATCTGTTATACTGTTATGAACCGTCATGTCGGACCTATGCAGATCTCCCTCGGCAACATGATGTTCGATATCTGCAAGTTTCTCTTGATATTTTGTTTTGTGTGGTTCGCCTTCTCACTCGGAATGAATCAGTTGTATGGATACTACTCGTACATCACTCGGGTAATATGTGACACTAATAACCCTATGGAGGAACATTGTAAGCAACCGTTTGAAACGTAAGTATGTCATACCTTAATGCCTCGTTCATGGACCATGGTGGTATATATATATATATATATATATTTCTTTCAAACGTCCGTGTATTTTCCCGACTGACTGATAAATCTTTAAGGGGACAATTTAAGAATTACATGGATTCATGTACTTTAAAATTTGAACTACTATTGGTAAACATGATATATGAAAATGTTTTAAGGGGTTGTGAGATGAGCAGTTAGGGTTTTGATATTTCAAAATATAAATGGGATACCCATCATTTTACAAACAAATTCCCCACCTTTTCCTAATTTGAGTCCCATAGCTAACAGTATGTGATTACACTGACTTTATTTTGACACTGAAATGATTTGTTAAATGTAGAAATTTCGTCTACAAAAAAAAAAGATTTTCCCTGTTACATGAGGTTCTTTGATTTTCTGTTAGGAGGTATTTCAATAATTAAAATTTGTTAATTGAACTTTTATTTATTTGTTGTTTTCTTCTTCTTCTTCATTTTCTTTTTCTTCTTCTTCTTCTTCTTCTTCTTCTTCTTCTTCTTCTTCTTCTTCTTCGTTTTTTCCTCCTCTTCAAGATACAGAGTTAAGAGGGATACACAACAATGTTGAATATTCGTTGAACAAAGTTATTATATGACTGACATTAACCCGCAATATGTTTTGAATGTGAAAAGGGTTCGATACATATGAAGATATATATATATATATATATATATATATGCAGGGTTAAGTAGAGTCTACATTACTCACATTAACCTGAATTTATGTTTGAAATGTGAACAGGGTGCAGTATGACAATTACAGAATTGAGTGGAATACACAACAATATTAAAAAAATATTCACATTAACCTGAATTTATGTTTGAAATGTGAACAGGGTGCAGTATACGATGAGTACTTTATTCTGGGCTCTCTTTGGCTTGCCTGAGATGAACATCGTGGACATCCGCGGAGTCGACCATGAATTCACCGAGACCGTGGGACTGATGTTGTATGCTGCTTACCACGTCATTGCCATCGTCGTCCTTCTCAACGTCCTCATCGCTATGATGAGTAACACCTACACCAGGATAGAGGTGATAATATACAGCACAGGAAAAAGGAATAGAGGACTGTTAAAAGGACCCAAATCCATCAAACAAAGAAATTTTCGATTTCTGAAGAAAATACATTTTAATCAAAACAATTCGGTTACTTTCATCGCCTCTCAGAACAGTCACTCCTTTGCTGAGGCTTTTCTGGGCACACAAAATTATTATTATTGTTATCATATTATTTTTTTTTTTTAATTCGCAGGAAAAAAATCCAGCAAGCAAAGCAAGAATTGGCATTATCATTGGTGCTTACACAAATTCTTAATTTGCCGACAGAAGATTCTAAATCTGAGAGAGTGTACTCTCATAAACACTATTCCCTCTATAAGCCCCGTGCCTTAATAGCATGTATAACTTACAAATATAATTTATATATTCAATTTTTTTTTACAGGATGACTCGAAGTGCAGTGGAAATTCTCCCGGTCCAAACTTTGGATGAGTTATTTCGCTGGCAGGGGATCATTACCGGCACCTTTCAATGTCATCTCAACGCCCAAATCCATGTTATATTTATTCAGATGGCTGCGAGGAAAGTTGGGCAGTGAAAAGCACAGACAGGAGATCAGAGTAAGTGGTTTACAGGCGTGGATTCACCGATCGATCATAAAGACTTGAGAGAATCAACCTTTCCAGTAGCCTTATCCATAACCCTTTAAAAATGTGCAAGCATTACAACGAGGTAATATGTAATCCGGATATGTTTTTTAGGGGATATGCATCAGGTCATTCAAAGTGCCCCCGAGTTGGTTTCCTAAACTTATTTGCGATCGTATTATTTTCAGACAAGGGGCCGCAAAGGCCCTAAATATCGTTGGCAAGCACCTCAGCAGAAAAGGTTTCAAATTGTTTAACAATCTTTAACAAAAAAGATTACTCCCCCCCCCCTGCCTGGATCCGCCTCAATGAGTAGTGCCCAGGTCATGATGGCAGGCATTAGGTGCGTGAGGTTCGATGTTTGAAAATTGATCCAGCAGAGTGGGAAAGTTATGACTATATTCGTACGAATTGTTAGATACTGTTAATTGGCGCAGTAATATTGCTTTTCAATGGTAATTTTGCAATGACAGATCCTTTTTTATTCCAGCTCAGATGTGGGACAGCAATGCATCAGTTATGATATCATCTTACTGCTCCTATGTTTTGATATGATTTCAGTACGTTATAAGGATTAACCAACCACCTGGGCATCGTTTCACGAAACCGTCATAAATACAAGTTCACCGAGATCCCATTAAACACGCATTTCAATGGGTTGCCAACGAACTTCTGCATACTTGTATGCTCAGCGTAGATCTCGTTGAATATACACCAAACCTCAAGAGGATGAAAGACCATTACCAATTACCTGGTGATAAAATGCCTTTTCAAAACCTTATGTACGGAATCTTTTTTATCAAGCGCACGTTACCAATGGCCCTCGAACCTCTACTTTGCCGACATTCTACATACCCATTCTAAAAGAAAAAAAGTTTATGTGTGGCTGAAATGACTCCGTGGTTAATATTGAGAGGATGTAGCCATCGTAAAACAAACATTTGACTGACGAACGGTGGCTACTCCTGGTGCCGCCATTTGTCTATACTCATGAAAATGATTATTTTCTTCTTTTATGAACTTACAGGACAGGAATAAAGCAAAGATGGAGGAGAAGGAGCAGCAATACAGGGTAAGCTTCAGAAAACTTGGGAATCAGTCAAGTTAAAGGAAAAGTTATTATTTCAAATAATTATAGTCTTGAGGCCGCCATCACGTTCAAGTTATAGGTTAGGATGGCGGTCTCCTGCTTTTCTTTTTTCAATTTTGAAATGAATTGTCAACTATTTTTTTTAAGGTATAATTATTTAATTGATTTATATTATGATATGATCATATATCTATTTTAACTTTTGTCAATTATATATATGTGTGTACCTAGTTTGTATATTACTTTCTATTACGTTAAACAAATGTAGAAATAAAATCAAACAAACAAACAAACATATACATTTTTAAGAGCTACCTACAGATTAGCGTCTGTAGTGTATCAACAGCAGGATTCAGTAGTTAAACCGGGGGATGGAACTGAGTGAGATTGGCTATAGAGACGGAGAGTTTTGGTGACAGCACCTTCTTAAAAGTCTATGATAAAAGCCACTTTAAAGGGGCGGAGTAGGCTCACTAAAGAACTTTCCATCACTCGGTTCAATCATGAAAGTAAGATGGTACACTTTATTCAACTGTTAAACCAAAACTTATGTTTAAACCAGGTTAACGTCAGAAACTCTCACCTTTATGGTTCTACCAGTAATCAGTTATCTGTAAACTTTTTTTGCTAATTCTCAGGAAATCATGGGCAAGTTGGTGAAGCGTTACATCTTCGACGCGAAGAGAGACGAAGACGAAAACAACCAAGAACAATGGGTAAACCGGCTCAAACAGGATATATCCGGATTCAAGTACGAGATGTTCGAAGCACTCACCGGCATGGATAAAAAGATGAGCGAAATGGAGCAGCGAATTGAAGATGGCGGCGTCAAGGAGCCCGGAACCCAAATGTTCCACAAGATGGAGGATGTGGTGAAAAGGCCATTGTATAATCCTGATAGCATGCAATCAGTAATATCTGGATGTTCGGACCTCATGAACGCAGCCTCCAAAGACCTGATGAATTCGAAAGGTTCGAACAATGCCGACTCTTCGCCGCTTCTTGATGACGGCCTCTCGGACCCATCGACTAAGAACCGCAATGCGCGCGGCCATCCGAAATCCACCTCCATGCCGTGCAACATAGCGGAGTACCTTTATCCTCCCGACTGGGAAAAAAACGAACCCATTTTGTTTATAGATGAGGATCCTGATGTGCCTATTCTTGGAGGTCCACCTCGCAAAGAGAGTAAGAAGAGGCGATTTAGCGCCAATCACATGATGAACCATATAGGTTCAAGGCATCTCAAACGTAAAAAGTCACACACCAAGAACACCACTCGCGTTTGACAGGGATATGTGGGTTGACACGATTTCGACTCCGAATGTCATCCATACATTATCCTTGTCCTTTTTTCAACAGCAAATAATGATTATGATTATACAAATAGTAATTATATATATGTATGTTCATGAACAATTGGTGCTTTTCGATATTTGGACTAATGTTTACGTATAATGACTGACGGTTTTATCCCTAACTTTCAAGGCCCTGGTAACGTGCTTGTAATTACGCACATTGTTTTGCCTTTTTCTGCCCTGGATGCTGCTTTGACCGGCCTATTCTTCGATCATAAAAATCATGACAAGATTTCGCAGTCAAAAACAGTTTGATGATTGACTGATTGAGGGCAAATATGTATTTACAGATACTGAAGTTAGAAGATTTCTTAAGCCAATTTTATTCCAATTATGACGAGTCTTTACAGTGTTATGGTCTGTTGTGACCTGATCATGCTTCTCAATCCGAATCTCTCATTTTAAAAGAGAGTGACAAATAATATTTTTTTCTCAATTAATGAACATGACGTAGTTTTCATATCTATTTAATTAATGAAAGCATTTTCCCCTAGAAAAAAATGTTTGAGCTGTATCCCTGTAAATATTGGATAGGGCATTAAATCAAGTTGCTGGCAAGCGTTCTTTGAAATGAACTTTTGGGGAGTTCATGATCACTATATATCAAAAGACACAAAATAGGCAGAATAGAAACATGAATGCCCTTAATGATTAGTTTTACATCTTGCATATTTGGTATCAAAATATGAATGAGACTGTAGATTTTTATTTTTTAAGGGATCCGTCTTATTGGCGTAGCAGGGATCAAGCCATCGAAGGGTACTAGCATTATAGTGAGGGAGGGGTTCCCCCAGTGTATTATTAGATTGATAAATTGCAAAAGAAATAGTATGTGGGTGAATGAGGGTTGTGAGGGCGTCGTATCACATTCTTTTCACGTTGCCTTTCCTCTTCCTATTCCCCTTCTCTTTTCTCTGTCTCACTTTTAAGGACCGGGGTGCCCCTATATCCACGTCAGTGGTCCCCCGGCACCGCCTAAATAGGGTTACAGAAGACTCTTAGATTTAGCATCAATATCATACTCATATTTATGTTTGGGTTATATTTTTGGACGGTGCATTGAGATAAGCGCAGTAACTAAAGTAGTAACAATTATGATAATTTACAGTGCTTAGGTTTTACATAGTTAAACAAAAAGGAGTTTAGGTACTTCTAAAAGTCTCCATCTCATTTGCGAACTGCGAGTCAATTTTTGTTTTTATCCTATATAGTCATACAGTGATATTGTGATCATGAATTAGATGATGCAAATAATTTCAAGTCGATTTTGTCACAATTTTTTTCTTTTTACAGTCATGTAATTATTCCGTTTAAAAAAGATTAAAGAGGTATATATGCTTGGATTGAGTGTTATGCAATAATATATATTATTGCTTGTACTAGAAAATGTTACTATTCAACACCTCAGAGGAACACTTTTTGCCGATTTGTGTTTTTAAAAAGGAGAAATATCACCATCAGTAGCAATGGCGTATGTAGAAAATATAAACATGTGTTTCCAAAGTCACCAGAAATGTTGAAATTCCTGTATTTATTTTCATCAAAATTACACATATAACATCAATACAAACAGTTCACTATGTACATTAAAAGGAGAAAAAATGGGCATCATGTAAAATATGTATGTAAACTGTGTTAGTAAAACAGAAATGAAAAAATATATTCAAACCGTTTTTGAAAAATGAACATAATTTCGGGGATAGGCTGCTATTGCAAGAACAAAAAGTATTTCTTCTTGCCCGGCAAACTGCCAGAAGTGGGATACAAAAGACAATTGTCTTAGTATTCAATTTGAAGGAGAAACAAATATTGACTGATTTGTTTTTCCACGGTGAGTTATTAAAAGAAAATAAAGTACACCAAATGCTCAATTTAATGCTTAAATTTCATTTTCAGCAAGAACATTTAAACGGAAGAGGTGAACAAAATCGATACATTCACCCAATAAATGAATGTTGCATCCGACGAGGTGAAAATAAAAAATCTAAAGAGAGTGTCCAGAAAAGAATCATTTCCAACTTGCCCACACGTTTGCCCACAATTCATTTAAAGGATAGACGTATCTCAAATGTTACGAAGGATTTATGTGCTTAATTCGCAGCAGCCAAGCAAATAAGGACATTTTACTATTTAAACATTTTAGGTTCCAATTTGTCCATCTTTTGTTTTATACATCTTCTTTTTCAAAGGATATTTAATATGTGACTAAAACTGAAAAATGGAGAGGATTACTACCACGCCAGTTTGGGTATACATGAACAACCTATTAATTTGTAAACGTTTCTACTTTGGCTACTGTGGACTCTACTAATATTACTACATATGACACTACTACTTCTATTAACTTTTCTACTACTTCGACAACTACTACTTCTACTACTACTACTACTACTACTACCACTACCACTACCACTACTACTACTACTACTACTCCTACTGATATTACTTCTACTACTACTACTCGTTCTACTACTACTACTACTACTACTCCTACTACTATTACTACTCGTACTAATATTACTACTCCTACTACTATTACTACTCGTACTACTTCTATTAACAATAGTATTAATAATATCAGTAGTAATGATAACAATCCAACAGAAAATAATGCTACTTCTAGTTAAACTAGCATTACTATATTGCAATAGTTAGTACTTCTTCTACTAATTCATAGACACATGTGTATTAATGCACGAAAACAAACGTTGCATTTACCTCTGTAATACTGATTGTATGTACTACTCGAACTCTTTTCCTTATTACTACTACAATCCTTCTAAATTCAACTATTATAACTACTCCTAATACTGCTACTGATACTATTGTTACTACCACCACTACTACTACTTCTAGTACTACTAATACTACTATCACTACTACTAATAATAATAAATTGCATGACTGTGTTTGTTCGGATTTAACTGATGTAATTGATACGAATACAATTATATGTTTAACCTACTTCGATTATCCTTACAATTACTCTTATTACCGACCATCATCACCACTACTAAAACAAGAACAACAACAAGAACAACAACAGCTTATACTACTACTACTACCTCTACTGCTACTACTGATACTACTACTGATACTATTCTACTACTACTAATTCTACTATACTACTATTATACTACTACCACTATTATACTACTACTATCACTACTACTATTACTACTTCTACTACTACTACTACTACTACTACTGCTGCTGCTGCTGCTGCTGTTGCTTCTGGTACTACTACTACCCTAATGAAATGATGAGGTAAATCCTAGCACTTTCTAATAACCATTGATTTGCATTGTACAAGACTGGCTTGTAACATATATTTTTTACTTGCAATATTGTGTTGTCTTTATTTTCACGACCGACAAACAGACATAAAGGACGACTGATAATTATACCAAAAAAAATGAAACGGTGACTAAAAATGTAGACAGAAATGCACAATTGTGTTATTAATATTTGTAATTACTAATGTTCTTTATTTCTACTTTTATTTATTCATTTATTTATTTGTAATATGATTATTATTACGATTAATTATAAGTAGTTGTATTATTTTTTTCATTTTTATTTATGGGGGGGGGGCTTTTTACGGTAGCACAGTATGGACAAAGGACGATGGTTATTTAGAAGACGGCATAGAGGAACGTAAGCTTTTACCAAAAACTATGCACATCCTCTGTCGGGCATTTATAAATTATCAACATTCCGTAACCTTGAAAATGGTTAACACAAACTCACCTGACTGTTTCAAAGGTACGACTTGCGAGGATAATACGTATGCACTTTAATACAAATGAATAATTACTACTACTTCGACGACGATGACGGCTGCGGTTATTGTTACTTCTACTACTACTACTACTACTACTACACTTATAGTGCATCTAATTCAATAATGAGTGTAACTTTTGTTTCATTAGCTACCTTGGCAATACTACCACTGCTATTAATATGTGTTTTTTTAATACGAATTTTACGTCCTCTTGATATTGCTACAATTATTACTATTATACTGCTAACTTTGATAGTACCACAACGTATACTGTTACTACTTTTACTTTTACAACAACTACAACAACAAATAGTACCACTACTAATATTACTTAAACTACTACTAGTAATACTACTGTAATTACACATAATACTACCTCTGCTCGTAGTACTCCTATTACTGCTACTACTATTACTACAACGATTCTTACTACCACTGCATACAAATAGTGATAACATTTTCTTCATTGTAGCTTTTCAGGGCTTTATAAATACTAATATTACTTTAACTCAAAATCAACAACAATACCAATGACCCTACGATGTCTACTGCAACTACTGATGCCACCGCTGCTGATGCTATTAATACTCCTACTACTATAAATACTATGGCTGCTACTACCACACCACTGTTGTTACTACTACTACTACTACTACTACTACTACTACTACTACTACTACTGCTGCCGCTGCTGCTAGTGCTGTTGTCACCATCACCACCACTATTACTACTACCTTTGCTACTAATAGTAGTATTACTACTAGTACCAGTAATTATACTACAGTAACCTCCTCTTACACGACCTACTTTTCTTAATACTACTGCTGCTGCTGGTGCCGCTGCTACTATTATTACTGCTGCAACGTCCTTTATTGTTTTTTACTTATGACGCTATTAATAATGTTTATTAAGACTATCCTACCTCTACTAACTATGTTATGAATTTGTCA
The DNA here is from genome assembly GCA_037976565.1 of Mesocentrotus franciscanus. NCBI lineage: Eukaryota > Metazoa > Echinodermata > Echinoidea > Camarodonta > Strongylocentrotidae > Mesocentrotus > Mesocentrotus franciscanus. Next base: position 13,500,120 of record CP137679.1, read on the forward strand.
ATCAATGGCAATGTCGAGGACCAATACTGGTCACTCGATGGGTCAACATGCATATAAGTGGTTGGCGCAATGAGAACCTGCAAAACATAATTGACATTACTACTACTAGTTCTACTACTACTACTACTTCTACTACTACTACTACTACTACTACTACTACTACTACTACTACTAATACTACTACTACTACTATGTATATTACTACTACCTCTAATCCTACTATTTATAATACCACTACTACTACACTTACCACTACCTATATTACCACTCCTACTACTTATACTACTACTACTACTACTACCTCTATTACTACTACTACTACTACTACTACTACTTCTACTACTGCTGCTACTGCCACTACGACCTCTATTACTTCTACTGATAGTATCACTGCTGCTGCCACTTTTGCTAATACTAGTTATTTCTGCTTATATAAGGTGACGGTGATATTGATAAAGGTGATGTATGGCATCTATTTTCCACCATATCATTACCAAAAGCATATATATATATATATATGCTATATGATACATATATATAAATATATATGTATGCACAGGTTACTCCATTAAAGTCAATATTCACACACCTACAGACTGATATATAATATTTTTAGAGCTGATGTTCTGTGATTTTAATTTCACGAAGAGCGGAAAGGTGCGAGTTTCACAAACGCTGATCAGAGGATAAAAAGGCACAACCTCCATATTTGTTTAATAAGCATAATTAGGGTACCTGGAGAGTGAGTCCAAATGAGCGCAAACGTGGACTAGGACTACTGCTACTACTACTACTACTTCTACTACTACTACTACTACTACTTCGACTACTCCCACTGCTGCTGATACTGCTGCTACTACTAATATTACTACTACAACTACTACTACTGCTGCTGCTGCTGGTAATACTACTACTACTACTACTACTACTACTACTACTATTATTACTTCTCCTGCTGCTGCTGCACTTGCTACCACTACTACTACCTCTTTTATCACTCCATTACTACTAAACTTATCGACATTGGTCTGGTAGCTACATTTATTAACTATTACTATATGTACTACTATTACTATCACTACAATTAATTTGTTTACTAAAACTATTACTTCTACTACTAATGCCACTACGACTGCTGTCAGGCGCGGATCCAGGATTTCTTAGGGGGGGGGCCAAATTTGAAATTGTGCAAGCCAAATATTGGTACGTAATGGTGACCACTAAAGCAGTGGCGTAATGAGCAAAATCGTTTGGGGGGCCAGAAAAAAAATCGGCATCACCACAACTCTTACACGGAGGCCCTGCTGAACGTTTTTCAAAGTGATGGGGGAGGCTAAAGTATTTACGATCAGGTAGAGCGTAGCGTAAAGTGGCGTGGGGCCTAGGGGCAAAGCCCCGGCGGGGGTCAAGGGGCGGAGCCCCTGAAGCTTATGGCGTATGGGTATTAAATTACCGTCAGATGAGCATCCAGGGGCCCGCCTTAGGGCCCTAGGTGGGGTCCAGGGGGCAGAGCCCCCGGAAGCTCAGGGGTTTAAGGCATTTAATTACGGTCAGATGAGCATATTTTTATACCTTATTTGTGACACTGGCAGGTCACTAATTGGCGTGGGGTCCAGGGGCGGAGCCCCCTGAAGCTCAGGAGTTTTAGGCATTAAATTACGGTCAGATGAGCATCCAGGGGCCCGCCTTAGGGCCCTAGGTGGGGTCCAGGGGGCAGAGCCCCGGAAGCTCAGGGGTTTAAGGCACTTAATTACGGTCAGATGAGCATATTTTGATGCCTTATTTGTGACACTGGCAGGTCGCTAATTGGCGTGGGGTCCAAGGGGCGGAGCCCCCTGAAGCTCAGGGGTTTCAAGCATTAAATTACGGTCATATGAGCATCCAGGGGCCCGCCTTAGGGCCCTAGGTGGGGTCAAGGGGGCAGAGCCCTCGGAAGCTCAGGGGTTTTAGGCATTTAATTACGGTCAGATGAGCTTATTTTGACACCTTATTTGTGACACCGGCAGGTTACTAATTGGCGTGGGCTCCCCTTCCTCTTCCCTTTCTTCTCTCTCTTTTAAATTTTGCTGGGGAGGGGCGGGCAAGGGCCTTTCGGTCCCCCGATTCGGAGGATGTTGGCCGAATTAATCGCAACTGATCTCACTTTTCTTTTCTTCTTCTTCTTTTTTGTTCCCTTTTAGCTCTCCTCTTTCCCTTTCCCTTCCCCTTTTTTTTGAGGGGTGGGGAGAGGCAAGGGCCTTTTGCCCCCCCCCCCGATCCACAACTTCTTTGCGTGAAAATCGCAACTGATATCTCCCTTCTTTTTTTTTTCTTATTCCTCTTTATTTCCTTCCCTTTATCTCCTCTTTTCCTTTTTTCTTCCCCTTTCCCTCCTTCTCTCTTTTTTTGTTTGCTGGGGGGGGGGTAAGGCAACAGCCTGGGAGGCAAGACCCTTTCGGCCCCCCGATCTCCTTCTTTCCAAATTTTCTTGTCTGCTTCCTCTTCTTTCTTTCCCTTTCCCTTCTTTTCCTTCTCTCTCTCTCTCTTTTTTTTTTGGGGGGGGAGCCAAGGCCCCTGCCCCCTCGATCCGCGCCTGACTGCTGTCATGTATATTACTACTACAATTGTTATTACTACAAATATTACAACAGCAACAACAACAACTACTACTAATACTACTACACCAACAACAACAACTACTACTACTACTTCTACCAATATTACTACTACTACTACTACTACTACTACTACTACTTCTAGTAGTAGTAGTACTACTGATATTACTACTACTGTTGCATCTAATATTGCTACCAGCACCACCACCACCACTCATATTACTGCTTCCTTAACACACTTCGTCGTGGCTTATTCTTTTTTAATGTGATACTTATTTTACCATGACAAAAAACTATTATTTCTACTACGACAGCAACGACAACGCTGGCTGTTACTACAACTACTACAACTTAGATATAGTATTAATTTCACTACTATAATCATTCTAGTTCTACTACTACATTGACTTCGTTCAAAGCTCTAGTATAAACTATTACTGAAAAACAGTAGAGTTTTAACCTTTTGCAAAGACTCTACATACAAATACTATAGAACAGTATATTCTCTGGTAGTTAAATTGTTAATCTACAATAAATATTTACAATCCATACGTCAACCTTCCCAACGATTAATACGATACAGGTATTTATACTATGCTACTATTATCACCACCAACACCAACATCACCACTGCTACTACTCGTACTACTACTACGACTACTGCTATTACTACTAGCACTACTACTCTTACTTATATTATTACTACTACTTCTACTACTACTCCTACTCATTTTCCTCCTACACCAACAACAACCACAAAATTATTACTACTATTATTACTACTTATACTACTACTACTACAACTAATATTACTAGTACTATTACTTCTACTTCTCCTACTCATAATTCTCATTGTACTAGTATGACTAATACTATTACTACTACCACCGATATTACCACTACGACGACGACCATGACGACTATAAGCCCTACTACTACTATTGCAACAACTACTGCTACTTCTATTTGTAGTGCTACTGGTTTCTTACCACAGATAGCAGTATATACTAGTAATGCTGCTGCTGTTGCTACTACTACTGCTACTACTAATAATAATAATAATTATAATGTTACCACTACTCCAAATACTACCTGTACTACTACTAACATAACCACCACCACCACCACCACTACACTAATAATAATAATAATACTTTTCCTTCTCCTCCTATCACTACTTCGGCGGCTGCTGCTGCTACTACTGCTGCTACTATAGCAACTACTACTGCTAATTCTAATACTACAACTTTAACTGCTGCTGTTAGTACTACTATTTGCACAATTTTTAAAAGTTTGACTGCTGTTACTCTTGCAAATACTACTACTACTACTCCGAAAACCTCCTTTAATACCAAGTTCTATACTACTTCTAATATTTCTATTATGATGACTCAATACTGTAGCTAAGAACTAGAGCATTGGTAGCATCTTTTTTAATTCACTTGAAATAAATGTCGGATATGTACTTGTAAAAACCACCTCTAGTACATTTCGTTTTCAATAATATAAAGAAACAAACTACTACGAAAACGAGGACGACGACGAAGACGTTGCTACTATTACTCTCCAAAGCAATTTACAAGGCTATTACGTACACCTTCTACGACCGTTTAAGATGACAAATGATTTTCCATGAGATATAAGAATTACTCGTATTACAGTTAGTACAGCCAGGACCGTACGAAGGATGTTTTTTCCACGGAGGGGGGATTAACGTCGGTTTTTTTTCTTCACCCTTTAGCACACAAAAAAAGGTATTTTTTTTTTTTTTTACACTTGAAAAAAAAAGTGAGGGGAAGGAGGGTTTCCTCCGAAACACACACATAACAAAATTGAGGGGGGTTTGACCCCAACCCCCCATCTGCGTACGCGCCTGACTACAACTACCACAATACTACTATTACTACTGCTACTACTACTATAACTACTATTAGTGGTACTACTGCTATTACTACTCCCACTTGTAAAAGTAGTTGCAGTTACTACTACCGTTCTCTCCCATTACGATTGGTACTATTACAACAACAACGACGACAACAGCAACAACAGCAACAACTCCTACTACTACTACTACTACTACTAATATTATTATCAGTATTACTAGTGCAAGTAGCATTAATACAACTACAGCAACAACTTCTACTACTACATCACTACTACAACTCATATTGCTGCTACTACTACTTCATTCCTCCTCCTACTACTTGTATTATTGCAATAAATATTGCGGCTACTCTAAACACTACTAATACTACTAGTAGTACTACTTCTAATGCAATTACTACTTCTACCACTGCAATTACTACTGTTGCTACTACTATTTCTCTTCCTACTCCTACTACTACCACTACTATTATTACTATTTCTACTACTACTATACTAGTAGTAGAAAGCGGTGCGAATAGTAGAAGAAAACTGTTGTGTGGATTCATCTTATCGAATGAAGACATGTAAATAATGATAAGCCCGAAAGTAAAACTTAACAAATGGCATCGTGACCCCAAATTTTCATTGACTCAATTAACAATTTTAATAATAATGAAAATTCAAGATAATATTTATAACAATTATAATAACAATAACAACAATAATGATGATAATAACATTGCCACTCATGGCGTTCCATTATTATTACCGCTGCTTTAGCACGGCTGTCATTACACCGCTCAAGAATTGTAAGTAATTAATTCCTGGCAGGTACCCATTTACCTGGATGAAGTGTAGTAAAATGTTTATTCATATATTGCCAAAAGACATTAGTGCTGCGACAGGGATTCGAACGCCATACTTTGTGGTTCACAGTCAAGATACTATCCAATAGCCACAACACCTCTACACTGAACCACAGAGATATGTCTTAAGCTGTGTTGCAAATAGATGAAAACACTAATAGATTTTCAGGAGGACAATGTCTTACATCGCAAATGACAAGAAGTGATTATGACATAAATAAATCTTCTACAAAATAAATTCCCTTAATCAACAATCACGAAGAGGTCTCCGTTGACCAACAAAAATGTGTTGACGTGCAGAAAGTGAACTTTATCATGATTTTGACAAAACAACTTTGATCGATTTAATTCTTTTCCTTACAAAATATTACATGTTTTACGCAATGAACAAATTGTAGTTTTTTGCCAAACATCTACTTTAAAATGGTCACAAGATCTAGACAAATCAGAGTGGTAATATTGACCTAATACTTTAACGTGTACATTCATGGATACTAGAAGTAGAGAAATTAAATAATTATTTGAATTTTATTTTTGGTGTTGTTTTATAACTAGCCTTTGTTATGGTACGTTGACAATGTGATGTGCTATTCAAAAATTATTTATGTGTTGTCCAACGTTTACATTTAGAAGAAAAAAGTTTATAACAAGATAGATCAATATAGATAATTTGTATATTTGTATTTGTAACAAAATAAGTGCATTCTGAAGGAGGAGAAAATCTTTTTGAATTTACAGTAAGTTGTTGAATGAAATAAATCGTTCTTTGTATATGCATCATTCAATATGAACAATAATAAGATTGTATTTGCAAGGTATATGCTTCAGATCAAAACTGTATATTCAACAAATATTTTATGTGGTTAAGTTGAAATATATGCAAGTAATGATTATCGATGTTGTATATCCACACTGTTTAATGGTAATCATTTGTGACTACCGATAAGATCGACTTGATTTAACTATGAACGCTCAGGTAAACCATTTGGTATAAAAAAAAATGAAAACAATTGATCTCCAAGAGAAAGAGATAGGAGCGCCCTCTAATGGTGATCCACTAACACGCTGTTCCCGCGCGAGTTTGTTTACTGTTTTTGACGTCATTTTCGACCTCTCCGAATCGAATGATTTGAACTCTTGCATGGCAGCGTGGATAGACATTCGGTACTGTACTCTGGCAGTACATTATTGTATTTACTTGTTTTGACGTTGAATATATTTACTCATGCTGACTGCTGTTTTGTGTGATATGACGAGATAACTTGGAGATGAGATTTATTTCAAGAAATTATTATTATATTGCTTCATTTACAACTATAAGAATCAGGGAGAAGGCTGGAGGATTTTTTTACGAGCAGACAGCGCTGGGATCTTCAATAATTGCCTGTAATTTTTGGCTGTAGATAATCAATGCGTATAGTGATAGGCATACTTTGTATTGTATTACTATAAGAACTGTTGCCTCATATTTGTACGAAAGTAGGAATACGTTCTCACACTGATATCTTATGAATACAAGAGACCATGAAAATACGCTGTTCGGTTTTATGTTCATACTTTTTTTTCAAACTTTCATCCAAGTTATACCTTTTTAAGCGTTTTTAAGCGTTGAGGCGAAATTCCTTTTATTTTCTTCAGCCATGATGATCTTGTGTTTGATGATTCAGTAGTTCATATCAATATATTTCGAGGTAGAGAATGATTCTATTTGTTGGTTTGTTGTTTTCATTTTCAGACAATGCCTGTTTTAGCTAAGGTTATTGGACAGTAATACAATCGTAGGAAGGTGCCAATCATGTTTGTAATGATATATGGATTTTCTAAAAACTTTGATGTACTCCATCAAATCATAGGCATATCATTCATTACATATTAGATGGGTGCAACTCAGATGTTTATCCCATTATTTCATTTTTCCTGTGGAGGGTTCGCGGGGCCATCAACAATAAATGTCTAATTAATCAAAATGTAAATACATACCGTAAATACAATTAAGGCAGGGTATCTTACCGACATTGCTACCACTGCTGTGGTGTATTTTCACTAATGCCTTTCGGCACAGGTTTACAGAAAACCATTTCCGGTTCCTGTACACAGGTATCATCACACGTGCGTCATGCAGTTAAATATGCATTGTGGGACATAGCTGTCGACACTAGACCATCTTAATTCCATGTTTCTTTAATTGTTTCACACCACATTCATTCAAACACAATGGATACATTTCAAGCTGTATTCTGGTTTAATCTACGAAAAGATAAAAGTGTGTACTAGTCATGCGATACATAAAAGAAACTGTCTAGAAGCGACTGGGAAAAGGCTGATTATGTAGTACATAAGACCTGGGGGTGTTTCACACATACTAAGATCGACTTTAAGTTGGAATTAACTATGACAGGCTGTTCATGCCACTAGTTCCTCTAACCATTCCTGGCATTGGTTTCTCAAGGGACGTACAAACCGTGGTCGCAAATCTACAGAATTTACCTCTTTTAATAGTTCATTATTGAAGGAAAAAAAATATCATAATTGAGAGACCAATGGTGAGAGCAAACAGTGGCATGAACGGCCTGCCATATTTGAGTCCAACTTAAAGTCGATATTAGTCTTTGTGAAACACTCCCCTGGTGTATGATGTGAGCTTTAGAATCATCAAAATGATGAGACGTTGACTCAATTTTGATTATTATCGCATGCACTCACACAGGAATATGTATATTGGAATATTCGCTTAATTGTGGCATGAATATTTGAAGAGTTTCATTCCAAAAGGAAAAGGGATTTGTTTACCAGATTTTGTACATGCGTCTATGGAAAATTGATATTAGAAGGTGCATTTATTCATAATTGCTCCCAAAATTTAGGTAAATACTTTTGTAGACGGGTTCTAAAGTGAACAATGTTCTGATATCAATAACTCAATTTTCATCAAAAGTGGATTCAGCTCCTTTTGGAATTAAACTCTTCATTTGTTCCAAACTATTCAGCTATTTCCCAGTTGTACATCAATATGAAAACGTTTGAAGAGCTTTCCTTTTTCCCCTTTAGGAAAATTTTCTTTTTATAGTATTCTTCCAAACTAACACTAACAGAATGAAGAAGCCCGCACGTTTTTTTTCACCTCTAACACAACTCACCCTAATTGCCAATTTGAAAATGGATTGTTTGTACGATGTAGAGTATAAAACAGCAATAATTTTTTTTTTAAACACATTTTCACTCTAAATGACTATTTCGGGAGATCTCAAATTTCGACAAAATACGATTTCTTTGAATATTCTCGTGAACTTTTGTTATACAAAATTTCCTCCATTTTAACTGTCAACACTACTGTTAAAGTAATCATATTCGGTAACGGTAACTTTGCTATATGCACCCTTCGGAGCATTGGCATTTGAATTTAGTTTAGAATCACAACTGAGAAAAATCACGTATAGTTCAAGAGAAAGCAGAAACAAAATATAAGTCCAAACATTACAAAAAAGTGCAAATTTTCAACCAGAACATAAGCTGTCTGAAGAACGGTATTATGCCATTTAGATGGATGGCCTTACAAATGATTCTATCTTCCAGCCAGGTGAAATATCTTAATGAAAAAAACCCATTTTCATCCTCTGCGTAGATGTACTCGGATATTTTTACTTGAACTTGAATTATAACCAATATAGAAATGTGAGAAATCCATTGCTTCTTTAGCTCAATCCCCATATCAACAGTGCATATTAAGCGCTTCTTTAATTTTTTTCATTCTAGGTGGTTGTTGATTTTATACATGCAGTGTATTATGATTTTATTACGTATTTTGCGCTTTATCTCAACTTTGACATGTTTCAAATATCGTTAATCGACAACCTCATAAGAAGAAATGACGTAATTACCGATCACAGTATAGGTTTCTATTATACTGTATGTTTGAAAGACTTATTGTGGAGTTCATGTCACTCTCTCACGCCCTCTAGAGTTGGATAGCATATAGTGAAGAACAAGCAATATCGTCGTGTAATATTCGAGATAGCGCAATAATAAATGATATTCTGTATGTGGAGATATCATGTCACATTTTTTTTTCATTAATATGCTTCCGCTAATTTCAAGTAGTTCGATTATTCTTGGTTATGTAGTCAGTGCAATACTGTAAAGAGGTATCCATCAAAATATGTTGTTTCTTGTAATATGTCATACTTTATGTCATTTGTTAACAACGATGGAAAAAAAAGTAATCGTTTTTATTTCAGCAAATACAATTTTTACGAAAAAAGCTAACGTTCTCTGTGATTTTGTTCGTTGTTCATCATAGACATCGATATAATAAAATAATAAAATCATATAACGGAAGCGGGAAAGGGGAATAACGGAATGAAACAGGTAAATTGACGAAGAGAAAAAAGGAGAGTAAAAGAGACCGAGAAGGGATGGGTTCAACCAACAAAAACTGCAGAAGTCGACAAAGGAGGGAAGTGGTTTGTGAGTGAACGGAAATGCAAGAGAAAGACAGAGACATAGAGGGGCAAATACGTACAGTGGTCATGGCGAAAGTGACTCATGCGAGTACGGGCCTTCACAGCTCGTATGCCTGCGTCACACCTTTGCGTATTTGGCTTGCGTATTGCTGCGTATTTATGGCGAGCCGTTTTATATAGAGATAGAGATAGAGAGAGCGGAGGTGAGGGAGAGCAAGTGCGAGATAGGTAAGGTGTAAGATATTAAGAAGTGAGGTTCTCGAGATACGTCGCAATGCGATCGGCTCATTTGCAAAATATTAGTTTGCAAGATCGACCTTTCGTGAAACGAACGCGAAAGATCCCGCGACCTTTCGTAAATATATCGAAGGGTTTTCACAAAGCGTCGGGTAAATTGGACCAGACCATTTGTAGATAAGAGGGTTTTTTCACAAACATTACCCCCGACATTTCCTGAAGAAAGAGGCATGTTTTCACAAAATGTTCGGGTAATGCGACCTCCTCATCCGACGCGATGACCCGCTGAATCGAGTGAGCCTTTTATATTTGGGTGTGATATCGAAGGCCATGTTTAAGCTTATATCTGTCAATGCACTTTTAATATTATATACAATTTTCTGGGTTGATTTCGTTGCTGGGAAACGTTATAAAAATACAAGCATATGTTCGCATGTCTTTATCTATAACCGGCCTTTTTTATTACTACCATCTGCTCTATTCGGACAAGGGTGATTACTATATTTATTATTATTTGTTTATTGCAACCAAAAGTTGAGGTTGGATATACTAACTTATAGATAACAATGGTAGAAATAAATGATTTGCAGAAAATCAAAGAAACTGTAAAGTCCGATGCATAAATAAATGAATAACAATTTGTTACAATCAAATTATTAAACATTATCAAATGAATTAACGTAAGCTAATGAGTACAATATTTCATAATGATTCTTCTTAACATCCCAAATGATTAGGGTATGTATGCCTTTAAATTTAACAGTTTATAATGAAAATGACAATAATAATGGATACAAAAAGGAAATACAGGTCACAAACATTAAATAGATTCCGAATCGAGTTGTGAATGAGTACTTAAGGGAAGTAAAAACTTTAGAAAATATTATAACAACCAGTGAGGAGAAAGGGTATAGAATTTGAATTATTTTCAAACAATCTTCTAACCTAGTTCAAACCAATCCATTATGAGGTGAATGGAAAATACCCTGATCGCTTCCTCCCCCCCCCCCGAACAAAAATGAATAAATGAATAAAATAACGAAAATTATGAATAACACAAATACTAGGGTGAACAATTTGGACCTCTTACTTATATATATATTTCAGTTAGTATAAAACTAATATATATATAAACTCAATAACGTTTAACAGTCAGTAATTCTGAGACCATATTCATAACTTACAAAGCTAGTTGTCTACTAATTACATAGGCTATAGTACATAGTTAGTTGACATCTATACTAAGTAAGGTTTTTATGAATATGGGCCATGATAGCGTGTAAACAAATATGACACAGGCTCCTTGGATGACAGTTATTGACAATCGACTGTCGGTCTCTGGAACGGTCGATCAAATGAGATATCGCCGGTTGGTTTAGCCTTTCCCGGTGATGGCCTAATTTAGAGATATCAACACTGCATCAGAAACATAAGACTCTTTTTGAATAACGCTATCTCATTTGATATTCAAATTGCCTACATGTCTATCGAAATACCACAATGGGACAATACGCGTTCATGACAGATTTTTAATAGAAAAAATAAATCATTCATCTATTATTTCTTACAGTCTAATGCATAGCGCTTTCTGTATCGGAAAGAAGAAAAAAATCCATTATCTCATGTCTATGTGTAATAAAAAGTAGTTTAGCCAAATTTTACTGAAAGGTCTGGAAAGTTAATTCTATATTAAAGAGGTAGTTCAGTCTTAGTATCAGTTATAGATGTGTAATATCAAGGTGAATTCTAGGGCAAGTTTTATACTTAGACTTAAGATGCACATAATTTTGGACTTGAGATGAGCCTTTACGCGTCCACCGACAGTTACATTAGGCGGCATTAAACACAAAAGGGGTGACCTCCTTTTTTCTTCTTAAAAGATTCAAATATTCAAAAATACATTTATTTCCATCTTTAATCAAATCACCTCAAAGTGGAATATACACGGATGGAGAAGACGGGTTTCTTGAAAGCACGGGGCTTATGTTGGGTTCGCCAAAACAATACAAACATAGGTAAATATAAACTGGCATGATATATCTACATACAAATATTCCCACACAGAGAAAGAGAGAGAGAGAGTAAGAAAGAAGGAGAGGGAGAAGAAAGAAGGAGAAGGAATAAAAGGAATAAAAGGGGGAATTATGTAGAATACAGTATGTCTTGTACATCGCTATGCCAAATTGAACCAAGGTCAATGAGACCGCAGTCTACGAAGAATTCAGTCTCGTTTACAACCTGACAACAAGTCTGAAAGTTCACAACTACGAGTTTTAAGTCTTACTGTTACAACCATCTAATATTAATCTGAACTAGGTGGAAACAGACGAAAAAGAAGCAACAAGATTGAGAACCTGTCTATGCTTAAGAAAACTACTGATAATGTACACGTCTCATAGGTAGATGTATTATAGTGACATATATGAACGACTTATTTCGTTGTGCACTAAAATAGTCTAAAGATCTCAATGAGAAATATAGAACAGCGGCTGTTACTTGTAAAGAACTCCGTAAAAGTGTCGTGCCCTTTCTTCCTTCCGAATAAGTCAGTATTACCTCCTAAACTTGATAACCTGAATAAGCTATACGTCTTGATCCCTCAAACTTCGATACCTTTCTCTTTGAATTGGTAGATGCAATGGTCGGCCATTACCCTTCCACGTACAAATTAGAGCGGCTTACCTCATTAAGCGGGACAAGCACCACCCGGGATTCGGAGAGGCTTGATTCAAAGAAACAAATGGCGATGCAACTAAGGGTCCTTTGGCGCTAAGAGATATGAATTACGGGATGACAGGTTTGCAACATCTAATTTATGCACGAAGATAATGTTTCAGAACGTCGTGACGTGTATAAATGTAGGACCAGATGGCTTGTACTTGGCTAGAGGATGAGATCAGAAGAGGTTGGCAAAGACAAAATACCTTTATACTGAGTCTAGTTTAGACTTTGTCTCCAATAAACATTGGTTTAAAGGTAGACGATACAGTTTTGCAGATAACCGAATGATTGATTTTGCATTCAAACCATCCCTGTAAACGTAGGTGTAGATATGCATTGTAAAAGAATATTAATTCATTCAAACCATACCATAAGAGCTGCACATTCTGAACAAAAATCAAAGCCGAAGGAATTTTGTACTCTTTACAAAGAATTTCCTATTACTAATTACTGTAAGACGTATTTTTCTTGTATCAATCGTTGCCTTGTAAGTGAAATAATGATAGGATTATGCATTTCTTAGGGATGTGGAATTAGAGCCGTAGCTACAGACCTTACAGGGGGCATAAGCTCCTCCCATAATTCAATGGGGAGACAAGGTAAAAGGGAGAAAGGGAGAGCGGAAAATATTAAATGGGGTAATGTAAAGGAAAAACAATGCGAACCCTCCCAAACCCTCCTTCATTCGAGCGCTTTGTTCCCTCGTATTTCATTCACCTCATAAAACATGTGACCCCGAAACAAGTGACTCAATGGGCGAACACTTTGGCACTGGATATCAATGCTGCCCCCTCCCCACGACGTAACCCATGATTGGCTCCCCTGATATCAATGTATCCAAACATTGTACATAAAGCCATGAGGATTATCTGTCAACGCGTTCAACCGACCAAAGCGGAGAACTTTCTTGAAGGGTCGGCGACACGGCTCATTACGCCAATCCCCAACCCCGATAATCAAGGGAAAAGCCCAAGTCACACTAACGTGACCGACACCAGATTTAAAAAAAAACACCAAACAAGCACACAAACAAACAAACAAATAAATAAAACAAACAATACAAAAAATAAAGACTATCGAGTCGATGAAAAAAAGTTCGCGAATTTCGTTACTGGTTCAGATTCGAGGAAATTTCTTAACGCGAAACAATTGATAATTGACACAACTGTCATTTTTTAAAAATGCAATTTGTGAAGGTTTCTTGACGTGAAAATGGCCGTCCTCAAGAAATCGCGTTTTACAGTCAAGGCTGTAGACCAATAAAACGCATCAATACGTTACCACGAATGTTCAAGATTATGTCGATTATTGGTAGGGTTTTGAGTCGGGTTGGCGGTGTATATAAGGTATATATAACGAGACATTCATGGTACATCCATTACACAAAGATGAACCTCTATTATATACGTCATGGGTTATGACGTTTGATCATTCATAGAACTTCTGATGTGTGGAGAAACAAATAATTGTAGTTTTTACATTTTTGTTGTACGGCTGCTTCCGTGATAACCTAGCCTAATATTATGGTTAATTTCATTTTCCAGATAAGAGAATATACGCATAATTATTATCAGCCATACATTTTTAATCGCTCTTAAAGATTTGATTAACGCTGAATAGAATTCGTACGTACGAACTTGATGGAACTTCATTAATAGCACATTAATTAATCTTCTTGTTTGACAAGAACCTGAATAATATTTTCAATTTCAGATCTTACAAATTAAACGGCAGATAAACTTAGGAAACCACGTTGTTTATATACTTGTTTTTTGTTTGCTAACTTCTCTTTAGTTCTCTTTAGTGTCGAATCAATACTCACGTCCGGCATGTGCCATTTTCACTTAGACGGAATTGCATTTTCCCGAAGGATGTTTTAAGATTTTATTGACAGAGTACGAGACATTTATATCAATTACAGTCATACATCTGACCGGATTACCACCTATCCCCTCCAGGAATAATCCAGGCTCGTTTTGGGATTAACGTGAGCTCTTTTAACACGCCAGTGACGGTGTACATGGTGTAAGTAGGTCGATCATTAAAACCCTTGTAATACGCCAGTGATAGAATACATGGATTCACTGTGGGGTAGGAGGGTCTGACTCGACGCCCCAAGAATCTTGCGGATTGCACCGTCTATAAGATAACGAAGGCGCGTTCATACTTGTGTTCTTATGTCAACATAATCAATAATTTGTGAAATTTGTAATCAATAGGAAAGCTTAATCGTAATTCGTATGAACATAACACTTGATGATAACAAATCAAGATAAAATTGTGCGTTACTAACCAAAGAGGTGTTGTAACATACACATTTCAATTGAATAACGTATATCAAGACGTGTATTAATCAAATATAATAATTCACGTATTGGGCCGAACGTTTACCATCCGAAAGACGCGATTGAGATTCGAACCTGGTTTATGGGAAGACCAAAGAGCTTACCACTAGACCAATTTACATCTCCCATGACCGAGACTAAGACCAGGACCAAGAGCTAAACAAAGAACCAACTGAGAGAGGGACATTAAGACATGGTATGGAATGACACTGCAAGAGTGTACTAGGATGGCAGAGAACAGAGATGTGTGAAAAAATGTTGCAATCAGCCTCCGAGCTGGGAGAAGATACCTTTAAAGATAGATAGATTTACTGTCGACTTTGACACACATTCATTCCTAAACGTAAATTACGCTTGTTGTCTGCTTTTTTGTTGGTGACCCTCTATATTCCATAGCGGACGAAATAAAGAAATGAAGACGCGCGAGCGCTCTCTCTCTCTCTCTCTGTGCATGCTGTGGCGCCACTGCCGATAGCGCGGCGCCACTTAACATTTCGAGCACGCTTCTAAATACACGAATATGAACACAGCTATTTCTACGCCTCGTCCAGCCATGATATGACACAACAGAGCCATGGGATTTAAGCGGGTAATTAAGCTGTCAGAACCATTCCCAATGACACATTGCTTGTTCATTCGTTCATACTGTTATAATTGCTATCCCGGTCTCTGGTCAAGGAGAAGAAGAAAAAAGATACAGTTCACACGTCTGTTCATTCCTTTAGAATGGATACATTTATTGAATTGTAGCCAGATGCAATACAGCGTAGTCCCCATGATGCAATGTCTTTTTGTTATTGATTTCATTATTATATCATGTTTCGAGTATAATTTATTCATGCACTATTTTTGTTTATCTGTCTCTAAACATATTTGTTCATTTCTTTATCTACCTCTTTTCATATTTCTTTAAGCTAACGCTTTTTTTGTAATTGAGAAGAAAAAAATGCATTTTTAAAAGACAAAAGAACAAAATTATATTTTTGAATGAATATGAATTTCATGCAACTTTTAATTTTACATTATAATAACCGCTATTGGTTTCAGTTCTATAAGTGTTTGTTATGAACGTTTTCTGTAATCATTATTCATGTAAGTATTACGGTTATATTTTAATTTTTATAGATTTTCCAGCTCAATTTTGCAGTTTGGTTATTCCGTTTGATGTTAAGAGCATTCAAAGCTACGATCGTTGTGATCGCCACGGAAAATTGTAATTCGAATTCATTTTCGTTCGTTCAAGTTCGTTATTCATGCAACAAGTTCCTCAAATAAGTCATGTAAATTTAAATAAGGAGCATACAATTTAACAAATATTCATTCAATTTAATTTTCTCTCATTCGAATTTGTTATCGGGCAAAACTTTCTTCAAATGAGTCACCTGACTTTAAAAGAAAGGGGGATGGAAATTGAGGGATGGGCATTCTAAATAATTGGAAATAGTAATGCAAGCCGATTCAATTAGTTCATTCAGTGTAAGTTTAAAACCACCGCAAATATCATTTTACCTTTAAAAAAAAAAAATCAAAAGTCTATTGTAGTATACCGACTAGACTAGATGCAGAGAGAGAATTTCGTTTACAAAAAAGTACACCTAACACAACGCTCAATCAGCTCCATAATTTATTGGAAAATAAACCTAATAACAATTAAAACATGTAAAAAAAGACATTATGTGGTTTTTATTTAACCCAGTCAGTTGTGATCGCCACGGAAAATCGTTATTCGAATTCATTTTCGTTCGTTCAAGTTCGTTATTCATGCAAAAAGTTCCTCAAATAAGTCATGTAAATTTAAATAAGGAGCATACAATTTAACAAATATTAATTCAATTTCATTTTCTCTCATTCGAATTTGTTATCGGGCAAAACTTTCTTCAAATGAGTCACCTGACTTTAAAAGAAAGGGGGATGGAAATTGAGGGATGGGCATTCTAAATAATTCTCCCTCGTTTGAATTCATTATCCTTGCAACAATTTTGTTCAAATGAGTCATTAAAATGTCAACTAAGAGTATAACACATTTCAGAAATAGGCATCCAAAATCAGATGCCGACTGCTGATTTCATGAAAGGGCAAACGTGTTTTAAATAATATGTGCATTAGATTTAAGATGCATCGTCCAAGACCAACTATTATGGGTAAACGTATAGGCCTTCGATGCTCGTTCTCCATCAAATTACGTTCATGATTACTTCATACTAACTGCCTCACAAGTGTCCCATAATAATATAGAATATTTAGGAGCGCTAAAAACAATAAGTACCATAGTGGTTACAAATACAAATATATGAAAAGAGGACAAATATGTACAGTCTCACATGAAATAGATCACATAGATCATGAGGGAAAAGGTAAGTTTAGAGGGATCTTTTGAAGGTAGCAAGACAGGTAATTCCCCTTATGAACATCATGAAAATGAAATAAATAATATAAAGATGAAAAGAAAGAAAAGCGAACATGTACTTGCAAGTATAAACATAATTCAGAAAACATGCAAAATGTCATGTTGACAGACCTTCCAGAGAGTGTATAAACTAAACACTGATGAAAACAAACAAAGAAATTAAAAATCATACTGTCATTGTAAACATCATTACAAAACTTGAAAAGTTATGACTTTATATCGGAAACAAGAAGAAGTCTCATGAACAAAAGGAGAATATACATCAAGCCTATGTAAGTATGTATCTTACACATACACACGCACCCACGCACACACACACGCACGCACACACACACACATTCAGGTATAGAGATGTAGAGATAAATTATATAGAGACAACAACACAAACACGCATACACAACACTTACAAGCATACGGAATCCATGAAATTAAATAAACGAATCAATAAATTGAATTCCCCAAAACGAAATTGATTGCCCAAACAGGCTCATCATGTCTACTTTGTTAATGAGAATGCACCAATCTCGAAATTCAATGCACAATTTAAATTTGAAATCGTGCGTATGTTCACGACTTCGTATGCACGTTAATGAATATTTTTGCCATTAAAATATGTCGAATGCGAATATTAAGGAAAATAGGAATGCCCTAAAATGAAACACTTTTGCCGATAAATTAATTTGACTGCTCATAAATTAATTCGCGTGTCTCCAAAAGACTTCCATTGCCCGGATTTTAAATTTGAAAGACCGATATCGATCGGAAGACGATAATGCATGAATTTGAATGCACCTTAATTGATTCGAGTGGCAAAAAATTTAATGGGGCGGCAAACCTATATTGTTATCGTTATCGTTATTATTATGATTATTATTAGTATGGTTATTATTATTAGTAGTAGTATTATTATTAGTAGTAGTATGGTTATTATTATTATTATAATTATCATTATTATTATCATCATCACCCCTACCACCATCATCATTCTTTCTGGTGTTTAATGTACTTCATGGATCCAGAATATAAACGATGAATTATGATCTACGTGCTTAGGGTCGACGAACATGATTTGAAATGACAAACTTGGTCGTTGTCGTTGCTTGTATAAAGTGCATTGTGATATCATTTTGGCATGAAATATGAGCGATGAAAAAGCAATTGAAAACAGTAATTCAAGCCGATTCAATTATTTCATTCGGTGTAAGTCTAAAACCAACGCAAATATCATTTTACCTTTAAAACAAAATCAAAAGTCTATTGTACTATACCGACTAGACTAGTTGCATAGAGAGAATTTCGTTTACAAAAAAGTACACCTAACACAACGCTCGATCAGATCCATAATTCAATTGAAAATGAACCCAATAACATTTAAAATATGTAAAATAGACATTATATGGTTTGTATTTAACCCAGTCAGTGCCAAAGATTGTGAGAAATACCATAAACATTAACTGTTTATATTGTATGTACCGTTTGTTATGATGTATGTTGCCGAATGAACAATAGATGAATAATTAGATAATTTATATAAGATAATAATGGTAATAATAATGATGATAATAATGATAATTATAATAATTATACTACTACTACTACTAATAATAATAATACATGAAATTGTTAGGGCACCGAATCAACTTGAAATAAAATGCTCAATGCGCACTTGTGAAACAAAACGATAAAAACAGAAGAAAAAGAGAGATCACATTAAAGCATCTGCATTATAAACAAAGGGACAGATTAAGTAAGAACAAATATAGAAGTAATATATAAATGAATTAATAAATACATTTCTAGTGATGCATCGACTTGGATTTATGTTATTAGACTGGTCTTATTACCAAGACAGATAGGAAGTAATGCCAAATGAGGGGAATTTTGATTACTAACTGAATAGGATGGGGCGAATCTTGATTAGGGCATTATCATACTATTTCACAATCAAAGCTTTATCAGATAGATTCACTCATTCCTAGAATAAGAGATGAAGAAGAAGAAGATAAAGAAGAAGAAGATAGCGAAGAAGAAGAAGAAAATAAAGAAGAAGAAGAAGATAAAGAAGAAGAAGAAGATAACGAAGAAGAAGAAGAAAAGGGAAAAAGAAGAAGAAGAAGAAGAAGAAGAAGAAGAAGAAGAAGAAGAAGAAGAAGAAGAAGAAGAAGAAGAAGAAAAATAAGAAGAAGGAAAAGGAAGGGGAAAAAAGGAAGAAGAAGAAAAAGAAGAAGATTAACGGCTCTGTTAAACGTACGCTTAGTTGTAGAAGAAAACTTGAATTCTAGTAGGAGAATTATATTTCAAATAGTACTGGTAAACAGCTGTTAAAAAAGACAACAAACAAACAAAGACAAATCTTTAAAACAGCAGCAATTCTTGTGTAATAAAAGAGAAAATAAAAATGCTGGGATTTACTAATTTAAAAAGACCAACTTTGCGAAACATCGAATTCACGCATTATATATTATTATTTACACTATTGCATGTGTATTTGTCCAAGTCCACGAATTGAAATGATTTATTGATTACATTCACTACAACCACTTCAATAATAATGGGCCCGCTCGAAGATTTGTCATCAAATAATCGTGCACACCCATGGGGTAGCTGATACACGCGCGATATAAACACACACAACCTGTACCAACAATTGCTATCTTGTTTTATTCTTCCGCTTTTCATTGAAATCATGAAAGAGAGAGAGAGGAAGGCGCCAAAATGATGTGGCATCCATTCATACCGGGAAGGTTACTATCTTCCAATCTTGCAATGAAAATAACACCCTTTTTTGCCGTTCCGACATTAATTTTCTCAATGACTCCTGCGTTGCCCGTCCATGACTGTCTCCCTCCATCTCCCCTCTCTATCTCTCTCTCTCTCTCTCTCTCTCTCTCTCTCTCTCTCTCTCTCTCTCTCTCTCTTTCTCTCTCTCTTTCTCTATCTATCTATCTATCTCAGGTACACACACACTCTTCCTTGCTAACTCTCTTCTCATTTCCATTTCTTTCTCTCTCTATCTCTCCATATCCACCTTTCTTTCTCTCCATATCCATATCGCTTTCTCTCTCTCTCTCTCTCTCTCATACACTCTCATTCAGCCAATCTGTCCTTCTCTCTCGTTTTCACTTTCTGTTGCCTGCCTCATTCGCTCGCTCTTCACCTTTCATTTCTCTTTTCTCTCCATAATTTTTTTCTTCATGATTTCAGCTCATTCCATAACAATTTAGGTTTCTCTCTCTCCCTCTCTCTCTCTCTCTCCCTCTCTCTCTCTCTCTCTCTCTCTTCCCATTCATCTGTTTCTCCCTCTCGATTTCTTTCTCTTCACGTATTGCCTTCTTAAGAAATACATCACCGTCTCTCTTCTAATATCGTCCTGCGTTATGTGGCTATTCACCATGTCTGCTCTATGCTCACAGATTTACAACATTTAAGATCAACAACAAACTGTTACCACACTTTTTTCTCTGCCAGGAATACCGTACATGAAAATACCTGGAACATTAGTCTATTTGCATGTTGGTTTCCCTCATTATAATTTAACTTCCATTATCCATTGCCATGAAAGAAAGTTAAAAATAGGTATCGAAACACGAGAAGAATAGGAGGGAGATGTCAAAACCGACATGCACGGAGGCAGAGAGAAAGATAGAGATAGAGAAAAGAAGAGAGAAGGTTAACGAGAGAAAAAATAGCGATGTCACACTGTAAAACAAGACAACAATGGCAGAGGAAGCGGAGAGAAAAGAGAGACAGGGAGAAATAGAAAGAGCGATGAAGAGGAGTAAAGAGAGAGATGTGGGGGGTTGGAGAGAAATGTAAGCGAGAGACAGACGAAAAAGAGAAATGAGTTCATAGCGCGCATTACTGTTTCAAAAATCCAGTTGTCTGTTTGCGATACATCATAAACGAGCTGTGTCGCACTCGTTGTTTACTCTTCTCCTAAACGCGCACCATGCCTCTATCCCGTTAGGTATCCGTGCCCCAAGAGAGGATTTAATGCTCATATACAGTTGTTCTTTCCTGTTGCTACGTAAATTAGTGTTCATTGACTTTCACAAACTTGTGCGCGGGACAGATTCTGGCAGAGAAAAGGGCGTTTATGAACACCCGCCACGCTGGAAACGCCGAACGGTCAATGTGTTGCATTTTTTAGGGCATTTCCAGAAGAGTGGATGTCGTGTGCTCATCGCGTTCGCGTGCGGTGAATACAAACAGGAAGGTCAACTTTGATACCGCTTTTGTGCTTTGCAATGTAGGATTTTTCCACCTAGTGCTTTTTTGTTTATCAAAAACGTCGCATTTAAAAACCCTGAATGCCTTCTTTCTTTTCTTTCGATGAAGCAATTTGTATTTCTATTCTTCTACTTCCTATCGACGGAGATTTACTGTCAATAGGATTGTCGGTTCTGTTTGAAAACTTGCCTTACATCATTCTGGCCGAACCTCCCGGGAATGTGATCAATTGATCATCGTCTTTCATGGATCATGTTTGATTGGCCTGGATTTATTTGGATAACGATCAGTGCCTGAATTTGACAGAGTTGAATCTACAGATAATGGAACACTGTAAAACCATTAATACATTCAATGTTGCTCACTGGTATTTTACATGAGTGTTGCATTCTGTGATGCGACTCGTCAGTTTTACGTTCTGCAGCACATGCAGTTGTTCAGAAACATAAATGCCGTGTATTTGAAGCAGGAGCGTCATCCAAGTCTTTATGGCAAGCGGACTTTCATTTTTCCTCAGGGAGCGATGATATTTGATTGACAAAAATAATAAACATTCTTGACGTGGAATTCAGGAGTGTGGGAAGCTACAGCGAAGTTGCGTTGATTCGGAACCCCTACGAATGATTAACGATGAATTACATTCGATTTTGTGGGCCATGAACGGCCACAGTCAAATGAATACACGACAATAGCTAAACTTTCTGACTTCTGGAATGTCTGAAAATAAACTCGTCCACCGTCGCTTTGGTTATCTGGAAGGAATGGGCATGTGTGCAGGCCGTCTGTCATGTATTTGACATTCAATGATGTAAAACACATGGGTTTATTGAGCAGTACGGAGGAATGTATTTGGTAATGAGGTTGGCATTAATCTCTGACCGCGTGGCGTGTGTCGAATCGAGCATGTACTATGTAACAAAACCTCTCACGTACTCACCCACTTAATCAAAGGGATAAGAATTATCTGAATGTGCCAGAAATTTAGAGGAGAGCTTTTAACCAAGTGTGTGAGCTCGCGACAATAGATAATCATTAAAGGAAGAATCTCCTTGGATTATGTTTGTCAGAGACATTTAACACCACGAGATAGATAGCGAATGGTTAGCTTACGCTAAAAGAGTATTGGAATAAGGATAAAGAACTACCCAAAATCAAACTTTTTGAATTACCAGGGTTTACTTAGATCGTCCACCATCATGTTTCGCTTGGAGTCTTTAAAGAAACAGAAGGATTTGGCGAGACAGAGATCAACTCAGACTAAGACCTCGCCCAAGAGGTCTTTTGCGAAGTCGTCGTTGTCGGAGACGCAGAAATCATCGATATCGGAAGATACACGAGGTGAGGAGCTGGAGGGGATTCCTGAGTTCATGATCTTTGACAATGATGTCTTTCAAGGATCATCGGTAAGTCAAAATAGGATGGCACTGTCAAAAGATGTTCGATTGGTATGTACCATGAACATCGTGGTCCAATAGTTAAAACGCCCCAATTTCATTGCCCTTTCAGTAAGAAATTGTACTTGTCTGTATACCTAATGTCATGGTCTATGACAATGATGCCTTTCAAGGATCCTCGGTCAGTCAAAATAGGATGACACTATCAACATATTCATGTTCGATTGGTATGTACCATGGACACCGTCATGATCGTATGGTCATATGGTATACACGCCCCAATTTCATTGACTTGTCAGTATGAACTTGTGTTTGTCTATTACATTTTTTATCTGAAGTAGCAGGTGAATTGGGACAAAAAAATCGCTTGAGGGCGGAGAGGTTCTTCCTAAATTGCAATTCGATATCCCGAGTTTTTAATACTGAAGATTCGTGGTTCAATTCACTTTGAATAGCGTTCATAAACGTACATGTAAACCCATATAACCTGATATAATTTGAATACCAATCACATGTCTGCCTGTAAATATCAAAAGCAAGAGAATTGCTTCAAAATATAGCATTGGTCAGGATCGTCAGGTTAGTTTCTCTAATCTTCTTCTCAAAAATAGACCTACTTGTTTCTTTACCATTTTCTTTCCGGGTTCGTTTCAACCATATTGTTTTATTCCATGCAGATGCACTATTTTCCAGCTCTTCGTGTATCAAACACTTTATCGTTTACATGTCCGTTGCATTGATTCAACGTTACTCATTTGCAATGAAAGTTTAGATTTTGCAGAAAAAATGAGCCTTGGCGATTTTAATCAGAGAATGGATTATTTGGAACCTGCATCAATTGTCATTGTGGTTGAAGATAAGTAAGGAGTGCGGTAAAAATGAAATAGCAGATACCGCGTCGTGATCCGGAGAAAGAGAGAGAGAGAGAGAGAGAGTAAGACATCGATGAGAATGAATATGAGATGGATAGAAGAGCGGAGAAACAGAGAGGGATAACAATATCATTAAGGGTCATTCAAACTTGGTGCTTTGTCCAGAGCAAACAAATATTCGTTCAGCTTCCTACCTACACCGAATTTATGAATATAATTTTGACCTTCTCCATCTCAAATGGACCATTTACATGCTTCAGATGCTCCCCTCTAATAGTAATTTGGCTATTTTCTAAGCGGGTGAAAACCATCAGAGAAAATTGAAATATTTCCCACTCCTTTTAGGCTGTTGTCTGAATCCTTTCGACCGAGACATTGGCTAAAAAAGCACTGACCTGTGGAAGGTCGATGACCTTTATTTAAGCACGTTCCAAGGCGCCATGCTCATTACAGTATATACCCATGCAATTGAAACCTTTCCGAGTTATTCCTAATCAGCTAGAATATGTTTATAGGTTCGACCTGTACATCCCAAGATTTTGACCGAGCAACTTCAGATATGAAGACGATTCTTTTTCATGTTTATGTGCATCTCTTGTGTAATTTCAATTTGCTCTTGATTTGAGTTGGTGTTACATGTAACTAGGCATTTCGAACTTATATATATGAATGCATTGAAATGATATGTTTGGCTAATTTTACCGCAATTTAATATCAAATAATTACATTTTCTAATGCATAGCATGCTCATTTCGTTTTGTTCTTGCACTCAATTCACTTTTTCATTGGAAAAAAGTACCGATTCTGGTTATATTTTATTTATTTTATGTATGTGTTATTTGCTTATTAATTAATTAATTAATTTATTCGTTTATTTATTCATTCATTTGAATGAAATCTATATACTTTCCTATACAGTAGATTTAAAAGCAAACATCAACAAAGAAAACGGGATATAGAGAGAGAGGGGGGGGGGTAATTTAGTACATTATATTTAGTGCTATTAGAGCTATAATACCGTTGATGTATGATCCAACGACCATGACAATTTGTCATTTTAAGATTAAAATGCTCTGATCGGAGATAAAGAGATATTAATATTAATATTTTTCTTGCATCTGGAAAATATACTGGATATCAAAGTGTGTGTGTGTGTATTGGGTTTTTACAGACGTGTATCAATCAGATATGATTATTTACGTCTGGGAACCGACCTTTAACGTCACCATCCGAAAGACGCGATTCAGTTTCGAACCTGCGTCCTCGGCTGAATCAGTTTGTAACTTCCACTGTTAGCTGGATTACAGGCTCACGCCACAACGCCTAGTTTAATTTAACTACCTTAATTTATGCTTCCACAGGGAAATATGTTTGATATATTTTTTTTCAATTGAAAAGCATACATTCATATAACATTATCGCGCTTTTACGAAAGCACAAGTTTTACATACACATACCAAAAGGCTTACAGTGAGGGGGAAAAGGGAACCTTTCCATATTTATGGCGGGAAGTTTCTATTAATGTGTCCATTGCCTAAGGCTTATTGCTTCATGTAATCGGCGCATCGTATTGATGCTCTGGAGCCGAATATTGGAGATACAACTACTCAATGATAGTGTGAGTGAACTGCCCGTAGACATACTTGAACGGTGTGCCTTCCCTTGAAAACTTGACGATCTATCGAGCGTTACAAAAATGTTGCATGATACTGCCTCTCAAGTGCACTGATAAGGTTCGTCGCATATTAAAGATCTGATCAAAATATTTGTTCAGCCAAACCATAATTGTTTTATTATCAATGATATGTATTCTAAAATATTAAGTGAGTTGAGTGAGCTTTTCTTGTCTGATGAACAATAAATTAGGAAATGTTATCAATATGTTATCGTTGTATGTCAAAATCATCACCATCAGCAGCAGCAGCATCATCATCATCATCATCATCATCATCATCATCATCCCTCGATGTTATCATACTGCATGTATACCGTGCTTCTTAGGATTTAGCCTTTGGCATCGCACAACTTATAGAAGTGGTTGTATTGAATAAAAGCAGAGTAGGCGAGGCGATTGAAGGTGTGAGGTCTGTACATTTGTTTCAATCATTTTCGTGATACAAGTGCGGTGCTATACCCCCCCCCCCTCCATTTTGTGTCGACGGACCTGTGTAAGCCTTGTGAGTAAGGAATGAACGAGCAAACACATGACATTTTAACACCGAGACAATAACTAGTAGGATTATTATGATTATGTATGTTTCAGTCAATTTAAGATTATACATTAATGAATTTGATTTAGTTATTTTGTTGTACCCTTATAAGGAAAAAGCCATTTTTCTGATTTTTGTTTATTGTGAGTGTGCGTGTATGTTGGTTCTATCTGGTGAGGTATTATTATTTCGATCATTTCTGAGGTCAAAACTTGCATGCATCGTTTCTAGGAATCCAGATATTGTTTTATAAGTTTACGTTGAAGGAAAAAAAAGGTAATCAATATCAAAAACATGTTCCTTTGCAACCAGTAAAAGACGAGTTTAAAATCTGACCGACTTTTTTTTTTCAGAAATCAATTTAGAGACACCATTTCCAACCTGCATTTATTATTTGGCGAACGCTGTAACAAGTGTCCTTGGAAGACAATGAATTCCACATCTTATGAAAGTTCGCACTACATCCATTACATTTATCTCTCAATATATTTGTGTCTATTTGTGTGTGCTTGTGTGTGTGGGTCGTGCGTGTGTGCGTGTGTGTGTGTGTGTGTCTCTCTCTCTCTCTCTCTCTCTCTATCTCTCTCTTACTCTCCCTTTCTATCTCCCTTCCACTTTTTCTCAATCTCTCTCTATATATATATCTCTCTCACTTTGCCCTCTCAACCCATCTCCCTCTAGATCTCTCTCTTATATTTTCGATTTCTTATTTTTTGTAATCTCCTCTGTCACTATCTATCATTGTAGATAATTACATTATGTTGTCTGTACGATTATCAGTTTTTGATTATCTTTCGTCATCTCTCTATCTCTTTCTCCCATCTCCCCCGCTCCCTTTGCTCATTCTTTCTCTTTCTCCCACCGCCCCCGCTCCCCTCGCTCTCTCCCCTCTCTCTCCCCCTCTCTCCTCCACCCTCTCTCTCTCTCTCTCTCTCTCTCTCTCTCTCTCTCTTTCTATCTCTTTCTGCCTATCTCGGTGTCTTTTCAATAAGTAATCATTTGGTGGTAAGTCGCATTTGATCAAATAATTAGACTAGGGACTTTTATGTTGCCAGATGATCGACATCTAATTTGAATGATTCTATCTCAAAGATAATGAAGTAACGCGACATACGTGTCATACGTGCATGGCAAAATCATAGTATATGTGATATGGTTTCAACATATGTGACTGTAACATGTTTTCATGGATTTAATTGCACTCAGACATGTACCGAAGAACCTTTTGATCAGCGAAACTTGCTACCATCAGCCGAACAGGTTTTCTTACAGAGACAAATGCATGTTCATATATCATAGTATCATTATTCAGTCGTAAGTATAAGTTTGTCTTCGTTAAGAAATAAATTATTGCGCTTTTTACATATAACCGGTAATCATCAGTTCTATGCATCTCGACACAGACAATAACTACTGTGGTTGCTGAAGACATGGGTTCTATGTGCAACCTTCTCTTTCATCCAATGGAAGAAATTAGACCATTTTTTATCGGAAATGAAGAATGAAAAGTTATCCATATTTGCTATTCACATTAGACATGTGAGGCATGTTAGATAGGACCAATTGTGAAGAGAAAGAGAGGGGTGGAGAGAGAGGGGGAGAGAGAAAGGAGAGAAAGAAGAGAGAAGAATGAAACAATAAAGAAAGAAAAAGGAAAGCCATATCAAAGGTCAGAATGTAATCACACGCATATCAATTAAAATACAACAACTCCATTTTAACTAAAATTATTGAAAATTATCTTAAAAGGATCAATCTAATTTCATCCTTTAGTTATTGCTCCTTAATGTCTTCGAAAATCTCTATGATATTTCTCTTTCCTCCTTTTCTTTCTCTTTTTTCCCTCTTATCTCTTTTTTCCTCTTTCATTCTCACCGTCTATGTATTTTCCCTTGTTTCATTCCTTTCTTTCTTTCTCTCTGTCTCTTTTTCCTTATTTCTCTCATTTGCACATTATCTCCTTCCTTCTCTCTCTGTCTCTCTCTTTATCTTCCCCCTCCCTATCTCCCCATCTTTCTCTCTCTTTAATTTCCTCTCCTAATGCCTCAACCAATCTCCACAAGCTTATCTGCATGGATGTGGAAATTGTTTTTCCTCCTATACTCAGAATATGGCGTTCCACAAAAGAGTTGTGGTTGACTGCCAGACAAAATAATCTTTAAATGGGGATCAATATTACTGACTACGAATAATTCGGAAACGATCAATCGGATCAATGGTAAAATATCTTCCCTTATTCTTCCATGAAACTCATTGTCGAGGTCTGGATTAACCAGAGTGATGGGTAAATATTTTGTCCACCTATCATCATAAGGGTATTATTTTGTTTTGAGCGTAGTAGAGCTTGTTAAAAATAGAAATAGCGGTTTTGCGGGTATGGAGTGGTTTATCTACAATACTTCCCGATGAGCTTTTGGGATAAGTACCCTCATCGTTGGAAATAATCATCATCGGGAAAAAGAATTAAGACGGAGATTGAAAACAAATTTCTTCTGGAGCAACTGCATGGGTAGATATTGCAAAATGTCACTTCTTGTTTAACTGAGCGTATTTTAGAAGGAGAAGGTAGTCAGTTTTCATGAACAGTTGGTCATAATTCGCTGACACCAGACTTGGTGGAAATACCATTTAAAGGTGTACAAGTCTCTGACAAACCCGTGGTCCCATCGAGAAATACCCCGTACTCTCTCGGAGAGCCTTCGGGCGAGGGAAATGTAATGACTCTTCCATACGGGGCGATTGGTGGAAAAAGCAGAACATTACATGAGGCCTGTTGCTCATAAAACTGAAGGCCAATCCCGGTGATTGTCAACACTTGTTATTGGGTAAACACCCGAATGGTGTCGAATTCCCCATGAGAGCCCACTTCTATGCGTTTTTAAGTCAAATAGTGACCCAGACATTTCGAAGCCCTTTGTGTGTCAAAATGAAAATGTTCTATACAGATATTATGGGTGTCATTTTTTTCTCCTTCATTACGGATGTATAACTCTTAATCTCTATTTTTCTTCTGTCTTTGTCCCACCCACCCCTCTCACTCTCTTCTCCTCTCTGTCTCTCTTTGTCCTTCTTTCTCTCTCTTTCTCTGTCTCTCTTCTTCTTCTTCTTCTCCCTTTATATACATGTATGTATCATGTGTCGTTTTTATTTCATTTATCGCTAGTTTCCCCTGTCTCTAATGCCCCTCACCCCTCTTTTTGTTCTCTCTCTCTCTCTCTCTCTCTCTCTCTCCCTCTTCCCCCTCCCTCTCGTTCTCGCCCCCTCTAGCAAGTTTGTTCTTGCTTGCCCCTTCCATGCGGCTATACAACCATAAACATCTGCAGCATGACAATGTCTGTATATTCCTGCACCTAAATTCACCCCAGCACGATATTACATTTGATTGGGTGAATTACAGAGACAAATACGAACAAGTGACAGACTGATCTACATCACTTGGTTGTCTCTCCTCTCCCTGTGACGACCCCCCACACACACACACACACCCGCAACCATTCGTTAAAGTAATGACTCCGCATTCAATACCCCTCAGCCATCAACCCCCTCCGACTGACAGCTTCTACAATTCAATTCAACTCAAAATGTTCTATTGATAATATTTTTTAAAAGGATGATTCTCAATTTGATTTTTTTTTTTTTTTTTTTTTTTTTGGGGGTCTTTATAAGCACTAACCTTTCCTTATAATAACCCACCCCCCTTCCGTGCTTGCTCTCGTCTATAATGAATATTTTTGAAAGAAAAATATTAAGTGAATCCCATCGCCCACAGAACAGATGTCAAATATGTTGTCAAATTGAATGGAAGACAATGTTTCAATGACACAATGTTCAAATTTATTCCTTTTTTCTAGCTTTCTAGTGGTGTTCTCGAAGGTGTTCTATTTCATACTTTTAAAGAAAATACTTTTCGAAAGGTAATGGGTAGTCAGTCAATGTCTATATAGAGTAATATTCGAAACATCCTTGACACGAATGTGAAGAAAATGATTTCATAATTATGCTGAAATGACTTTTAGAAAATGGTAAGTGCAGTTGATGATTTTTCATTCTCTCTCACTCTCTCTCTCTCTCTCTCTCTCTCTTTCCCCTACAATATCACTCTCTCTTCTCTTTTCCTTCACTTTCTCCATATCTCATTTAAAAAATAATATTACCTTTTCCATGGCTCATATTGGCTGAAATTTATATTTCCATTTTCCCCCCTGTCCTCTTTCAAATTACTTTGCTTGTCGGCTCATTTCATTTTGACGCAAAATTATGGCTAAAAGCATCCGGTTCTCTTTAATAAGATAGATGGAAAGATATCAGAGATGAACAAAGTGTTGGCTTCTCAGAATACCTTCTTACGATGCCGACATCGAAACTATCTCGTCATCGTCTAAGTATTTGGAATAAAAGGAGTACAGGGTATGTCAGTAAAAGCAACAAGAAACGGAAGCGATGTAAGTGATTAAAAGTATTTGAAAGACCATTGGAAATGTCTTTCTCTTGGCGAAAGTGAGAGGGGTACATGTGGATGGATGGATGGATGGATGGATGGATGGATGGATGGATGGAAGGATGGATTGATGGATGGATGGATGGATGGACGGACGGATGGATGGATGAATAGATTAATAGATATAGGGGTAGATAGGTAGGCAGGGTTAGAGAGAGAGAGAGAGAGAGAGAGAGAGGGGGGAGACGGAGAAAGGTAGAGAGGAGGGAGGGAGGGATAGAGAAAGAAAGAAAGAAAGAAAGAAGGGAGGACGAGGAAGATAGGGTAGTGTTCTAATTTGATTTAAACAACAGATAAGCATTTACATAAGCCTAGTACTGTTGAATTTCTATTTAAATTAATATATTTTTAATTATTTGTTTCCTTCTTGTAATGACTTCTCTGAAAATATACAGTTTCACTGACAAAATACGATTTCATCTGATTGATTTCGATTAAATGTAAATTCTTACAAGGATGTTTTACCAACTTTTTGCTAAAGATCATAATTCATATAAACTATCAGAATTATTAATAAAATTGACGTTTTATGTCCTGATTGTGGATACGCTGGCCAAATAAATTGTTTGTTTTTTCCGGGAAAGGGGGAAATGGGCAATAAACATGACTTTGATTTACATGTACAACATAGCACATTAAATCACATGACAGCAAATAAACAAAGGGACAATTGTGCACGTTGCAACGGGTGTACGTAGGAAAACCATGGCTGTGTCATGCACACGCCAATAGGTATAGTCTCAACGTCTCTATCTCTTACATTTTAATTTGAGCGATGATTCTTTTATCAAGATTAAACTTCTATAATTCATGAGCATCGATCACCTTCCTAGTACTCGCAGGGGAGATATAATTCAACCTTCGGGGCATCAATCCGGCCCTTTATAACATTCTCTGACAGTTTTGCAATATTCTGTCACCATAAATTTGAAGTAGTTGGTTGATCTTGATATCGTCTGATTCATGAGTGTAGCCAGTTTCATTCATAGGGAGGGGTACCTCATGCGAATGTGCTGGCAAAATTATTGAACAGTAATAATACCTTTTACCAGCCGCGCCAACTGCGTTTCGATCAGACAGTCTGATGTCAATTGATTAACGTAGCTTAAAGGGACAGTTGAGTTCTTGTTTAAGACCGCAAATGCCTTCAAAGTGCATGGTTATTGTTCTTATTCTTATTTATGAAATTTCTAGTGGCCTTTAGGACCTAAAATTGCTATGAAGCTAATTTTAGACCCCAAAATGTGGGAAATTTAGATTGAATCCGATCATACCAATTCAGCTCCACTTTTAAAAAAATACAGTGACCGTTAATTTCGAATAATTACAACAATAATAATAATAACAATACACGGGCCGGCTGGTTGTGCGTATTATAACCAACACGAAAAAGCCAACATTGGCATTGGCTGAAATAAATCGTATAAGGCGCTATCTTGTTTTTTCAGCGGCTGGTTCAAAATTATCGAATATTTGTGGGGCCCCACAAATATTTGAAATGGTTATATTTATGGATATTTTAGCCGTCTCTGAATCGATTTTGATCAAACAAAGATGATGTTGTCATCTAAATTGTATGATCTTTCAAATTTGACACTCAGTTTTCATAATCTCACGAAAAAAAATTTGTAGCGCCCTATATACCCAAACTCAAATATCCCTTTGTCCCCCTATCCCCTAGCGCTTCGGCTCCCTGTCCCAAATGTGAATTCATGATTCAGTACCCGTATATTTCGCTTTCAAGCCAGGATTTGAAGTTCTGAGTAAGGTCTTGGAAAATGCTTATTAAAGTGTTTAATTTATATTTACACAACTTTAAAGCAAATGATTTGTTTTCTCAATGATATAAACTTTCCTTACATGTTTATTTTGCCCATTTTGAATGTTTGTGATATTTCTTCGACAGCTACTTTAACGGCTAGAGGGGCGAAAAACAGAGGTCGAAACGCCGTTTGCCTCGTGAACCGTAACCAGAGTAAATAAGGATATGCCGACAGTAAGACCGAAATATCGGCGGTCTTCTCGACTCCCGGTCTCGCTGACGTTTTGTGAACTTGGCAGAGTAGCCGTGTTAACTGTTGTCGTAGGTGTAACAGGGGAGGGGCTACAAAAGGGGGAAGAAGAGAACAGGAGATAGGGAGATTGGGAGAGGGGACAAAGATGAAAAGAAAAGCCACTACCCGTACCAAAACCACTCCCTAAAGGTAGATGGAAGTCAGTTTCCATGTGCAGTAGATCATTTTGCTGACACCAGACTTGGAGAAAATACCATCAATGGGTTTAAAAGTCTCGCACACATCAAATCCGTGGTCCCATCAAGAAACACCCCCCAATCTCTCGGAGGAGAGTCTTCGGGTGAGGGAAATGTAAGATAATGAATCCATACGGGGCGATTGGTGGAAAATGCAGCGCATCACATAAGGCATGTTGGTCATAAAACTGCATGAAGGCTAATCCTGGTAATAGACAACACCTGTTATTGGGTAACACCCAAATGGTGTCGAATTCCCCTATTATGCGTTTATAACCATGTGTACCACTGCCATTGAATTCCCATTTCATCCACCAAAGATAATTATGAGAGCCCCTCCCCTGCCTCATGGCGTCAGTGCCCCCCCCCCCTCCTGTGTCTACCGCAACACGCCACTAACAGATTGGCAATGATAATGTTTACATTTGTATCTCGCGTTCATGCGTGAATCAACCCTGATCAGTGGTCCTCAAGTCTGCACATTGTATGTACCATCTCCATTCTCCCAGCATGTATACCTATACCATAATTCGCATCGCTCACATCCTCATGAAATATATATTTTGTCAGCCTCGCATAGCAAATAGAAACCTCTCTCGAAATCATGTAAATCATGACGCTGGTTTGTTTTAACACACGGCTGAACTGTGACAACACCCAGTTGAAACAATAACCTTATCGACATGACTGTATTCACGCGTGTATGAGAAGCTTCTATAGCTAGCGGTGTAATCGTATATTTACTGTCATATATGCATTACTATGATTAGCTAACTAGGAGGAGGTCAACGCATGATCACCTATCCGTCAAAAACGGACAAATTATAGGATTGGTGGTTGTTACCTTATTAATTGAGGACACAAAAAACACACTAAAAGGCAATTGAGAATATCATTCATGGTATCTTATCGTCATTAATAAACCCATGCTCGATGGCTATCTCATTTTAATTTTTGCAAATGAGATCACTACCTCAATCACCTTTTTACATTTTATATAGCGAAAATCCAATCAAATATTGTTCAATGCGCTTTACATGATATAGTAATGCTTAACAAACAGACAAAATAAAGAAAGCAAACGAAAATATAATTTACATTCTGTCATTGAAAAGGTGTTTCTTTAAGCTCCTTTCAAATCCTATCTGCACTAGTTTGGCCAGGAGGGATTAGACCTCCCTGCATGGTCACTGACAGGTGGTTATGTCTTCAAATCAGCTCTCAATTAACATAAGAAAAGGGGACCATGGGGGACCAATGGTCACCGATTAGGCATTGTTTGCTATATAGAGGGCGCAAGTAGCTATAGGTAGTGCAGTGGGGCTTTAAAAGGGTCAATCGAAGTGGAAGTGCGGACAAAAGAAAGGAGGCTGTTCCATACTATAGGCCATAATGAGAGAAACTACTCTCCCCCGATTTCGAGTTGACACGTGGTAATCGGAGGAGTGTAGGGCCATTTGAAGAGCAGCGTTGCTTATTGTGATCGGGTTGGTGTGTTTAAAAGAATGGATAGATAACTTTACGCACAGTTGTTGAGGCATTTATAGATTACTAGTTAAAAATTATATACAGGGCGTATAATGATTTTTTTTCTTCCACTGGCAACCAGCGGAAATGCAAGTTCTTGCTCGGTGGGGGTAAGGCATTTCCCCCCTCATCCGTGCTTGTAAGGAAAGAAGTAATAATTCACGACGAGTTAAGTATAACTTGGCTTGATTCCATGACTTTTTTCTGTATTGGAAATTTATCCTCACTGTGTGTTTTTACGAGATCTTCTGTGAAAGTGTAAAATGATTTATCAACACGGTGTACCGAAGCGAATTTCTCTGACACGCTTCACTAAATACATTCATCGTGAGTGTATTCTACCGTAATGGGCTGACTGAACATCGGTGAAAGATACCCTGGTGGCTCTTTGTTGGAATTAAATCGTAAATTAGGACGATTAATTTCGTTTGTAATAAAGTGCCATGAGTGATGTACTAAGGTGGGACGACAATGAATGATGATTATGTTGGGGGAGGGCTGAGGCGTGTTCGAACATCATGAAAAATGGTACGGTAGCTGGGAGAGATAATGTAATGGATTCATAGATACTACTATACTACCCATTAATCAAGCGCGCATGCATATGACCTGGTTTTGTATTGTCTTGTAAATTTTGTTTTTTACGTTGATACATGAGAAGCCTTATGGGGGAAATAATTATTACGGGGGTCTCAATTAGGGGGCACATGTTATATGGTGTACTTAATTTATGCCAAGTTGAGTTCTTGCTATAGGAGCACGTGCCCCTGTGCGCTCACTTCCTCGGATCCGCCCATGTACAGTGTCGATGTAAAAACTAAATACGTATTAATATACGGGATGAATGAATAAATGAATGATGGTGGCGTCAGGAGGATCTCTGATCTTATCTCCGAAGAGACACGCGGTGTACTGAAGGTCTTCTTTGAGAATGTCATCCGCGATGCAGTCACCTATTTTGGCCAACAAACATGTATTGCACGAGTATTCTGCATACCTCTGTACCTCATTATGATTGTGTCATGATTGTGTGTGAAGTAAATCGTAATGTGACAGCTCGTGGAAAGAGAGATAGAGAGACAGAGAGACAGAGAGACATAAAGACAGAGAGAGTGATTGAGAGAGCGAGAAAGAGATAAAGAGGGGAAGGGTAGCGCTCATGAGTCGGGGATGGAGGCATGACAGCTGCACGACTTTCACATCTACCGATGAAGTGCAATGGAGAGGCGATGTGGTCTAGTGTATAAGTCGCAGGACTGGGCTCACGAGGTGTAGGGTTCTAGTCTCTGCCACGGCACTATCCTTTAGAAAGACGTTAATCCACATTTGCCACACTTGACCAATGGATAGTAAATGGGTACGTGGCAGAAATTAATTTCCAGATATGCTATATCGCTGAAGTAAATGGAGTTGTGGTTTAGTGGATAAATCGCCAGACTGTGCACCGTAGGGTACGGGGTTCGAATCCTTTCCACAGCACTACCGTCCTTCGGAAGACAATTGCCATATTCGTCCCAGGTGACGCAAATGGGCAGCCATGCGTAAGCCTGGCGCCAGAGTATCAAGTCTGACAAACACATTTTATTCGGAAACCCAATGGTAGACGACAAACACCAAATATATATTTTGTGTGTATCCTTCCAATTTTTTTGTCTGTGTACAAAAAAAAAACGCACTAGAATTCAATTGGAATTTGATTAAAATTTGATATTCACGCATGTATAATATATCTAACCTTTTCTATGTGTCGCTGCAAAGAGATTGTACATCAACCAACAAAAAAAGGTGTCTCTCTTCTCATGCCGGATACATGCTCGAGCGTTCAATTTCTATAATGAAATGAATTGACTCAGAAGTAGGATTCGTGAAGTACGGAACCCTGATTTCCAGAGATTAAACATAGAGTACTTTCAAGCAATGCCTTGGGTTCATTGCCTGGTCACTACAATGAGAAAACCATCAGGAATAATAGGTATCCATCCGTTTTTCATTATTGGGCAGGTCCATTATAATTATGTTACATACGTTATATCCACCAAACCTAAGATTTTAATAGACGATTATATCAAGCTGGTAACCATATACTAGAGCTTAAATAGGACGAAGCATCAAATAGAATTATAAAACTGTTGTATGTCCCATACAAATCACAAGTCAGATGACGTAATACGTCGTTGTCATGTTCGCACATGTCAATATGTGACGCAAAAGGCTATTGAAATTGCGTTAGGTTCATTTTCTCGAAAATTAGTTGATATCTTTATTTATATTCACAATGTGATCAAATAATCCAGTATCACTTGGTAACGTATGGCCAGTGGCGGATCAATAGAAAAAAACAGGTAAAACACCAAGAAGTTTGGCCCCTCCTGGCGCCCAAGGGGTGGCTGGAGAAAAATTACCCATCCCATAGGGAAAAAATTTTTTCGGGTGCCAAAAAAAAATTTGTGTGCTCACTACCCTGGCGCCCAAGGGGTGGTGGAAAAATTTTTCGGGTGCCAAAAATTTTTTTGCTCACCCCCACTGAGCGAAAAATCGACCGGCACGATTTTCAAATTTTCGCACGAAGTGGGCCCCTTTTTAGGCCCCCTCCCTTGCCGCCGGCTGGATCCGCCCCTGCGTATGGCACCCAGCTTAGACGTGCCCCCTTCTGCGTCCTGGAAAAAGAAGACTATACACGCATCGATGTCGATTTCAATGATTGTTCTCGGGTAGTGAGCACTAAAAATAAAATCGTTTTTTCCCCTTGTTTTGCTCCACGGGGAGAGGGGGTAGTGAGCACTTAAAATAAAATCTTTTTTTTTGTTTTACTCAACACCCCACATTTCGTCCCCCCCCCCCCGGTCATGAAAAGAAATCGCCGCCCCTTGTAGTAGTAGTAGTAGTAGTAGTAGTAACAGTAGTAGTAGTAGCAGTAGTAGTAGTAGTAGTAGTAGTAGTAGTAGTAGTAGTAGTAGTAGTAGTAGTAGTAGTAGTAGTATAGTAGTACCAGTAGTAGCACTAGAAGTAGTAGGAGTCGGAGTAGTAATAGAAAACTATGGAAATAACATGACATTCTTGTGTTTCAAAATGTAAAACTTATATTATTCAGGAACCTACCGTTTTCATCCAATAGAGTTATTGAAAGATTGTGATATCCATTGTGAGTAGGATATTGGTTGCACAATTCGTTAAGATTTACATCGTTTGAATTAAATTGTCAACATATTTTAATGAGGATTTTCCACTGGAAAATTGCCAGGAATTAAAACATCTAAAATATACAGGTGTAAGTAGCCATACGCGTGATTTTTGTATTACCATACCATTGCATACCCTTGGTTTCCCAGACACTGTCCTATAATCTTTTCAGCTTATTAGGTCTTTCAAATATGACGGTAAACGCTTATGCCTTGGCATTCAATTAACTTCTAGAGGGAATAATGAATTCATTATGAAAATGCAAAACGCCTCTATAATGTGAATCAAGCGCTCAATTAATTTTAAGTAAGAGGGAAATATACTATACACGACCTTGATAAAGAATCAATATCTGAATTTCTTCCGCTTTGGTAAATACTCCATGAGTCCGTGATTAAAGGGGAAGTCCACCATAATAATTGGGTCGTAATAAAAGAAAGTAAGAATGGAGAATCAGATCAGAAAATTTCAAGGAAATAGCCGATGAAAGATGAAACAACATCCTGATTTGATCAAACACAAAATCAGTAATTCTCCATATGATTGTCTTTGAGAGCTGGTCTTTGCTTATTTAAAGAAAACTTACGTTGGTAAAGGAATAGATATGTTTCATAGAATTAATCTATTTATAAAACTCGGGCTTTTTCATTGGATAAATGGATTTTGATGGTTTCTTTTGTAAAAAAAATAATGAAAAGCTTCTTACTGAGGAAACGACAGAGTTGCCAGTTGTTCTTCTTTTCATTCTCCTCCTCCTCCTTCTTCTTCTTCTTCTTCTTCTTCTTCTTCTTCTTCTTCTCCTTCTTCTCCTCCTCGTCCTTCTTTTTCTTCTTCTTCTCCTTCTTGTAATTGGGTTCTAGGAAAATTGCTCTCTGGGCAATAACCCCCGGGAAATTACCTACCGGAAAATTGCCCCCCGAGGACAATTACCCACCCACGGACAATTACCCCCCGGAAAATTACCCCACGGTGAATCACCCCCGAGGACAATTACACCCGAGGATCATTACCAATGTATTATCAGGCTGGACTTCCCTTTAACTCTTTGCCCGCCACGTACACAATCCCCCCTGTGCCACATTGTTTTTAGGGTGCCACCTTAGGAGGGGTTCTGCATGGACTATGCTTATTCAACTCGCAATAACTTTTGATTGGTGTACTGTAATGAAAAACTTTGTGTAGCAATATTGTATAGAAATTAATAGTCTTGCCAATGGTATCATTTTTGTAATGTATATTATCATAAATTTTGAGATTATCAACCATACATTTTGTATCCAAGTTTTCGTTTAGAAGGGTATTCTATACCTCTTATATCTAATACTTTGTTATATCTAATACTAAAACTCAATTTTTCTCGGAAAATGTCAATGTAAACAATGTCTGCGAAAGCGGTGCAATGAAGTGTGATGTGTATACAATGCGAAGCACGCGTTACTATTGTGTGTGTGTGCGTACAATAGAATTAAATGCGTTCCGTGTGTATTGTGAATGAAATGTGACTTGAGTCGAAGTTGGCAGCCCGCTGTATGTTCCGCTAGCCGAACGTAGCGGGCAAAGAGTTAACGAACACGGGGTGGGGGGATTTTCAGGGGGGATATCTGTCCTCGGGGCAGGTTTTCCTTGGTTGTCCTGGGGCGGGGGTAATTGTCCTAGGGGTTATTTTCAGGGGGTGGGGGTAATTGTCTTCGGGGGTAATTATCAGGGTGATAATTGTCCTCAGCGGGTAATTGTCCTCGGGGGATTTTCCGGGGGGTAATTGTCCTTGGGGGTAGTTTTCCGGGGGTTATTTTCCGGGGGTGATTGCCCTGGGGGTAATTGTCCGTATACGTTCTAATTGAATTCATCCGCTTGACGAAGAACTGCGTTTAAATGAAAATATCCTTCTTTCTTCTCTTCTTCTTATTCTCCTTTTCTCATTCTCCTTATTGAATTCCTCCACGTGGCAAAGAACTGTGTTCGACTAAAAACATCTTCATAACTTTTTTATCATTTTTATATTGGATTTTCTCAGTTTTTTCTTTTACCTATCTCACCTTTACTTATATCGTCTCATTACTAACCTATTACTTCTTTTCTCATTTCTTCTAATAAGTGTGCTTCGATTTAAGCCATCTCGATGTCATTCTGGATTTACCCCCTTCAAAGTCAAGTTCATAGTGAACACTTTTCCTTTAAACACCCCGATCCACCCATAATTATAACCTTCAACGCCATTTGAAGCACTCATTCTCACGGTGGATTACAATTACACAGTGCATATAATGCGGCCATTTGCATTGTGCTCATACCAATTGAGGACATTTGCGCACACATTAAAGTAAATCTAATGGAATGTCACGGATAACTCATTACGATGTTACCTTCGCATATAATCAACCACTTTTTTGTGTGTGTGTATTCAATCAAGAAATGTTAGCGACATCAGCAAACAATCAATGCGACTCTCAGTCGAGTATGTGAGTCATCGGGATGCAGATTTAATAGATACATCAATCCATCACTATTTTTTATAAATCCCGTATGCTTAGACAAGTTTTCTGTGTCAGACATATTTACATCAACATATTTTCATTTTCATTTTCATCATCGTCATCAACATCACCATTTTGGGGGTTTTTGTTATTAATAATTCTTGGTAGTGTGTTATCAGTTACATTTTGTTTTAATGTCAAAATTTATATTATGAAATATCTTGTGTACACGTTCAAAAAATTGTTATATTTTGTATATGTTGTATTGTTGAAATGTAATTAAAATCGTATGTTGCAGAGAAAATAATTGACTTTAACTCAATTCAATGGGTTTACAGTACGCCCCCGCCCCCCCCCCAAAAAAAAACAACAACAACAACAACAAAACCCGAAAAACAAATTGTTAATGTGACCAAATTATCTTTCATGGTTTTTAAGCAAAATCTGGCACAAATGGATTTTGATAAGTCATTTTCAGACAATGCTGTTCGAGGAAGCGTGTATGGATTAATACAAGCAAAGTATCATTTGCAAGCATATTACTTCTACTTAATGGAAAGCAAGGATTTTTTTATATAGCCAATAATTTGCTCACACTTTCTGGGACACACTGTTATTTACAGACAATTTATTGCAACCTAATCGTCGATTCATAATAGTATCAATTTGTTATTAGAGGGAGAGAGGGAGAGAGAGAGAAAGAGAAAGAATGAAAGAATGAAAGAATGAAAGAATGAAAGAGCGAAATTAAGAAACAAAGAGAAAATGATAGAAAGAGAGATTGACAGACAGAATATAAAAGAAGTTGCGAAATATTTTACGCATTCGTCGGGTTGCTATCCCACGTACCAGTTGGCTAATGCGATTGTGTGATTCATCTCCCTTTGGATTTTGTATGCACTCATGAAACTTTAATTATTTTACTTTTTTCGATGATAAAAGACAAAAAAAAATGGACCATGGCTGCATGGAGGTCAAGCCAGATCATGGCTGGGTTTAATGTCTTCTGAAATAAACCTATTTTGATAACCGGGCGA
This sequence comes from Mesocentrotus franciscanus, assembly GCA_037976565.1. Classification (NCBI taxonomy): domain Eukaryota; kingdom Metazoa; phylum Echinodermata; class Echinoidea; order Camarodonta; family Strongylocentrotidae; genus Mesocentrotus; species Mesocentrotus franciscanus. The sequence continues at coordinate 13,541,289 of CP137679.1, forward strand.
AAGCCGAGTTAATTATGATGATTGCAAGGCCCTCAAGAAGGGCGGTATTTATTACTAACTGATGATGCTACCCTGGATGGACAAAATATTTGTATCAATATTATTATCATCATCCAACCTCTCACCCACTTTTCTCTCTTTCTTTCTTTCTTTCTTTCTCGTCTTCTTTATTTTCTCTATTTGGTTATCCTTATTTATCCTTCCACCCATTCCATTAAACCACGTCCTAATAACTACGATCTAATATTTCAAAAACGATTTTAAGCTTGTAATTTGTCATAACCTGTATTGCATTGAAAAGATGAAGTTACCCTTATTGTTAATATTAAGAAGTTACGTAGATTACTTGAAACGTAAATGAAAACAATTTGAATTGATTTTGACGTATTATAGAGAAAATGTGGAAGAGAAAAAGAGCGGGGGTGGGGGGTTGCAGTTTGTTATACATGATACTGTGGCTGCTCGTAGAATGGTGGAATATGACTTTGACAAAACACTCTGCCACACACCCCTTCCTTTCTCCAACCTTCCAAGATTCAGCTCCTATATTTACAGAGAACCAATCACCAAAGCAATATTTAGCTTTCTGTAATCCTGCACTTGGACCAAAAATTGACCGGAAACTTATAACGATGATATCCAAGATATTTGATAGGAGCTTCTTCATGCAGTTGTATAAATACACGTCTGATCCTGGATTGGAGAAACTGAGCCACCGAGATTTACTAAATTCTCAGGTCAGATGGCATATTGGCTTAAAGAGAAGATTGGATTCTGGTAAAGGGGGAAAATAATTCGTGAGCTTTCTTGTTCTAGTTTATGTCTTTTTAAAAGAATATCATATTAGAAATGTCCCGTGAAAAGAGTTGCTCTGGAAATGCCCATGAATTAGAAACAATGAGATTTGCGAAATTCTCAAGTCAGATGGCAGAATTGACTTAAAGAGAAGATCAGTTCCTGGTAAAGATTAAAAATAATTATTGAGCTTTCTTGGTTTTTTTGTTAATGTCTGTTTAAAAGTATAGTTGAAATGTCCCCTGCAAAGGGTTGCTCTGAAAATGCCCACGAATTATAAACACTGAGATTGACTAAATTCTCGAGTCAGATGGCATATTAGCTTAAAGAGACGATCGGTTCTAGTAGATAAAATAATTTGTGAATTTGATTGTTCTTTTTTTAATGTCTGTTTAAAAGAATATCAGAATAGAAATGTCTTTCTTGGTTATTTTTTTAATGTCTGTTTAAAAGAATAGTTGAAATGTCACATGCAAAGGGTTGCTCTGAAAACACCGGTGCTGAAAATGCTCATGAATTAGACACATCTTCAATCCTACATGCCACATACTTATATTTGTGTAGTCCAATACACCCATTTCGTTGTGCAGTGCATGTGAGTGTCAGCACGAATATGTTTTTCTTCACTTTGTTGATTCCAAAGACCATGATATACACGATTTCTTAAATCAAGCTTTCCCCAATTGCTTCCACATAGTTTCCTTCACATTTTGATAATCTTTACAGAACTTATCTGTATACTGCAAACTTTGCATTGAGCGACGGTATCTTGAATTATATTGTTTGTGTTGAATCCTATCATAATTATACATGATTTAATATTATATTCCTCCGGGTTTAATCTCTTACCTTTACAAAGATATCACTAATAAGATATAACTATTACGTGAAGGTGTCATGGTCTAGTGGATACGTCACCGGATTGTGGATCGCATAGTTCGCGGTTCGAGTTCCGCTGCAGCACCAATGTCCTTTAGCAAGACATTAATCCATATCTACCAAACTCGACCTAGGTGACGTAAATTGGTGCCAGGCAGGAATGAATTCTAGAGCTCCATGATGGCTCTCATGCAAAGGCTGGGGTAATACTTGTGGAGCACCGCGCAGTAATTATTATCCCATTCAATACTTCTGGAGCAAGAGGGGCAAACCCAGGATTTCAACCATTAAGATTTTAGGTAACCGAACTTTGCCACTCATAAGATGTTTTAAACGATTTTTCAAAAAAAATTTAAACCTGCCCATAGTGAGCTTGGTTTCACCAACTCTTGTTTATTGCATGTTTTTAATGTTAACCTTTTTAAGGCTCAGGGTAGAAAATTATCGGCTATTTCCAATATCAGCTTTAAAAAAAAACTATTTCTTGCTCTTTTAATCAAATTCCTGAAAATGTCATGAAAATAAATATGCTTCGTGGAAATACCTTTATCTTTGCACAGCATGCCTTGCATCAAATTTAATTCTTTTAAAGTTTATCAGCTCAATGATATAATGGTCAAGACCAATGGCGAATAATGCCCCGTATTGCAACCCCACTCCACTCCTTTCCTTATATCGCGTGATGGGTTTTGTACATTCGGTGCGTATTATTGTATTATTTTGACATATTTTGTTTTATTTTATTCATTTACGTACGTCTGTTTCAATATGAACCTCAGAAGCGGATCTAGAGGGTTGGGGTTGCAACCCCCAAAAAAAAAAAAATCCGGGGACCATTTTTTTAAATCTTATCTTTTTTTTTAAACTTGTAATTTTATTTTATTCTATTTCTATGTATTTACGCTCCCTCGCATACCACCCCAACCCCCCCCCCTTTATAAAAAGCTGGATCCGCCCCTGATGTTACCTGATTAAGCATGTACAAAGTACATATAATTGACAGTTAAAACAATGTTAAAGATTGTATAAGAGACAACATATAAATATTCAAGAACTGAAAATGATAACAGAACATTGTTGACCTAGATGTATACAAGCTCACGAATAGGCGTGCTAAAGAAGCAGGCGGAAGTCCCTAAAACATAGTATGAAAGAAATGGGAGTGACGGTTTATTCGCAACGATCTATAGACGTCAGTGAAATGATTTACATTTAATCCTGTTGTGGTAACTGTTATGAGCAGGCGATAAGTACTTCGCACGTTTTATGCTAAAGCTGTTTCCCGCGTTCTCCCCCTTTCTCTCTCTCTTGCATACCTGAGATGGCGCGCTGAATGATAGCTCAACCATCCAGCTTCAGTAGCACCCTATTTTAAAACCATCGACAGAAATGGCCGTGAACAACAAGTAGGAAGTATGTATGTACAAGAAGATGGGCGGAGAGGGGGTGACGGAGTTGGTGAAGAGATGGACATTTTTTCAACGTCATTATCATGATTTGTATCATAGCTTTAGTTCGTACTGGTCAATAGCACATTAATTACGAAACATTATATTAAACCACTGCCAATGTGTCTTAACTAATTTAAATGTGATTAAATGCAAATGAAGGGGTCGTCATAATCATGTTTTGTCATTGGTTTATTTCGTACTGATTTAGTACATATTATTTACACAAATGTATAATCATTGACAATGTGTATTCAACAGCTTAAATACGATTCAATGTAAATGGTAGGTGCTCCGTAAATGGTTGAGGATGAACCGCAATGGCACTTTTTTTCTAGTTTGAATCTACACCCCTTCTAAATAATTATTTACTTGAAACTGGGCCCCATTTCACAAAACTTGTCATCAGTGACAAATAACAGTTTTTGTTATAAGCTACTGAAATCATTGCTTCAGTAGATTTTTCACTGATTTTTGTCATTTGTCATTGAAAAAAGGCTTTGTGAAACGGGTCCCTGGACTGAGTAGTATAGCTGTATTATCCTAGTAACTGTATACAGATATCGTGCTCTACCGGTTAAGTGTTTCTTTAATTTGTTAAAAACAAAATATTGTTTAATTTTAATGAACTGAAAAATATTATAGATCATATTCGATCATTGTGCGGTTCCTTCATCCATAATTTCATCAAATAAAAATCTAGATGGTCAGAATGATTATTAAATTATTGATACGATGTTATTGTGGTGTTGCCAAATGCTCACGTAGCTGTATTTGTCGAAAATCATAATGATTAATAGTGATCGGAATATTCCTTACTAAACATAGATGATGCATATATAGCGTGTGGGCATACTTTCGGATATTCTTCTTTTTTTTTTACTATAGGCCTACTGTACCTAAATTGGCTATCATCAACTAGAAAGATTTATTTTTAGCGCCATGGGCCCACGCACCAACAAATGCAGGCCTAATTATAGAGGAGATACCATATATTTAAATATGATATATTGGTATGTGGGTGTCACTTTCGCATGCCATACGATGACGAAGAAAATATGATTATAGAAGCGGAATACCGTCTGACGTCAAACTTCATGCAGTTAAATATATAATCTTCACGCCTCTTCTGACAACTAACTAAGGGTCAACGTTCTCCCGGCACGCGGTCCCAAACTCCGGACAGCGCTCATCATCAGCGTTCTGATGGGGTAAGGTCCCGACATTTGCATTGGGGATCACGCTGGGACACCACTTGGATGTCAGCAGCACCGGGACGAAATATTTACAATTATTTTGACATGATTGGCCGCGGGTTATGACAGCGATGAGGGGTTAGTGGGGGACGCCGAACGGATGCAGAAGACAGACACATAGGCAAAGAGAGACAAACAGGGAGGAGCAGAGAGGGAAAGAAAGAGATAAAGACAGAGAGAGAGAGAGAGAGAGAGAGAGAGAGGGAGAGAGGGGAGGGGGAGAGAGATTGGGTGGGGTCTGACCTCCCTTCTGTTTTATTGTATTTTATCTTTTAGTAATATTGTCACTCAGTATGATCTTCCCTTAAAAGTTCCCTTTTACTCGTCCTTCATTTTATTTGGTTGCAAACTCCGGCTCTCCGCTCGAATTTTAGTAGTCTACTGGGTCTATATATTAATTTATCTCTGTCTCTTTGTCTGTTTCTATTTGTCTGTTGAGATTTTTTTTCTTGTATATTTCGGTCTGATTTGCCCTGTCTGCCAACGTCTGTCCATCTCTATAATTATGTCTGTCATTGTTTGTCTGTCTCCCTCTCTGTCTATCCCCTCTATGTTTCTGTTCGTCTACCCCCCCCCCCGCACCCAAACACACTCTTTCTCTCTCTCTCTCTCTCTCTCTCTCTCTCTCTCTCTCTCTCTCTCTCTCTCTCTCTCTCCTTTCATCCCACTACCATTTCCCGATTCCTCTTTCATTCTGTAAATTTATGTTTCATATCATTTCATTTTCGGCTTAGCTCTTGCGTGGAAGAAAAGAAAAATACACACACACATATATCTATCACGACTCCGGAGTGCAAGAACCACAAAACCCTTCGTGGTATTTTCAAAATTTAATTGCATCTAACAGTATTGGCGCCCTCTCGTGGGACGATTCGCAGTTTAATCATCCGTGTTATTGCATTTGCACTCCACCTTCATAATTAGCATGCTCACTATTTACTCCGCAAGCTCACGCATGACAGAGCTTTAACATGGCGGTGATGATACGGAGAGCTCGGGCAGCTGCAGGGATGAAGATTGGGGGAGAGTCTACCCTCCCCCTACCCCTCCCCTTTCCATCTCCCCCATCCACACGTGGTGCTATGTAAGTTTATGGTGACGTTGTCATCATTCTACAAGGTCGTTATACTAACGCAAGAGTGTCGATCAATTGTTATGTTCTCGTGTTTCTTCTCATATATATATTTACCCTTCATTTTAGTTAGTCAGCTTTTCTTATCCCCTTCTTCTTCCCATTCTCTCTCTCTCTCTCCCTTTCTTTCTTTCTCTCTCTTTCTCTCTCTCTCTCTCATTCAATTTAGTTTTCATCCATTTCATGATATTCTACCATTCCTCTTCTTCATTCACATTTTTACCCCTATTTTGGTTGTCCTTTTTCTTGTTACTGTTGTTCTTGTTCTTATTGCTGTTGTTGTTTTTGTGGTTGTTATTGTCCTTGTTCTCGTTCTCGTTCTTGTTCTTCGTCTTCTTCTTGTTCTTTCTCTTCTTCTTCTTCTTCTTCTTCTTTTCCCTTCACCGTGATCCTCTGGTATTTCTCTGTTTTGAGCCAATAGGGCAATAACTCTATAATTATGTAAAATCATACGAAATTACGCCTTAATCCCTTTTGTCTACGAAACGTGATATATTCCAATTCCTTTCCCCTATCATGCTTTGTACTGTAATTTGTCCTTAATTCTATAACTATCTGTTTCTATTTATTTTCTTCTTCTTTATTGTATAAAATTAAACATTCCTATCTTTAAGGGACGATTTACGCTCTGATCACGTAGATGTGGCTTAGAACGAGTCTAATATTCAGTTTGTATCTCGAACAGCAGCTTATTTAATAATTCTGTTATAATGCACAGTATATCTTTCAGCATTCATACATATTATTTGAAGATGCATGACTGGGTTTCAACTGTGACAGATGGTTTATATTTCCTTTGTTGAGATTTTATTTTAATTTCTTTTGTCCAATTAGAATGATTGATCTCTTTATCCAAGGTTTTAACCCTATCCATGATTTGGGTTAAATAATTGGGTTCATTATTCCCAGATTACCTTTGAATGTTCCAATTATTAGGCATTCCAAGGCCGTTCTATTCCCTCCGATAATTCATTCCTTTCTGGGTATGTATCGTGGATTGATGAATGTGAATGAGGATTTAATGAGGGAAATCCGTGAATTATCATCATGTTTTGACATGCAGTCAGTAATAATATCCTGGGAAAGGTACAATCATTCCGTACAAGAATGACAATAAAGAGAGAGAGAGAGAGAGAGAGAGAGAGAGAGAGAGAGAGAGAGAGAGTAGGTAGCTAATATTTAAAAAAAAATTCAAGAACATTCTGCTCTGAAATATAATGGGACACTTTGGTGTAATTAATTGCAGACATCTTCATTTTCTGTTCATGCTAACTAATGACTATGTGATGTTTACTTGCTGACTCTAAATCATACGCTTAATGTGCTCTAATGTTGCTGCAATGACACTTGTTTATAAAGTATATGGTGAACGCACACTGAATCAAACGAGTAAGGATTGTGAAACAAAAATAGGAAAGATGGACGAAAGAACTTAGATGTTTTCTCCTTTTCTTTAACCCCCATTTCTGCCCATGGCTATGTTTGTATCAGTACCTATCCTAACACGGGAATGTTATCCCTTTATGCTCGATTGTAACAATCATTTGATTCATTTCATTCAAATGATTTTATTTCTCATGCAAAACATAATACAATGAATAAGTATATTACACAAAAATATACAATGAAACGACAAATATGATAGTAATAGCACGAGCAAAGAGGAACTAACTAGAAGCAGAGCTTGTTGAAGTAGTAGTTCCTCAGAGGCTGTTTTACAATAGGTCTTGAAAACAAAGTATACATAGAAAATCAATAAATTAAAAAAATATGTAGCAAAGAAATTATGAATTTTACGGGGGGGGGGAGTAAACCCATTGCCTACTGAACCGGTTGTTTCAAGTATTAAATGTGTAAGAAACATGAATATATAGCAGTCAAAGGCTTCAAAATATCCTCTTTTGCCTCTCAAGTCAGTGCAAAAGTACACCCATAAAAGTGCAGAAGATAAACATGAAAAGGGCAGTTTTTGTTTGTTTAACCTACACATTCCAATTAGCTTTTTGAATGGAACAGAGTTTTTTTCTTCTCGACTCTAATGCTTGAATGTTGAAAGCATCTATATAGATCAGGGTTGGGGTATGGCTGTCACCACCCACTTAAAGCATGTTGAAATGACGACATGAATGAATAAAATGCGATACTCCTATGAGTCTAACCTAGATATGAACTCACTTGCCCCCAGGAAACAGTATGCATGGGACAAGACATTTGACGATTATCGAATCATAGTGCGTAAGTGCGTTCCTCCCCTTTGTTTTCGATGCAGGCTCCAGTTCACTGTCTTTATTTGCTGATTATATTAAAGTTTTGGCAAAATACATCGCATTTTCATGAAACTTTCCTGGAAATGCGACTGCGTGTAAGTGTATTGCAAGTGACCGGGTGTCAGAGCGAGGGTTTAATTGTAACTTCCCCCGATATTGGCCGGTATAAATTGGAACCGCGCCGTTTTAGTTATGATGCGATCAATCACAGCTACAGGAATCGGATGTTTATGATGTAAGTAACGTCCCGGTTTCGAACTTTGCCAATCTGCTTCCAATCAAACCCATGACATGTCATATTGCTTTGAACCCGGCCGATTTAGTGAATGATACAGAGAAGTTATCAACCCCAAAGCATGTCGTATATTAAACGCCCCTGAACGCGTTTTTAATCAAGGGCTCCCACAATAGATCTCATTCACATCCGATAACGCGAATCTTTATAAATGGGAATACACGTTCTATCAACCGCAATGAGAGTGAATGATGAGGGAGAAGATGAATGATGAAATTGCTCCACCCTAGAGAATGTCAATCAATTTTCAGAGGGGAAAAAAGTAATATCATGCTGGTCATGTATTTACAGAATCCATAAAGGGTAATCAGAAACTCGAGGTCCAATAGTAGAAGTGTGTTTGATTCGAAATGGTCAGCCGTTGTGGCTTTTACCGAATATTTATTTAAAGAGACGAAAACCCAACTTGACTTTTATAAGTCGGAATGTTGAATTATTACCCTCTGCGTACCAAAATAAAGTAATGTCTGTCTCCACTTACCTTGCATACTGCCCTGTGCCATATCCTCTTCTCTCTCTCTCTCTCTCTCTCTCTGTCTATCTATATATCTACCGATATGTATTATTTATCTATCTATCTCTATATATTTATTAATTTTATCTATTTATCTCTCTCATCTCTTTATCCATTCCCTCCCCTCTTTATTTTTCTCATTTTCTCTCTCATTTTCCTTAAAGCCCATCTAAAGTGTTGGGAGCCCCAAATTCGCCTAAAATTTGATGGCAAAATGTCACTTAAATGTGAAAGAGGATGTCATTTAAGACACACTTCTGCAAAAAAAATTACCCAAAAATGTGTTTGAAGACAAAATATTGCTAAAAGAATACATAATTTGGGTTTTCTGTTGTACGCAGAAAACCTATATTTGGTATTCTTTCATGCAGTATTCGACTTCAAACACATTTGTTTTGAACATCCTTGCACAAATGTGTCTTAAATTACATCCTCACATTATTATACAGTTTAAGTGAAATTTTAGAGGGGCTTTAACTCCTTGTTGATTTCTTCTCCCTTATTTCTAAACTATGTTTCTGACATATTATGCTCTGCCATTATTTCATCTGGATATAAGAACAAGCATGTTTTATCTTGAACCTTGATGAGATCATCCCTGAATCAGCTTTTCCAAGCCATAAAATCATTGTAAAATGAACAGTATTTAATCAGCTGGCCTTATTTGCATGAACATGCATTCTTTCTCAAAATGTGCTTCATCGATTTTGGACAGCTGTCTGTAATGATGGCATGTGTTTACAATTTAGTGTGTATACCGTATCATGTGTGTGAACGTAACAGATAACAAATATAACATGACAAGTAACCTTGCTATTTTCGGAAGCATTCTAATTATCAGGGGGTGTGATATGTAAATGATAAACCACTCATCATGCATAATTTCAAACGTATTTGGCACGAATCGTATAATCACTTCTAATGATAAGGTTTGTTGGATAAAAATTATCAAAACAAGCAATCTAGACACCCCAAAGTTCATGTTAAAACCGATTTTGTTACATATTTTTTAAAACACGTTTGAAACAAAACAAACTTACAGTAGAACTTGCGCTCTAAAATGTCTACACATCTTAACATTTTGTCAATGTAGATGAAAACAATCCCTTTGTCAATTAAGACGATAAAACAACGTGTCTATAACTAATTCTATTCTTAGTGGGCATATTTCGTTCACCGTTTGAAGAACAAGACTTGTCGAACATATTTCATATTAAAAGTTTCATGTCTGTTACACGTAAATGCCCCCTTAGTCCCATACATGACTTTATGCTTTTACCAAGTTATCGTGCCTTTACCAGGAACACCGTCCCTGCCTCTAACATAGCCGGTGTCAATTTAGATCGCCACGCTTACAAGGAAAATGATGACACCTTGGGAGGAGGAAAGAGGCCACATCTCCCCCGAGATGGGGTATATTATTCGATGCACTGCTCCGGGTAGGATCAGCATTTATCCCCTCGGCGGAAAATGTCATTGCTTCGTGTTTTCAATATCTGTTCTCAATAAAAGACGATTATCTTAATGAGATTTGTCCCCGAGGAATATGTAAGGGCCATTATAACACGATGACATCATTCAGGTGCCACTTCACATCGAAGACTTCAGACTCTCTGAGAAATGTCATTGTACCATGTAAACAGATTGTATGTAGGTTGATTCAATATAGTTTGTGTAAATATTGTGCAATTGTGAACAATAGCCACTGCCGGTATCAAGAGATAATTGTTGAAAGCTGAACCCCGTCTTACAAAGAGTTTCGATTGATCCGAATCAATCGCAAGTCCTCTAATCAATCGCAAGTTTGCAGTTTTCCATCCCTTATGTACATAGTTTCGATTGATATCAATCGCAAATAAGTTGCGATTAATCGCAACTGTTTGTAAGACTGGACCCTGGTCACATTAACAGTCCCTAAAAGGGGAGTCCCTAATAGGCCAATCAATTTGGCTCGCAGCAGCTCAGATGATATTGTGTTTTATTAATATATTCAAAAGTATCAACAACATTCTTACTCATGTAACATAATAAATACGTGGATCACAAATACGGTACAATCAACAACTAATGATGCCCGTGTAATAGACCATTTTCGCAATGTTATTAAATTTAATGAACAAAGCTTTTGAAGTGCCTCGTTACAAATAATTTCAATCACCTGTTACGAATAATTGGTTTTCAATATTCAGAATACTAGGTAGGACAAACATTATAGCTTTCCCTACCTAACAACACGTAATGTGTGCAATTCGCATTCTGACTATTGAAATACATGTACAATTCTTCGTAACAGATGAAGGAAATAAGTTGTAACGAGGCTCTTAACAAAGATGTGTGCATTAAATTTGATTACATTACGAAAATGGCCTATTGGGTTTAAGCATTACTGGTGTTGTGAGGTGTGATAAATCGAGTGATTATCATTGATCAAAGTGTTTGTTATATCAAAAGTCCAGAATAGATGCACTACATATTAAATCGTGTTCATTCTCTTGTTTTTTTCAGAGTCATTTGCTGGAATCGATAATGAACAAAGATGTATAAAGTTTATGTAGGCCTAGTAAAAAAAATAATAATAATAAGCAGTTATAATTTATTTCTTCTCAAACAGGCATATGCACAAACTGTTTCGGGGTTTCTTCAGTATTGTTTTCCTGAATAATAGGAAATATGTTGTATATAATCATGACGGTTCATAGAATTTAGTCAGACAATTATGTCACACTAAGTCATCCCGATTCTCAATACAAGTGTAAGTTCACACTACACCGCTCAATACTTCATTTCTATTAAGCGCTTAACATTATATTTATGAACACTATATTTATATTATATTTATATCTATATTACCCCGGTCATTAGATTCATTTGCTACTCCTCAAATGATAGTGCACACGCTCAGGTCCCTGAGGAGTATTCCGTCCAGGTGCCATTTTAACAAGCGCACACATGCCAATCCAGCCGCATTAACGTTCACATACGCACGCCTGGGTGGAGAGTGGCAAATGTAGATTAATGTATTGCCAAAGGACACAAGTGCCGTGCCGGGGTTCGAACCTGCGACCTTCACATTTCCAGTCAATTGTTTAAACCAGTTGAATCACTCGACTACGCGACACCTCTAAAATTAAATCAAAGAGGAGTATTGATTTCTGTATGAGGAAAGTTGTTTACAGTTTTATCAGAATTGCTCAGGAGAAGAAAAATAGGTGTGTGTCCCAGGATATGAGATTCACATTATAGTGAATATTAAGCAACCACCTGGATAGAAAGACCACCTTCCCACGTAGATTCCATTTTCATGCTCCTCTTAAGGAGTGCTTATTTGGGACCTGCACTTACATATATGAAGACCATCTGCGTTTATGTTAAGTGAGAGTATATTGAGACTTGCAAAATATCTTTACATGAGTACTGTTAGAAGCTTATACTTTTGTATTTAGTATTTCGACATTGAACTCCTAACGTAACAAAGTATTCATTTTGTGATTGGTGCTATTTAATCTTGTACGCCTCTATGAATACCATCCAATAGACCATTTCAATAATGTAATCATATTTAATGCACAAATCTTTGTTACGTGACTCGTTACGACATATTTCATTCACCCGTTAAGAATAATTGTATTTCAATAGTCAGAATGTGAGGTTATTTGGTAAAACAAGCCATAATGTTTGTCCTACCTTGCAACAAGTAATATATGCGATTATTCCTAATAGGTGCATATACAATAACTTGTAACGAGACACTTATGCCTAGGTCACATTTGATCTACGGCTAGTATACGGCGGCCGTAGGCGGCCGCAGAGGATCTGCGGTGGCCTCAGGGTCACCTAGGGCGTATCCCTATCTTTACAGGCCGTACGGGTCGCCGTGGGATTTTAGCGCGGAGTTATAACTTTTTTTCATTTCTAGGTTCGCCGTAGCAATTAGACAATTAGACACACCGCAGCGATGCCGTAGAGCGGTTCAACGGCGACCATACGTCGGGCGTATGGTGGCCTTGCGGCGACCTTGCGTCTGCCTCGGTATTTGCCAAACACCTACGGCCACCGCAGGGACGGCCTAAGGCGACCGTGCGTCATCACTTCAAAGGCCGTACGGCAGCCGCAGGTTTTCTGTCTCCACAACTTAAAAATACGCTGTGCGGCTACCCTAACGTTTGTGACTGCTACAGTATGTGACCGTGGGAATGGTGCGGCGGCCCTTTCATTTCTATTGGCCGTAGATATTTTAGACCCCACGGCCGCCGCGGCAAATGTGACCTAGGCATTATAACAAGGGAATGATATAAAAATATTAAAATGGTCTATTCCACTTCCGTTAGTCCCGCCAATAGCGTTAAAGATGGGTCTTAAATAAGATAGTGTGTTAACATTCACGAATGACTTGTCGGCATATCAATCATCATTAGATGCGTTCCCTTTCCGACAGACTGAGTCGTATATACCACTTCCAACCAAATGTATTTCGGGTTGATTTTGGCAATGAGTTATTGTACAATGACAGCGATAAATGTGGTTGAACCCCTTCATAACTCCAGAATTAACTTCTAAGCATATGGGTGGATACATGTTTAAGTCATCTGATATGTACGTTTGCTTAGTGTTGCTGATATTGTGATAAAGCCAGGTTATTTGGTGATTTGGTTCCATATAATTATTATTGTCAAGTAGCATCGTATAAATTATGGTATAAGATGACATCAGGGTTCCGTCTTACGAAGAGTTGCGATTGATCCAAGTCAATCGCAAGTCCTCTAATCTATCGCAAGTTTGCAGTCCCCTATCCCTTATGTACATAGTTGCGATTGATATCAATCGCAAATAAGTTGCAATTAATCGCAACTCTTTATTAGACGGGGCCCAGAATTATCAGTTTACTTGAAATTTTGGTTTGATACAAGCTCTAGAGGGGCGTTTTAAAATCGATCCAATTATTATCAAATCATTATGGCTTCGTATAACATATGGGATAAAACAGCTTGTATTTGCCTATAATAATAACTGTAATATCCGTCTTTTGTGGATAATTATTTAACTGTGTTTTTTTGTTTTGTTATCCCAATTACCCTTCTCTCAGCGATATTTTCACTACGCTAAATCTAAAACATATCAATCTGTACATCATCTTTCCAAATTTAATTGAGATATCATTGTTTTGATATTTTGATGCATATTCAAGGTCATTTCTAACTTGTGGCATTAAGCAAATCATTCTTCTCTCTCTCTCTCTCTATCTCTCCCCCTCTCTCTCTCTCTCTCTCTCTCTCTCTCTCTTTCTATCTAACTAACTATCTATCTCCTCCTTTTCCTCCTCCACTTTTCCCTCATTCTCTCTCCTCCCTCCTCTCTCCCTCTCCCTCTCTTTTCCTCTCCCTCTCACCCTTTCCTGTCATACCATGCAATGAGCCGAAACGTACATGTTCTCCGTGAAATAAATCACCTCTACATTTTGGCGGTACGTCTCTCTCGTAAAGTTTGAGTTCGGAATTTGCAAGAAAATAGCGTTACCCCGTCTGCCCACTTCACACGTCCCCACTTATAAGAGGACGTGTATGGTGATGAAACGCAGGCGAAGTGGATGCAGTAAAATATTGGTGATAATGATACGATGGGCATGTCAGGGTTTTATCACATAGCCTGCTTTCACGTCACCGAACTCTTTTCGTCTGTTTTGTATCCGACCCCCCTAAGCATTGATCAGCGTTCCGCCACAAACGCCGCTCCTTATTGGCCACAAAACCAAAACACTGAAAGAGGCGCGATCTAGCGGGTCGCAACTAAATCTCACTAGGCACAAGGCAGAAGGGCACACTACTCATCGAGTACCCTATTGTCTCGGTAGAACATTACAAGGACCGGATTAGTACCTCAATTAACAAAGCTGAGACCTTTCTCTTTTTACTAACTTTTGTTTCGTGCCCGCGACTTAAGGAGGTTATCCATCCGCTGGAAGGATTCTCGTACTTCTTTTAAAAACGGTGGCATCAGTGTTCTATCGTGCTTAAGTATGTGATTTTGGAATATCCGAGACACATCAAGGTGAGTGGTACGACATTACTCTTGTTGTGATTCTTTTATTACAGTTATGTCTACTTTGCAGTTGCTTCAAGAGCAGTCAATGACACTACTATATCCGGACCTCTCCAATATATACTAGTTTTCCACCTTTACAATTTTTATCTTACCATTAATGTTATTTTCTTCGTAAGCTGCATGATTTTATACTACATGTATGTGGTTACATACGACAGCGTACATTTAAGGAGCTTGTCCGAACGGAATGGGTCGAAACTGCAATTTATGTAAATAAAACGAGCGAAATAGGCATATACAACAAAACAGTTTCGTTAAAGTACAGGGGCTACTCGTAGAACGTTTTTTATTCTATAAAAAATATATAGCATGATCAGAAGGTTTGTCTTTTATCAGTGAATATACTTGGGTCTCAATTTACCATGTGTACCGATTGATATGTATCTGAATATAATATATATAATGATGTCATTTTATTAGCATCTAACGTGGTTAGCTTAATAACACCTTTGCTTTCTTCGCCTCTCTGCATGCACGGTCGGTCGTTTGCACAAAAACAATAGGTACCAATCGGTGGAAGGATTACTTTGAGCCACACAATGGCTTTGCAAAATTACTCTTTGAAGCCTTTTGTAGATCTATCACATGATGCAGTGCAGCGAGATTATTTGCGTGCCACATACAGAGTGTTGTCCTTTTTAAATTCTAGTCCATGGTATTGCCGTAAAAGTGCGACAATGAGCGACATAATATTGACAGTACTTGGACTGCAATATGCACGGATATGAATTGATTAGATGATATTTAAGAAATACTAGATGAGTTATATGATTTGTATGAATATGATCATTATCGATTTACCGAATCATTTTAAGCTGTAACGTGGTCCGACTGAAATGACCGCGGTCCATGGAAATTGTTTGATTGAATAACGATACGATTAACATAGTTTAGGTTAATTAAAATGCCAACACAAATAACCCCCATGTGTCACATATACCAAAGGTTTCAAGATTATTTAAGTGTTTCCGGTGCAGGATTGATCACAGGTGTCAAAAGGGTTAACATGGAGCTCATCAAGAGCACAAAAATATATATTGGTGCCTTGGAGGGCGGATAGGTTTTTGGGTGGGGAAAATGCACAAATCCATGTTATTGGTACAATGGACATTTTTCCGCTTTTTTATAGGGACATGTTGTCAAGGTCTTCTAACATCATTTTGAAAAAATGGCATATCGATTTTTGTAAAATACTTTTTTAAACATCGCCAAAAAGTAACAAAAGCTGCAAATCGATTTTTCAACTAATAACAGAAGCTAAAAAGAAAATAGACAACAGCTCTATATAGGCCGAGATAGAGAAAGAAAGGAAAAAATAGATAGAAAAGAAGAGGGAGGGGGAGAAGGGAAGGAGTGAAAGAGAAAGGGGAGAGGGAGAGGGGAGAGAGGGGGAGCGGAGAGAGGAAGTATGAGAGTAACAAAGGTAAAGAAAGAGAGGGAGAACAAAAGAGAGGGAAGAAGAGAGATAGAAACTAAGAATGAAAGAGAGAGAAAAGATTAGAGCGAGAGAGAGAGAGAGAGAGAAACAGAGAGAGAGGGAGAGAGAGAGAGAGAGAGAGAGAGAGAGAGAGAGAGAGAAACAGAGCGAGAGAGGAGGAGAAAGAAACAGAGAGAGAGAGAATGGGGTTATAGGACAGTGACAAGATAAGGAAGAGCACAGCTGGGGGCAAACACGGTATACTATAAATACTGTGTATACGCCTTAACAAAAGTTCGTCTTCGGAATGCACCTATATCCACTTACCCCTTTCCTTTCATCGTGCTACTTATAAATTGCCTTTATGTATTGGCAAAATGAACAATAAATGTCCCATTATATTACACGCGCTAAAAAATATCATACCGACCGAAATAGAATGAGATATTTTTATGAGACAGAGAATAACTCCTGCTCCTCCTCGTCAAATACAACGTCGAAAGCCACAGGGCAAAATTGCTTTTGACAATAGTTTGGAATAGGTCATTTGCAGTGGACATATGAATTCATAAGTCATTTCTCCACCATCAATATTGCGGGCTTAAGTAGACCTGTATGGTCGTGAAGCAAATTTACCGGCGTTTAAGCGCCTTCGATTCGTCACCGTGTTGTTGCCCGCTTTTCTTGTAGTTCAGAGGGTTGGTGGCGATGGTGTGGTGATGGGGGAGGGGGGGGGGGGGAGGGGAGGGTGCTTGTTTTTGTTTGAGTGAAGTGGAAATGGGAAGTACGCATTGCATGGACACCGCTCACATCTATTAGCTTGAAGCGAAAAGTATTTGTGTCATTCGTATATAGGTCTAGTGAACTCGAGGAGCACAATCTAACGCTCCCTCGTCGACGAAAGAGATCCAACAAAATCAATGCTATTCTTTGTATAGCCAAACGCCGATGCAATTTCACTCATACGCATTCACGTACTTACTATCAATAGCACATATTTTTCTTTTGATATGCCTTAGTATTGCCAAGAACATAATAAAATTGAAAAATGTAGGCACACTTCCATCTTTAATTGATTAATGCCTTCCATTCTTCTTCAATTAATATAAAAAGGGATTTATTTTGATACAAAAACTCGTTCGTACTGCAAGATGAGTTTTTTTTTGTTCGGTGCTATCTCCGTCACAAGTTGTTCAGGTCTATAATAATTATGTTAAGTTTACATAATGCTACTCTCATCATATCCTCTCTCTCTCTCTCTCTCTCTCTCTCTCTCTCCCTCCTTCTCTCGGCTCATCTTTTTTCCTTAGTATGCATTTTCTGCCCCCCCCTCTCTCTCTCTCTCTCTCTAACCCCTCTCTCACTTTCTCTTTCTCTCTCTAACCCTTTCTCTCTCTCTCTCTTTCTCTCGCTCGATTCCCCCCTCTCCCATCCTCCCTCTCTACCCCCTTCCCACATTTTAAAAGATTGGTTTAGTTCACCCAAGGTTTATCGCTATTATCTTGTATTTACTCTACCGATACTCCCCATACCTTCCAAACATTTATGCATTTAAGTAAACCCTCCATAACAGTTTACATCTCGGTTGACATTCAAGCCTGTCCGACGGATTCCTTCAAATGAATAACATCTTTCAGCACAGCCTTTCCACATTCCCAATCTTCCTATAACATAAGACAGACGGAACAAGAGACTGTCTGTAGTCACAAAAGGCCTTAACTCCAACTTTCTTCCCCTTCGGATCAGTGACGCACAGCCACAGAAGTGTCGCTGATTTGCTTATGTGATCTCAACAAGAACGGCTCTATTTTCAATGTTGTGATTTACATTCGAGCACCATGTAAATCGAAATTTTTATTTCATATAGAAATAGAGAGAGAGAAAAGGGGAGAGAGAGAGGGGAGGAGAGAGAGAAAGAGAGGGGGAAAGAGAAAGCAAGAGGAGGGGGTATATTGAATCTCACCATGTCTCATGCAAAGGCGCACATCCTACTTTGCATTCAAATTGAGATGTTTTTGCAGATTAAAAAAAAAAGGTCCATGGTCGAATCGTTTGCTTGTTTTTGAAGCACAACATAAAACCCTCTTTTGAATTCGATATTTGAATGTGCCTTTCCCATGACAACAAAACGAAATCCATTTGGACGAGGTCACAAATGAATAAGGTATATTACAGTAAAGTATTTGTTCCAGCTAAAGAATGTATGTGCCATTACCTTTTAGGAGAAATGAAAGCCAGTAATTCAGTTTTACAGGGAGGCGAGATTCGAGGACCATTTAAGCCGAAGAACTTTGGTCAACTGTGCTTTCAGAACTACCGAGCTCAAGATGACCATCAAATATCATATCATCAAATATATAAAGTTATGGCCATAAATGGGGGAGGGGCTGGAGGAGGTTGTTACCCCCTACGCCCCCCCCCCGAATAATGTGAATATCAATATTCGGATAACCGCCACATTATTTCGGACCGCGTATTCAAAAAGGAAATCCTCGCTCGCTTCGCTTCTCTTTCTCGCAATATGTAGAATTGAAAATGTTGATGTTCAGGCGAGATTTCATTTCCACATGGTCTTACTGATGATAACCCATGTTTGTCTCTTTTTTTTAAATTAACATTGATTAAAATCA
Source organism: Mesocentrotus franciscanus (assembly GCA_037976565.1). Taxonomy (NCBI): domain Eukaryota; kingdom Metazoa; phylum Echinodermata; class Echinoidea; order Camarodonta; family Strongylocentrotidae; genus Mesocentrotus; species Mesocentrotus franciscanus. The sequence continues at coordinate 13,560,021 of CP137679.1, forward strand.
CTTAGCCTCTTAATAGTTTGTGAAGTAAATGTTTCTTTGTAGACTTTTAAATATAATAGTATGGTGATTTCCTTTTTCATCATTACTCTCCTCATGTAAGAATGGCACAATGGATGACCTTTTTTCTGGGCAGATGACCCTGAATGAGGATTGTAAATGAATAAATTAATTAATTAATAAATGAATGAATAAATAAATGAATACAAAAATAAATGTTAAACAAAATGGTAAGGGTCAGTCTTCTGAAATCAGTAATGAATGCAGCAAAAATCTCAATTATGGCTGGAGAAAGCGTGACTGAATTTAAGGAAGCGCTATGCGAAGCGTGGCCACCGGAGTTCCTTCCTTCCTTGCTTGTTTTCCCATCTAATTCCAGATACTCTAAATGGGAGGTAAGCCGAAGAGTTGGTATTAAATCAATTGGATTTTAGACTTCACTCGTCACTTTGTTAGCTTGCCTCGCATCTCTCCCGAGAGCACCGGCTGTATTGGACAATGTTGCTAGAGCACATGTATAGGTATCTACATTACACATAGGAGTGGGGGACTGGGTACGTTTCTTTTCTATGACATGCATACAGAATAAGAACATGAAGGTTAACATCAATGTAAGAGACAAAAACGAAATGAATATAGTAAAAGAAAGCAAATGAGAAGGGGAAACGAACAAGACTGGATAGGAATAAGAAAGATGATGCAAAAAATATAAATATATTAAATTTATGTCAAGATGAAAATGGAAGGAAAGTGATATTTTGGAAATAAATGAGAAAAGAGCAATGAAAACCGGAGAAAATCAAATGTATTCAATTAACATGAACTGCGGCGACATACAACAAAGAGTGACACATTTTGAGCACAGATGCCTGCATGAATACGCAACATAATATTAGAATGGCATAACCTGCATCTAGTATAGAAAATTCCCCCTCTTCATCGATTTCTGGATACGCCACTGGCTTATTTGCTTATTGCTTCATGAAAATTGTTTCATATTTGCTCTCTGGCACTTGATTAGTTGCATTGTTTCATTTCGTGAATGTGAGAAATGATCAAGGACCGATGACAGATACACGTTTATGTACCCGTCATTCATGGCTTTGTCGTATAGTCCCTAGAACAGTAATCATAATAGGTCGCTCGTTTGTTTAATAACAGTATAGAGATGCAATGTGCAAGTGAAGCCGATGTCACCAATCCCAATTTAAATGCTTTTAAATGCTATTTCCTAACCATATACAATCACCTACCAGCATTTTGCCAATATTTCCGTCGTCGTCGTAGTAGTAACAGTAATGATAATGATAACAAGTCAGAATAATATTATCAATGATAAAATAATAATAATAATAATAGTAGTAATAATAATAATAATGATAATGATAATAATGATGATGATGATGATGGTGATACAATTGATAGTAACAGTAATGATAATGATATCAAGTCAGAATAATATTATCAATGATAAAAACAAAAATAATAATAATAGTAATAATAATGATAATAATGATAATGATAATGATAATAATGATGATGATGGTGGTGATAAGATTGATTATGATAATGATAATAATAATAATAATGATAATAATAATAATAATAATAATGATAATAATGATAATAATAATAATAATGATAATAAAAATAATAATAATGATAATAATAATAATAATTAAAATAATTGTGTTAACCTACGGAAGCCTCTTCAGCAGCAATGCTGTTCTTCTTGAGGACCCTACAATTATTATTAACCCAGCAATTATCAAGTAAACCATTTACTCCTGGGAAAGAGTGACAAAATATGGATCAATGTCTTGCCATAGGATGTTAGTGCCGGGCTGGGGTTTCGAACCCTCATCCCTTGAATTGAGAGTCAAGTGAATGAACCACTAAACGAAGACAATCCCATGCTGCGTAATACTGCTTAAGTTTTTTTAATCAAAATCGTTGTTGTTGTTGTTGATGTTCTATACACTTATTCTAGGGGATGGTGCCAGATGATGTTTTAAAGGATGTACAGGTCTCAAGAAGAGGTGACAAGCAAACCGTTACAAAAGAAACATATGAAGGAGGATAAGTTTAAAAGAAAGAGGGACAAACCCTTGACTAGACACATTTTAATAGGATATACAACTTTGGAGACGATGACCCTTGTGATGTACTCATCTTTTTTTTTTTTTTTTTTTAAAGGCTTAAGATGAAAGAAAGAATTCAATGAGTATTATTCCACGTAAGTCTGCTTATATGTAGAGGAAAAGTGATTGCAGAGCAAACTAGTCTTTACAATATCCCGGAACATTGAATTCCAAAGTATTAAATCTTATTTCTGAGTACTTATCCGGGTGTTAGTACAATGTGAGTACGGGAAAGGCATGAGCTAGTGTGATAAATCACGGACCCGGCATCTAAATATACAAATGAATGTCCAACATCAGTCATCATGAATTCATATTGGGGTAAGATCAGAAACATATTTCGTGAAAAGAAACACGAACGATTGTGACGTAAATATGACAACACGAGTGTCATCACACGCGTATAATCGCATCATTAATGACGCCATCCATAACGCGTATGATAGAGACGTGCTGCTGGTTATCTTAAGTTAAAGGTGCTGTTTAGATGAGTATCAGAGCCCAACGATTTTTATTTTGTTTCGGGGGGAGGGGGAAGATGGCACCATGATTTTTTTAATCCGGAATTTAACATTTCTAATTTGCGACATCAATAATTAATGACTCTTACATGAATGAATCAATCCGCAACGAGTTTGAGTGAGTTGTTATTTTGCATATAAGTGCTTTCGCATATCATGTGCAGCTTATTATGTTGGTACATATTTTCTCAGAAAAGCAGTTCCAATACAAGTTTAACCATCTTGCATGAGGCCTATTTAGGAGCTACTGGGAGTATTTCAAGATATATTCACTTTGATAAATATCTGTCATGCCTGTTATGTCGTCTTACAATGCTGTACAATGCTGTAAGAAGAAGGCATTTTGTTCTTTAAAGCCACGCGGGGGAAGTACTTTTTGTTGGGGGGGATTGATGGGGGGCTATTTTTTATGAACCACACATTCTCATTTGTTGACATGTGATTATTCACCGACTGTCCTTTTTACGTGATTACTTAATGGCAATTTTCGACCCTTAAATTACATAACATTGTCAAATGACAATTGACATTGGTTGCAGGGTTGCTTCATGCAAAAGGAAACAGACACCAATTAATGTCAGGTTTATGTGTATGAATATAGTGGGTCCATTGGTGGGATGCATTTCAAGACAAGAAACAGATGGATGTGACAATGGACTCTATATCCAGGAGTGGTCTTTTAGAGTAGCTCATTACAAGCTACTCCTTTTTTTCAGCCGGTCAGATGAATCATTTGCAGTCGTCATTACCGCCCGTGTATTCCAGCTTTCGAAATTAGGAACACAGTGCAACTCGGACCTAGCAAAGAGAGACCCCAGTTACACGGCAGAAACGACGCCACGTCGACTCCAAACCGTCCCATTCTTGGCCATTCAGGATAACGTAATCAATAATTTGGTCGCTCTTTCGTCAGGCTGGTGTCAATTAGGAGGCACAATAGCTCATTGGTAAACCAGTGGTCTTGTAAACGAGAGGTCCTATAGGTTCGAAACCCAGTCGATGCTTTCGTGCTCTGTTAGTAAGGCATTTATCGTCATTAACAAGTCCCTCGGATAGGTCATTTCAAGATGCCGTAGGTCCCCTGGTTGCTCATTTACAAGCACGCATGTGCTTTCTTTGCAGTAAGGTAAAATAAACAAAACAAACAATGCAACCAATCTCGTTGGTGTGACTGGGGTATGAGCCCACAGAGAGGAGGAACGCCTTGATGATGTCATTACGATGAACGAGATGGAGTACGTGTTACACATGTTTTCTCCCGCAGCTACGGACGTGAAGACGAGCAGGTCTTGGGGCGAGCCTCCCGCTGGGTCTGTGCGGGCGGAGACAGCCACAAATAGCTCCTATGGTGTCCGGTGCCCGCGACCCCTGAATTCCCTACATAGCTAGTGTTCCGATTGCGTGGTTGAGGTCTGGCCTGGTCTTACATGCTTGCTTGCGATGGGCATAACTCAATTTACATGACTTGCAATATTGGTCCACTGGGACGCAATTGACAGTGGACGAAGTAGGATAAAGTGATACAGAAAGAGGATGCTGGGCAAGGATTTGGGGTGGGATCAAAAAGCAGCCGCGTAACTTTATGAGGCTAAGCATTGGATGTAAAATTTTCGTGTACATCAGACATGACAGAAGTAAAAGGAAAAAAGGGAGGGAGAAAGAAAGAGGTTCTTAAATAGATCAACATAAGATAATTAAAGATGGGAAGAGAAATTAGGAAATAAGAAATTCAATTTTCTTCTAAAGGATACGTTTTGTTGTTGTTGTTTTTTTTTTTGGGGGGGGGGTTACCAATAGAAAGAGAGTGGACAACATAGAAAAGGATTAGGAGAGAGAGAGAGAGAACGAGAAAGAAGAGAGGAAGATGTCGATGTACTTTTTTGTTATTCATCCAATAAAATAGCTAATGTAAATTATTATTTTATGATAATATTTCCAAAATTAGAGTTACATAACGATGCCTAATCCGACTAATACTTTTTTTTGTACCGCTTTTATTGAAATCCTGTTAATATTTGAAATTCCATGGGAAGTCCGATGTTTTGGAAAGATTGTTTGTGATTTTTTTTCTCCATCTAAGCTGGGATTCGAACACTGAACCCTTGGATTGAACTTCAAGTGAATGAACCACTATACCACTTGCAAAAAGCTGATGTGAACTCTCCTGTTGAATATTTGATGTCACTTTTAGAACTAACAAAATGAAATCTAAAGCTGATGTGAAGTTCATATCGATTACGTTAAAGTTACATTAGTGAATGATCAAATAAAACGTAAAGCGAATGTCCCTTATTAGGAGAGACAAACTTACAAACTGAAAACTACATCTGATATGAACACCCCGTGTTCAATGTAAGTTATAATAGCGACCAACTGAAATCTACATCTGATATAACACCCCCTATTCAATGTGTTCAATGTAAGTTATAATAGCGACCAACTGAAATCTACATCTGATATGAACACCCCCTGTTGAATATGTTCAATGTAAGTAATAATAGTGACCAACTGAAATCTACATCTGATATGAACACCCCTATTGAATGTGTTCAATGTAGGCTAAGTAATAATAGTGACCACCTGAAATCTACATCTGATATGAACACCCCTATTGAATTTGTTCAATGTAAGTAAAAATAGTGACCAACTGAAATCTACATCTGATATGAACACCCCTATTGAATGTGTTCAATTAATTAATATTAGTGACCAACTGAAATCTACATCTGATATGAACACCCCTATTGAATGTGTTCAATGTAAGTAAAAATAGTGACCAACTGAAATCTACATCTGATATGAACACCCCTATTGAATTTGTTCAATGTAAGTAAAAATAGTGACCAACTGAAATCTACATCTGATATGAACACCCCTATTGAATTTGTTCAATGTAAGTAAAATAGTGACCAACTGAAATCTACATCTGATATGAACACCCCTATTGAATGTGTTCAAATAATTAATATTAGTGACCAACTGAAATCTACATCTGATATGAACACCCCTATTGAATGTGTTCAAATAATTAATATTAGTGACCAACTGAAATCTACATCTGATATGAACACCCCTATTGAATGTGTTCAATGTAGGCTAAGTAATAATAGTAACCAACTGAAATCTACATCTGATATGAACACCCCTATTATAAATTTGTTCAATGTAAGTAAAAATAGTGACCAACTGAAATCTACATCTGATATGAACACCCCCATTCGAGTGTGTTCAATAAAAGTAATAATAGTGACCAACTGGAATATACACGTGATGTGAACTCTCCTTGATCATACACTGACACTCTGACCGACTTGCGTGCTTGCAGGACTATGTACCTTTTAAGTCTTACAGGGTGTTCATTGGTGACCAGTTCTAGATTTTTCTCTGTAAAATGATCTCTCACCCTTAGAAATGGAGACACGTGGTCATGGATCATGAAGTGAGTATGTGCCATCAAGTTAATGATGTATCACCGGGCTAAGGAGAGATACAAGAGAAGGTTTCATCTAATGCTTATCAGATTCCTAATCAAATACCATCACGCGCACTCTGGATCTAAACAACATCGGAGACTTGATAGGGTGTGGTAGTCTTTAGCTCAGACCTTCATGCGCAAATTGGATCTAAACAACATCGGAGACTTGATAGGGTGTGTTAGTCTTTAACTCAGACCTGTCGTTACCACTCAATATTTGTTTCTTCTTTAAGACGATGATAGGCCACATAAAGTACAGCAGCCATTAAACCCATAATAAGATACCAATTATTACATCCTAAAGGAGAATGAAAATCAACAAAGAGCAGCTCATAATCATATTAAAAATTGTCAACCAGCAATAGAATAAAATCGTGAAATTACTTGTGTTTTATTACATAGCAAGAAAAATAATATCTCCAAGGTTTGCAGTTCCGTTGCTACCCATTCTCCTATGGGAGTCGCCGATTTTATAACACTAGTGATGGCTGGCAACTTTGAATAAGATTATTATCAGCTAATTTTTGTTAGTTTTCAAATTGTCTACCGTTTGAAAGGCAGAGGAATTGTGGAATAAAAGCATATGAAATTAAAATGAATGATTAAGGGAAAGTAAGACAGAGTGACTGTGCACTCTAAAAAATCACCATATAAAAGGGCCAAGGGTGACCCCTTTTTTCTCTCAAAATTGTATTTTTTTTTATTTCAACTTACTGGATCAAAAACTATAAAGTTTGAAATCAAGCATGTTATTCTGACATTTTGGACAAATCCTCGGCCCTTTTAAAAAGTGATTTAACCTTTTAGTTCTCAGAGTGTGGGACTGGATTGGGGAAGACGTAAAAGAAGCTTCAGTGTTGTTGGACGTCTTATATTATTTGCTCATATTGTGATATTAAGATGAACCTCACAACAGCCTCTTTTTTGTTGGTCACAGTGATTATCACGTGCATGGATCTACACGACCGTGTGTAGCTTTAAAATGAAAGAAAAATTAGATTTGGGATTTTGGGTCAATGAAAGGCACTTTGCAAGAAGCAGGACATCTGGAATAACACGAACCAACAGCAAGGTTACGAGTAGACGGATGGAAGTAACCTTGGATGAAATATTTCAACAACAACAGCAACAGCAAATAACAATGGTAGTAATGTTATGCGTGTAAATTCATGATATAATGTATCCCAAAAGAGGGAGGGGGGATGTTTTTCGATGAACTTACCAACAAATCATTCTGCTCAACAACAACAAAATAAGCGAACTCCAACATTTTGAACATTGTACGGAACATTATCCAAGAACATTTCAATCGAATAATACTTTTTTTATATATTCGTTACACATTGAGGAGTCGGATGGAGAACATAATTTTCATTTCTATATTATAAACCCAAATAATGACTTTACAATGTGAGATCGTTGCGTATCACCATGCAATATAATCATGATCATAGCCTCATCAGTATTAGTACTGCTCTTCATGGAGGCTTTGCAATTACGAATGTCTTTTCCACCCACCTGGGTCGAGAGAGACAAATGTAGTCAAAACACCAATTCACGGATGAAATCACCTAGTTAAGATCGAATCCAAGACGTATGAGAGTCAAGAGCCTTAACCAATAGATTACAGTGCTCCCACTAAAATAGTCACATTTGTATAGCGCTTAATATTGCGTTTCTAAACGTTTGACATTGTAATTATTATTACCCCAGTCATTGGATTCATTTGCTAATCCGCACATGATAGTGTGGGAGTATGGGGAGTATACTTGTCAGGCGCCATGTTACAAGCGCGCACATGCCAATCAAACTACATTAACATTCTCATCTTACCGGGTAGCCATTTATCCCCTGGGTGGAGAGTGGCAAATGTAGATTAATGTATTTCCAAAGGACATTAGTGCCGCGGCGGGACTCGAACCGCGAACCATGTGATCCACTGTCCGGTGACATATCCACTAGACTATGCAACGATAACCCCTCTCAAGACCTTTGCATTCAAGGGACATCTGTGAGAGATGTAATAAAGTGGTAGAGTCTGATTTATGAGAGGGATCGAAGAAAATGTTTCATCGAAGGAGGTAAAAATCCTCAAAGCAATTCTGCCTACCAGCTGTGCTCTGTCTGTCATATCACTGTATATCAGGTTTGGTAATATGCCATCTAGTTTACGGGACGTGATATCATGAGCGGGACCTTTTTTTCCTCTCTTCTTCGTTACAAGTCTTTCTTAAAATTGCAGACTGGGCTAGTGCCTTTGCAGAAATTTGTTTCCCAGGTTTGTTGCCAGACACTGACGGTGTTAAACCTCGTGTACTCTCCTGTTAAAGAATTCTTAATTGTCTATGTTTTTAGCTGATTAGAAATAGAGCTAGTCTATTAAAGTTCCCTCTCTTTCTCTTTAACTCTCTCTCACTCTCTCATCTCTCTCTCTCTCTCTCTCTCTCTCTCTCTCTCTCTCTCTCTCTCTTTCACCCTCTCTTTTTCTCTCTCTCTCTTTCTCTCTCTCTCTCGTTCTCTTTCCCTCTCTCTTTCTCTCTCTCTCTCCCTTCTTTCTTAAATAGAAGCACTAACCTTATATCAATGAGAGGTGAACCCGTGTCCTGATTTAAAGGACATTTTGTATCTGGGTGTTTTCGCAGTGGAATTTTTATAAGGTACGGTTGAGATATATCTGTATCCATGTGAGGAACTTGTCTATCAAATTGGATTTTGTTAAAGTGACTCGGTAACATTGTTGAAGGTTGATGAAAAAACTGCGTAATTTTTGTATGAAATGTTACTTATTATATTCCTTCTCCCGTACTAACCCTCTAGCATGCAAAAAAATCCTGAAAAAATTCTCAAATCACAAAGATATTAATGGTTTTCTTTGAAGGCGTCACTGGTCAACACCTTCAACCATTTTTGAATTTTCCCAACTGTTTTTCCATGAAAATAAGACACAAGACAGGATTCTTAAATGTTTGGAATGATATATAGAGCCAATTTATAGCTTTGTTACGATTTTCTTTCACCTAAAATTAAATTGTTATAATATAGTTGGGAGAATTAAGGAATCTATCAGATCAGTTTTCCCCAATTTTTATCGTTAATAATGGTCTGTTTTCACTCAAACTTTCAGATTATCTTTAATTTTACATCTAGCATTGAAGTCACTACCTTAGCACAATTTTCTCTCATCTGAACAATGTTACCAAGTCCCTTTAATTGTTGAAAGGCACTTCCCATACTTGTCATATAAATATATTCTATAGCTCGTAATAAATTACAATATGAAAGGCGTAATGTTAAAATATATGTTCTTGTTATAATATTTTATATTACCGTTCAATGTAGAAATATAAATATATATATATATACATTTACTCTAACCCCTAGGATTAATAGTTTTGCCATCAAATAAAAGTTTTCTTTAAATATGTAAACACACGTATCAGTTTAAAATCTATATATCATTGTCGAATTGATATCTAATTTTTAAATTATAATGTATATTTTGGTAGAGGAATTCAACTGTGAATTCAGTCCAAACACTGAATTCACAGTAGACGTTTTTTTTTTTTTTGGGGGCAGACTTTTGCGCCCATGGCCGTATACAACGTCACTTATAATTTATTATTAATCATAATTTCTAATTTAACCCTAATCCATCTTATAATGAAGTGTAGAAAATAATGAGACAAGCTACACAGTCATGCAACAAACTTATCTAGATTGTAGCGGTGGAGGATTTTGTTGACGCTTCAGGTGTGTGTGTCAATAGAATGTGTCAAGCGTCTTGAAAGATGGCCTTGAGTTCCCCCTCCTATCACCTGGGGAGCAATTAAGGAATGCTTAATCTCCTGGGGTGAGATGGAATAGGTTTGGAATAGATGACCACACGTTCCAATTAGCAACATGACGTGTCTGTGAAACCGGGACTGTTGACAGCTTGGGGGTATCTTAGACAATTTATTTGCGACACTATCAAGGTATATTGTTACATTCACTCTGCCCTCTGTAACATTTTCGCTTCATGATGAAGTGGGATGGAAAGAGTAAAATCTTAATTGACTGATTGATTAGCCTTGTCGAGTAATGAGTCTACTCGACTCCCTCCATCTTTGCTCTCTGGGAAGAAAATATGATTGGATGTTATATTTTGAAGTCTATATGCATTGGACTGGTGTTGTGTATGATTTAAGAGTATACATACACTGTATGTCATACAGTCGTTTTTATATAATATATAAATGTATACAATGCTTATTTTTGTTAGTCGTGAGAGGGGCTGTGATTAAGGGATGCATGTTTAACATTTTGTTTGACTCAAGGAAAAAAATAAGTATATGATGCATTTTTGCAAGAAAAATATCAGGTATAGCATCGACACTAAACACACGCTAGACACTGAAGTTCGACTTGCTTGAAAACTTCAATGTTTTGCTTTTGCTGTGAACATGGACATTATTATAGGTAGAACAGTGAAGTAAGCGATATATTATAAATTGGATGTCTATTTTCCTCCTCATATCATAAAGGTGAAAAGGGTGCTAGAATAGGTGGGTGGGCACGATTGTGCATGATCAGTATATATACCCGCATTCTTAAGTGGATTATGGCGGCGTGTTTTACGCATTTGTCGTATTTCTGAGTTGGCACACCGTGATCGAGTTGCATTCATGGCGTGTCACGTGACCTGGCCGCTATCCAACGAAATCAACGATGCGGTATGAATATGTATAGTGGCGTGTGATGATGAAAGCACACAATCACACGATAAAAAGCGGCAATTTTTTCGCCTTGATTGTTTGTGTTTGGATTACCTGAGAGGTATCTTCACTGGAATTTTGTAAATATATGTGAAGGGAGTAGAGGTGAAATTAAGTACGCAGGGAATCGAGACTTGGAGTAGAGATAGAGGGACATAGATGGGAGAGAGAGAGAGAGAGTGGAGGCTGGAAGGCTATATTCTCTCTCCTTTTCTCTCACTCTTTCTAATGTTTCCGATGGCCGATATATTTATTTCATTTTTTTTATAGTTTGATTTGATTTGATTTCTGCATTTTTTCCCAGTACAGTAACTGAATAACAAGAACATGTAAACGTAAGGTTTGATACAAAAAAGAAAACAATAATAATTTTATATCATAATGTGATTATTGTTTTCTTTACATATAGTAACGAACACAATATTTATATAACATATTATTATAAATTTAAAGTATTATCCGAAATATCTGTGGAAAAAGTACAGGAGACCGCAATCGTAAGCGACGCTTGACTAGGACGACGGCCTCAAAGTGAAAATTTTGCCCCAGACGTTACCGACAACTTCTTTAGATTTTAGTATGCGTATCTCAGAAGTAGTAGTAAGGCACCTTTGAAGTCAATTTTAAGTTCAGAACCCCAAATACGATGTGTATAATAAGACTCGGGTCACCAAATATTTTAAACTTGCCCTATTGTCTTTTTCTCTCCCCTCATCCTCTTTGTGCAACTTTGTCGTCGGAAACCAATAAAGTGCTGTTCTTCCGTTGCTTTTTCATTAAATGTATCCGTATTTCTTATACATGTAGGTCTAGAATGATAAAAGCTATGATGGTCATGAAAATTTATTTTTTTATATAGATACACAACCATGACAAATAGTAACTGGTCTACATTTGTATGACCGCAACCTTTTCAGGAAAATGGAGGCGTAATACCAATACCAAACCTGCCATGTCAGTTACAAGGTTAAAGGAGGTTTAAATACCCTGAGGTCATTATTCTCAGACCTTGACCTCCTTATAACTGCAAAATGATATTAAATTGGATGTACTGTATATTATTAGGCAGAAACTTTAATTAGGTCACGGTCATTTAGTGAGGGGTAATTTGCGAAAGCATTTTGGCCGCAGGCGATTTTTCCCCTTGGGTGCTCAAAGAGAGATCACCTTTGCCGAGGGTCAGCATAGGGGGCGGGTGTTGTCTTGGACATGAGGGTTCGTGCACTATGAAGGAGATATGGAGAACGTTATCCCCTTCAATCTTACTCGTTCTTTTGCTGTCTCTCTGATTGTGTGTCTACTTGTCTATCCGTCTCTCTCTCTCTCTCTCTCTCTTAATCTCTTCCACTCACACTATGTTTTCCTCTTTAACATCTTTCCAATTCTCTTTCCGTCTTTCCGCCCCACCCCCTCCCCCCTCTCTCTCTCTCTCTCTCTCTCTCTTTCTCGCTCTGTATCCCAGCTCTTGCGTACACTATAACGTTCAGAGTGGATTGTTATTATTCTATATAAAGTAAAGGTTAAAAGTAATGGCTAATATATATTTATGTCATGATTTAAAAAAGTATATATAACAATAAATAACACAACCAGTGACGAACACAAAGAGATTCGAAGCTGTAATCTTCAATAAACTGTGTTTCCTTTCATAAAATATGATGATACCGCATGTACACATAGAAACCGACTTCACAGGAATCAGTATTTGTTGACCACGATGCATTCACAATGATAGAGAGAAGTATTTAGGATGAACTTTGCCGATAATCCTCAAAACGAAATTAGGAAAACGAAAAGAGCTACATAAGGGGTGAAGGTGGAAATCGCTTTTCCGCCTTAATGCTCTCAAACCGACTACATCACAACGTGGGAGGGCATATGCTTGCATAATGCTGTTAGGGTATTACACATACCGGTCATCTAGGTTCATGCATTTCAAACGTTTGGGACTAAAGGAAGGTGACGGCAAACTGGATTGGACATAACCTGCATAACTGTTTTCTAAAACTATTACACTGAGAAGGGCAATCCTTTTATCAGGGTACATCGACGTGTATTTAACGTTTCTATAATTAGCAGGTTCATATAAATGTGGGCTAGATGTCATTGTTCATAACCATTTGTAATGCTTTAGTAAAACGTCACATTGTCATGCGTGTATTTTGTGGTATTAGAGTAAACTTGAAGTGGTGTAGTTGCTTATGTTGATGGTTGCAGCCAAATGGAATTTTAAGTATACACCCCTACAACATTTAGTTTACATTTCTATACGTATTTTTAGAAGCGTAAGTTCAATCATCCCCAGAAAAAAGGTTCGTTTCTCTCTCTCTCTCTCTCTAATATCTATATATATATTTATATATATATCAATAAATATACAGTCAGATTTTATAATCCAATACATGTCACATATCGGGTTATAAGTAGTTATTTACCTGAAAAGTTTAAACTTCCCGGAAAAACGAAATACACGTACATCATTAACGTCAAGGGAAAAGAACACTATTTAAAGAGAGGGGTTGTTCTCATTTCAATATTTTGCGTAAATCTCGGCCAAAAATAGTGCCAAATCCGTACTATTGTCACTTTTTACACGTGTCACCTTCGTCAATTTCCTAGAAAAACCACCCCTCTTCCACCTATAGCTGGGCAACCAAGTCCGATCAAATCATAAACGTCAAAAAAATTAACGCGCTATAATTGCTTTACCTGAAAACTGGAGGATAACAGAGCAGAAATCTGTCACCTAGATGCAATTCCACAGTCATTATTATCCGAAATCTTTTTGCACCTGTACATTAAATAGTACAAATTTTATGTCACTCAGGTGCGTTTTTCTTATAAAGCCTGAAGTAGGCGGTGTACGCATGACTGCAAAATACATCTCAAACGATATTCATGATGTACAAACCATGCACACGATATCAATGTCTTTGAACAGATAGTCAGGTACTGTAATTCCATTTAATTCTAATGTTGCGGAATTTCATATTTCTCTTCCAAGAATTCAAAGGGCTTTATGTGTGGTAAGGAAGAGAGATTTGGTAGAGTACGATCCTAGTAATCTCTCCCTCTCTCTCTGTCACTGTCTCTTTCTCACTCGCTCCTTGGCTTTCCTTTTTTCTGTATTTTCTTTGTTTGTTTGTTGGCTAAGTTATTGTATGGCAAGTTGACCTTGTTTACGCTTGGGACATGATTTGTCCTAATACAGTTTATGGAAGATATATGAAAACAAACGAATACAAGAAACAAAATAATTTGTATTCCATAATTTATTCATTGCCAAATATATCATCACATAACATGTATTTTCCTTTACGATCTGTTTTGTTAGATTTTGAAGGCCATCTATCAGGTATTTGAATAAGTAATAATTTGTTTGGATGGAAACGTATCACTGAGGTTTTGCTTTGTCTAATTATCAGTATGCTTGACGTTATCTGATTACACACTACCTTTCAGTATTTAGCACATTTCTGTTTTCCAAATAGTTTTTAATAATTTTTTTTTATTGCAGTTTCATTTTTTCTTTCCATCCATGATTTCATACATCCATATTTTTTTCCATGACATTTTCATTTTACTAATTGTTTGGCATATTTATCCCCATTTTTTATTTTTGGATTGTTGTTTTTTTCTTTTTTTCTTCATGTTAATACACATTTATTCATATTTTATCGGTCATAATCATTGCTGGTAAGAGTAGTTTCATTTAGTTAATGCGAAACCCTCGACATAGGTAATACATTTTTTTCATGAGCCAAATGATCATTATTACGAGAGATGCTAGGGCCCAAGATACTGTAGATGCTTCTAAGATTTGCTGACATAGGCTGGTCTTCACCACATAGATGTGAAGAGCAATCACAGATCCTAGCATTGCAAACATCACAAGGAACAAGGGTGCATAGCTTCTAGTAATCTTGATCCTGGGTGGTGACAGTTCTGTCACTTCAATGTTCTCCTCAATGTCAAGGCCGACTGTACTAACATTGTTATTATTGTTGTTGTTGTTATAGTTATTTTCTTTATTGGTGTCATTGAGCCAGTCCAGATAAACACTTGATTGGAATGGAGGGTCATCTATCCAGGAGTTGTAATGCCATGGAGTTGAGCATTCTTTATAGATGTATTTTTCGGTACGGTAGATACCCCCTGGTAGTTCCTCCGGCAGAGATTCAATGGTGAAGGTTGAACTCACTGATGTGCTCGACTCTGAGGATATTGGAAGATTGAGGCCAGGAGCTCCCTCGGAGATTTCTTTTGTGACCATGGTAGGTTCGTTGGTCAGTGGTGAGATTTCCTCTGTGTCCATCTTGGGTTGGTTGGTCAGCGGTGAGCTTTCTTCTGTGACCATCTCGGGTTCGTTGGTCAGTGGTGAGCTTTCCTTTGTGACCATCGTGGGTTCTTTGGTCATTGGAAAGGTGACGTTGGTAACCTTTGCGAGTTGATTGGTCAGTGGTGAGCTTTCTTCTGTGATCTTTGCGGGTTTGTTGGTCAATGGACAGCTTTCTGCCTTTTCACAAGAAACTGGGAAGAAAACAGGAGGAGACTGCAAAGCTATCGAATAAGTCGATGTAGGAAGAGAATGACGACTAAGACTTGGATTTGCGCTCTTTAGAGTCAAACAATCCAAGCTTGGCAAGGATTTGGATTTGTTGGTCAGTGGCGAGCTTTCACCTGTGACCTTTGCGGGTTCGTTGGTCAGTGGTGGGCTTTTTGCTGTGACCTCCGTGGGTTGGTCATTCAGAAGTGGGCTGTCTTCTGTGACCGTCGGGGGTTTGTTGGTCAGCGGAGAGCTCTCTTCCTTTTCACAAGAGGCCGAGAAGAAAGCACGACGAGACTCCAAAGATTTCAAGGAGGCCGACGTACATGTAAGAAGGAAATGACGACTAGGACTTGGATTTGCGCTCTTTAGAGTCAAACAATCCAAGCATGGCAAGGATTTGGATTTAAAAGGTTTTGCCAATTTCACCTTGTTGTCATGTAGTTCATCTTCCCATGTCAGCTTATCTGGTGCTGTAGGAACATCAGGACTAGGAAGTATTGACTGATGATCCACAGTCTTCTCGGTCACATCACAATCACCTGACGCTTGAAGCTCTGCTTCTGCTGTGGATCCTTCAGGTTCTATAAACTGGATGCTAGGTGATGGAATAACCGATTTCTTGATGTCACTTAGATCATGGCCGAGGGTATGACCACTAAGGTGACGGTATTTACCTCGTCGTTGAAGTCGGTTGTAACGACGTAATGGCGTCGCCAAGATCTTGACGAAAACAAAGGCGAGTACGCCAGAAGTGACTGCGACTATGACATTTGCAGTGGTAATGAGAATGTCCAATACGTTCATTACGACTGCAGTAGCGAACTCTGAGTAAGCCAGGTTGATATACTGGGTGATGCCGAAAGTCAGAAGTCCTGCCAGACATAGCGACAGCCAAGCGAGACATCCGCGTTCGATTATATCTTGTGCAGATGATTTGATGGGTCGAGGGGTAAGGGGGTATACCACTTTAGCATCTCCTGAAGGTGTGGTCACAACGGTGCTAGATGTGGTGGCCATCTGGTAATCAAGATGGCGGCTCTGGATTGACAAAGGTATCAGGCATCTAAAAAGAATAAACAAAAATATTTTCACTTAGATCATGAAAGGCCATTACATAATTATATTAATATATTATGTACATCCATATTTATTGATAGGTACATGTTTGAATTATTTGTTGAAAATCTATTTCTGTTTTAATACGAGACCTACCGATTTTCTTAACACGTAAACAAGTTTTACAGACTTCTTTTTGGGCTATTTCCAACATAATTCAATTGAAATACTAAAATCACAAATTCGATGGTTATTCTAATTTAAATTTTTTTCTTACATCAACAAAAGTGTAATAACAGTCTTCCATTGTACATCACGGACTAAGTTAAACTAATCATGCTGATAACTCAATAAACTCTGCTGACCTCAGTTGAGATGTGGCGCTCTTACTCCATTCTGAATATTGAGAAGATGGACGATGGTATGTATCAGGACACGTGATCCTCATCTCGACCAATGAGAGGCGACTTTGTCTGGTGGGGAGGGGCATGTCAAGTTCAGTTGTTCCGGATCGGGGGTTGAACTCAACCCTGTACATATCATATCAGACGGAGAGGGGAGGAGGGGGGTTAGTTCAGAATAGACAGAATAATTTTATCTCAAATGTATTCTGATTATATACTTAACATCTGCACCTGCATCTCAAAACCGCAATCATGCCATCATAAAAATGTAAAAATGTATTCTATTAATTTGTTTCTTACTTATTTATTATTTGTTTATTTTTCATTAATGTATCTATTCATTCATTTCTTTATATATTGCTTTCATTGTTATTAGTATTAGTATTACTATTATTTTCATTATTATTATTATCATCATCATTATTATTATTGTTATTATTATTATTATAGTTATCATCATCATCATCATTATCATCATTATGAAAAGATATTATCTGAAATAATGTATGAAGCTATACTTTGAATATTTTGTTAAATTTTCTTACCAGTTACAAGATTTGCCGTTTGTATCAGTAACCCTGGCAACGATGGCTTGGTCCCTGAGCCGACGTCTGTTACGTAAGATAGCTGGTGAGCTCATCTTAAGAAACATCGTACAAACCCCAGGAACTGAAGAAGCCTTCTGTGATATATATAAAAGTACTTCGACGTTTTAGGATACAGAATGTATGAAACCTAGGATTGTATGTACCTCAGGTCTTAAAAGTGTATTGAGCATTTCTTCTTACGTCGGAGTCGACACTTTTATATGCACTTTCACTATAATCTAAATCAGATAAGTTATAAATAAGATATTTTCATGACTTATATACATATATACTGTACTAACCTGACCAGAATTTTGAAGATTAAATATATCAATATAGATATTCTCTGAAAAAAAAGAATGTCAAAGCGCCTTACTTTTTCTATGTTAAACCTTTGGAAGTGCAATTTCGCTTGGTTCATGTTATTACATACATGTTTTACAACAATATGAGAATAGTATGTTAAACACTTTATGGAGATCGTGTACAGTAATAAATTGTGATGGGAAAAATACTGGCTTTTATAACATGACTACAATAAAGTTAAAATCATAAGGATGTTTAAAGTAGTTGAGGTTAAATGGTTTGGTTTAGGTTAGACAAACCTTCGATGCCATCGATGTCAAAGCTGTGAAGACGACAGCGAGTACGAGGAGGACGACGAGTGGTGCATCAACGAAGATAAGTACTTGTTCAATGGCCACTCGATCTCCACACTCCATAACGTCAGCGACACTGGTTGTAGTCATCTTGACTTCATTCAAGAAAATTAGATAACATTTTGTTTGATTTGGTATTTGAAAAAGTAAATAGGCTACAGGTAAAAAAATCACTGACATTTAGCTGTATTTTTGTTTAACTCTCTCTATCTAACTAACACAGGTAAACCAAAGATGTTATAAATGAATAATCATTTAAGTAGGCAAACAAATAAATTATGACTTGCGTGGTTAGCTTTTACTTATTATGTGCATAACCCCCCCCCCCCGCCTCCTCCCTTCCCCCTTAAAAAAAAAGATGTCGTAATTTAAAACAACACTTTTTGATCATCGTTAGTATTATTAGAATGTCCTCATCAGATCAATATTAATCATCAGGTTTACCAGGCAATGCCCTGGATATACCTTTCCTCCCATCATGTTAAAACTGATCCGTTTACATTTCTACATTTTCAATTCAATCGTCGCACCTGCAATGAACTAAATAACACCTTACCTGTGTTCACTGACGGTACAGTTCTCGATTAAAGTTTCAAATGTTTCCTTGCTGATCCATTCAGATCAGCTTTTTATCGTTGCAACTCCTTTTTTCTAGGAGCGTTACTTCAACGTGCACTGGAAATTGAAACTTTGATGACTGTTGGAATGCTGGCCGTTTCCAAAACACAACCGCAAGTTAAAGCGCATGCGCGCATGCGTAATGCTCCTCATGCATTGTGATGAAATATTTTGATGATGACGCGAACATTCATACGCGTATAATGATTATGACGTGTGCGCGTAGCTATAACATCATTTATCTTGAGCACTTAACGTTATTATTGTTTCTATAACTATTATTTTTGTGACTATTATTATCATTATTATAATAATATTCCTATTTTAATCATTATTGCTATTATTATTAGTATTGATATTATTATTATTATTATTATTATTATTATTATTATTATTATTATTATTTATCAGGTGTGCCCATTTTCTTTTCTATTACGACCTACACTGATAACATTGAAGTAGTATGTAGTATTTGAAATTGAAAAGAAACTCTTCAACTGGATTTAGGCCTATATTGAGAAAATATGAATATTGCAGGAATAATGTCAATTTTCAGCGATGTTTACTTAGTACTAAATATTATCATCATCGAGTCATTTCCTCGACTTAATGATAATAATGAAAGATAGTGTTTTTTTTATTTTCAGCTCTTATGTTTGTCAGACTTGATATTCCTGGCGCTCCACAATAGTTAATACCCTGGCTTTAGCATGGGTGCCACTATGGCGCTCTAGCAATAACCTCACGATCCGGGTGTAGCAAATGTAGATTTATGTCTTGCCAACGGACATTAGTTCCGATGAGGGACTCGAACAGCGAACCATGTGATCCACAGTCCGATGGCGTATCCACTAGACCAAATAAGCATCACGTGATACAGAACAGATTGCAGAGGCGGTATATCAAAGTGTTGTAAGCGGGTTCATTCACCGCTTACATGCAGGAGTTGACTAAATGAGGGCACGAATGGTTATCGGCGTCGGTCACATGTGATCTCAGACGAAGGAAAAGAAGAAGAAGAGAAATAAGAAGAAAGGCAAAGAAAAAAGATAAGAGAAAAAAGAAGGACAGATTAAAAAAATAATAATACAAAGCAATCTAAGAAATCCTAAAGACACGGGGGAAAGCGGGGAAGAGGAAGAAGGAGAACTAGAAAAAATAACAACAACAAGGAGGGTAAGAAGAAGAAGAGGAAGAATGAGAGAGAGACAGAGAGAGAGAGAGAGAGACAGACAGACAGACAAGCAGGCAGACAGAGAGGAAGTAGGGGAGGTCGCGGCGCCTTTGTTATAGCAACAACAACAAAATCCCCATTTACTCAACCGTGGTATTACCAGATGGTCAGAAAGCAATTCGTTCGCATCGTCTTCTTACGAACAAATGTACACAGCGAAAATGAATCATACAGATTTTGCGTAAAATGTCAATTCTATTCAGGAAGTCTAGGTTCGATTTGCAGCAATTTAGTCACCAATGCATTGATTTGACATGGAAATCTTCGATAGTATCTTTAGAGTTACAGACATTGGTGATGACGTAGGGTAGTGAAGCGAAAGACATGCGTGTACACCTGCACATTAGGATGTCGATTGACATGATAATAATGATAGTAAATATACCGGATAGAATGACTTCACTGTGCCATCTCCATGTCTCAAAGTATCCCAGCTATGTCGTCAACTCTTAAGTATGGTATCATCTTAAAGGCAGTGCTGATGATGGTTGTGAAGATGTCAGCGTTGATACTCGTGTGATGGCCCGATCAGTGGTTTCTTGTGTGGAAGGCAGGTCCCAGATTCGAACCCAAGTCGATGCGCTAGTGCCCTTCCCTGAGACTTTAATCATCTAGTACCAAATACCCCGGAACGCTCGTGTCCAATAGTTGTTAATTTATAATCATTTATCATGTACATGTATACTAATTTACTTAGTAGTCAGGTAAACAAAAATGAAACACAGTTATCATGGTGAAGCCTATGCTAGGCTGGTCATGCAAGTGGTGTTGATGTTATCGCCGGTCTTAGGCTTTACTTTGATAATAGTCGTAATTTGTTTTCATAATTTTCTGAGCATAAACGATTGTTACAAAATCAGACAAACTTCCAATTAGGCAATACTTCACATACATTATGATTGTTTTATGACCTTATACTTAAATGTAAAATTCAAACATTAAAATCCTTAGTATTCCAGTATTGTGTTTCTTTATGTTTACATTTCTCTTTTTCAGACGAGCTAAGCTAATCAAAATTATTTCCCTTTTCTTACCTATTAGATATTCAATAATGTTCTTTTAAAGGAACTATGTCCCATTTGCAGCCAACATCAAATTCTGTAGAACTTTCCAGGAATTATGAATATGTCACGTATGTCCTATCTGTGAAATTTAAACGTTAGCAATGTCCTATCATTCAAATTATGCAAGGAAATCCGTTTACTTTCTAGACTTCACTCTCAGACACTATTGAGTGACTGACTGGCTTCTTTTTTTATCTTTAGCAATAACATACATAAAATGAGTTGTAAAGGTACATGAGCATTTGTCTACATCAATAACCCACTACTTGTAATGGCCAAAATTAAACTGATTGAATCTTTGCGCCGCACTAAACGTACGACAATTCGGTACAAGGGTATGAAAATCAGACTATTACTATTAAAAGTGAGTGCAATCACTAAAGTCGATTCGAAAACTAATGCTCGTTATTTTCCCATTAAAAGACATTTTCAAGCCCTTTTGAGGGAAGTTCTAAATTAGTATTACCTTTCAAATGCCGTTGTAATTTAACCTTTTCATTTTTTGGCCTGCAAATGGGACAAAGTACCTTTATAATGGTCCATTAAATAATACCGTAATACAGTGTAGCACATGCCCTGTATAATAATGCGTGGACTTGATCTACTTGCTCTGCATACGAACTAAACATGACCTAATAATTTGGATCAATTTACAGCCAACCGCATGAACTTGAAACACATGTAAGTTAGCACAATAATTTGTTTTTCAACGCCTCGTCGAATAGCCGACATGCCCATTGGTTTGCCACATGCCACTGTCCGTGGGTATGTGTCCTACGACAGCTGTCCGCGACTGATCACGTGATTATTAACATGACCCAATGAGGGGCGGTTATTCTTGTCCGCTTGGCATGCTGGACTTCGTGACGCCTGTGCGCTGGAGTTGACCGAAGTGATAATAGGGAATTTTAGATTTGCACGTCGACGTAGTGGACTGCAACGTGTGCTATTCTTTCAAGGCACTGGCCCGTGCCCGGCAGTGCCTTAAAAAGACGTCACATTACCTTAAAAGGATGTCACCGTGGCAGTCCACGTTCTCGTCGTGTAAAATCTAAAAGTCCCTATTAAGGCCAGCCTTTACATTCCGCGTTGTATGGGTCTGGTTGCACTACTGAATAATAAAAACTTTAATATAAAGGAATATTATCTCTGTACCTATATCTAATGTCCGAATAGGAGTACCCTTAAGGATCCTATTGCATTTAAACCAATTGTCTTTACTTTCTTATAATGTATGGCTACAAGGTAGACCACTATAGGCACACTATTGAATCTTATAATTGGGTCCCCTGATGGATAATACATAAAAGGCTGAATTCCAAAATGGCGGAACATGTACCGTACTTGTAAACACACAAAATCTAAAATAAAATATTTGTAGCACATCGCAAACTTTGTTGTCCATTCAACTGCCAAGTGTCGCATAGATTTACACATATTCCATTACACTTCCAATATCAAACTATCCGCCCAGTCATGTGTTTATAATAATAATGTCACCACAAACTGAAATAAATATATTGGCTGCCAGCTATAGTTCATGTTAGGATTGCTATCATATGCATTAGTATGACTTTTAATTTGCCCATTGGTTGTAAGAAATTCAACTTATTGGTTTCAAATTTGATTTCTTAATCTCTGTAAGCATCATTGTATCCCACTGACAAGCACTAACATTTCAGGACCATCTTCTTCATGGATGTTAATGTACTTTGAGTCTGTTTACCTGTTCATGCTATTGACTGTAATGGTTAGTTAAATACTTATTCTGCAGACTCATTTTCCCCGTAATGTATGCAGACAGGATTAGTTCAAATTGCGTTCCTCTTGTATTTGTTCCAGTTCAGTTTTAAATCTTACACTTGTTTTCATCCTCACGTGACTATTTCACAAATGAGTTGGTGTTGTTATGTACCCAAATGTCACAAAAAATGTATTATGTTCTTTTTCCTTGTGAGTGTTGTCCTTTTATTCCCTCCCATTCTCAGGTAAAGTTGCATCATTTCATTCTGAAACATAACGAATATCTATATGTATATCTATGCAAACTTACACGAACTTAGGATATGCCGTTATCATTTTAAAACGAACAATGTTAATGCCCAAAGCTAAGAGGCGTAGAATCTATGTGGCATATCTATTCCTGCCTTAAACCATTTCATTAATTATCATACTTGATAAATTACCATTATGCATTGTAAAATCATAATGATCTTTCACCCAATGGCCAGAAATCTTCTTTACCTTAAAGAGCTTCTGTAAAGTAACAGGAAGTGAACGAACTCTTAGACCAGGTAGAGGAAGGATGGATAACACCCTCATGAGGTCGTAACCCCCCATCTGAATGAGATTTGAGAACCCTAAAGAAGCTTATAATACTGAGAAGCTCCTTATGATAAAAATCCTACCGCTAAATACAGATATGGCAACGTTATTGTCTTAGCAATCAGATCGTGTATCTTCTTTTCGCGAGTGCAATGATGGTAGCTCAAGTACACCCTACCCCCCTCCATCCTTCCTTAGAGGTACAAGCACACACTCTAAGTAAATTTAACGAACAATTTGATGATAATTTGCTCAATCATAGAACAATTTCCTCCCTAACCAACAACATTTCGGAAATACAATCCAAAAAGAATAATGCACAGCATATAGTTATAGGCCTATAGCTGGTATGGGCAATGTTTTTCTTCTCCCTCCCCTTTTCTCCCCCTCTCTCTCTCTCTCTCTCTCTCCCTCTCTATCTCTCTCTGTCGGTGTTTTACGCTTCGCTGTACCTATTGGTCAACATTTTATAAAATTTATATCAAATGATTTATAAGACATTAGCTGATAAATAAATGAAAGATCGTGGCCCGCGTCGAAGGGGGGGGGGTATTTTGCCCCCCTCCCACTCCCCCGGCTCTTATCGTGAAAACGATTTTAAAGTAATAATTTGTCTTATTTTCATTTAAAAAAACATTTGTTTATGTTTTCTTAAGTTATGATTTCTTAATTATATAGTATGACCCGAAACCTTTTTCTTTTCTGAATTTTTCCCCCTGTTGTTAGACGCTTTTTTTGCATTACTTTTGTCACGTCTAATGTTATGTAATCATTTCTTTCATTTTATGCACTGTTTATCGAGCTAATCCCCGTCACGAGCGGCTTGTCTACATTCAGACTCTATCAAACAAGGTTACAAGATCTTACAATAAATTCATAACAATATCATGCTCATGTAGTCCAAAAATCTACTCATTTATCATGAATTTAGTTACCCCAAGGACTGAAGAAGTGATAAATAAATGATTTGATTCCTTGTGAAGTGTTTCCTCAAGCATTGATGATTTTATGACCGGGTGGATACAAGTAACAAAAGCCGGCATGGGTATTAGACTAAAGTAAACAAAACGAAGAAAGGCCGTACCTACATCATGTACACGGGTGTTAGGACTATGTTAGGAGTAAGACAAACAGGTTATCAATTGTTGACAAACTAATCGTCCTTTTATGACTCCTTGTTAACATGATTATTGAAGGCTGGAGGTGAGTGTCTAGGAATGCAAAGTGATGGGTCGTAGATAGCATTCATTAAGGAGTGACACGCTT
Organism: Mesocentrotus franciscanus; assembly: GCA_037976565.1. Classification (NCBI taxonomy): domain Eukaryota; kingdom Metazoa; phylum Echinodermata; class Echinoidea; order Camarodonta; family Strongylocentrotidae; genus Mesocentrotus; species Mesocentrotus franciscanus. The sequence continues at coordinate 13,584,671 of CP137679.1, forward strand.
TAACAAGGAGTAATAACCCCCCCCCCCCCTTTAGACCCTTCCTAATGCACGAATTGTATCAATCTCTTACGGATCAGTGGCTTATTAATTAAAACGGGTTCCGTTTGAAGTACCTGTTGATATCTATTTTGGTAAAGTTGAAACAGTATGATTCTCGCAAGGATTGTAAGATATACCCTCTCCCGATTCCTTAGTTTTGCCTGTATACGCCCTGTCTGCATTTAGTTACTTCGGAACTACCATCTACAGGTGTGTTCCAGACCGTGACAGGTTCATAGGAGACCCAATCGAACACACGTATGGAACACAGTTAGTACTAACGCGTGACAATAGGAACATCAAGTTTAGCGAGGCAGGTATTTTGCTGGAATAGAGGCTGGCCTAATGTCGAGTGAATTTAAGCCCAAGAAACCTGTCACTATGTCGGGCATTCTGAAAAGCCTTCGCAATCTCCCGGATAAGCGGAAGAAACAGAAGTTTGATGATGTGGAAGAGACGGACCAGAAATGGATGGAAGTGGACTTGGGGTGGCTTAAGAAGGTAAGGTTAAAGCACAACGTGGTAGTTCTAATTACATTAACTTTGATCTTCAAAAGTCATATGTTAGCTGCAAGTGGACAAGCTTTGTCCTGCAATTTCATGTTACCAAATAGGCAATGTCCGCAATAATGAATTTTACGCAATGGATGACTGAGCAATGCTACAACGAAAGACTTTATTCTTGTAGCCGGACTATCATGTTAATTCATGTGACATTGATTTTCCGATTTAAACAGAATATTAATAATTTGGTCTTCTAAGACAGTATACTCGTACAGGAAAAATTATAATACAGCCTATTTTATTGTATCTATGGTCTTGACCATTCAAATGTGTATAAAGAGAATCTTTAGTTGTGGTTAGGGCAGAAAATGATATCTTACAAAATCATATGAAACTCACACTGTGGGACCAAGGCTACACTATAAGCATGTGATCGCGTTCATACGATCTGCTACAAGATATATATTAGTACAGTATAATGACTAAAAAAAGATATGGAAAGCAACGCAATAGTCCCAACGACATTGTGTAATACGTGCTCCACTATATGCATATTTTGGTTGTGCTTACCATAATGTGATTTCCCGCTCGTTTTCTAATAGTTTATCTCATATTATTTGGGTCCAAATCCTAATTACTATTTATTATTTTCACCATATATTTTATATATTCATTGTTTAATTATTTAAATCAGTTTCTCTCGAAATGCGACTCCATTATCATAATCATTGGACCTTATAATTAGCTTAAGATTTAACATCAGACTGCTAAGCGCCTGATAATACAATTCGTTTTGTTTGTATGGTCAGGTTCTTTTTTTCCTCATTGCAAATGTGATCTTTCCAAGGATATTTCTTTTGAGGTTTCTTTGAAAAAATTCGTGGACCCATGAGTTAATTGCATTTCTATTGCTTGCTGATCTGAGCGAGTTGATTCGTAAATATAATGTTCAGATTATAAACCCCCAAAATATGGCTGTTTTACATCGCTTCCCTAATTCACAGCGCAAAACGTACATATAGCATTACCAAGGAAGGGGGGGGGAGAAAGATGTTTACATGAAACATAATTCGATACGAAATTGATGTGCAATTGTTATTGAAAAGTACACGCCCTTCCATGTTAAAAAAGAGTAATACAAGCGAGTGAAAATGTCGAATGTCGACATATAGAATTTAGTAGCCAAAACCAAATAGCAGTGGTGCGCGGGACCTGACGTTTGGGGGTAATACCCCCCCCCCCCTCCCGCCACGCACGCACACACAAACACACACACACAGACACACACCTGTAAGCTCCCGAATTAAATTGTTTATAGAGAGTAGTTCTTTTATCATTGGAACAAAATATAACTCCATGTGTGACTCTTTTTTTGTCAACACCTCTACTCCTCAACAAGTTTTGTATATAGCTTGTCAAAAATGACACCATTCTCTGCCGGATTTGTGTTTTTCCACACTCATAATATTTGCCCTGTCTTCGTGATTCTGAGCCTCTTTTTTATAAGTTGGTGGTGTTCTGGCAAATCTCCAGTCATCGGGGTTGTATTTGAAGTTCGATTACGATTTGAAATGACAACAACTGGTTTATAAATGAACGGCGCGGCTTACATGAATTAACTTATTGATTACCGAATCATCAATTTCTTCATAGGTTTGAGTACAGAAACTACCCGGTTCCAGTAGGCTATTGGTTAACTCTGGATAGAAGTCAAGGTCAATACCGTTTTTCGAGGAGAAAAGAGTAACAGTTTCAATAAGCCGTCGGGTTCAATTTCAGGGAACATGAATCTGTATGAACATAACAATATGTGTCCAAACAAAAGTACAATGATGATGATTCTGTCTCTTTCGTGGTGGAATTCCTTCTTCCCATTGTTTGGTTTATCATTTCATTTGAACAATATCGTGATTATGCAAGCATATCTTGTGTCATTACAATCATAAATTTCTTTTTAGTAAAGATTTATTTTTACCTTGGCAGCGTTTATGTCTCGAATAAAACATGCACGTGGTATAGAAAACAAGTCGTGATAAATACATTTCTTTTTCAATGCCATATTCTAGCTGTTTCTATTTCAATAAATACCACATATTAGCTCATCTTCTAATAGTTGTTAGAGTAGCTTGCAAATTAAGCCGTAATAAATCCATATTTGTTTGTGTGTGAGCTAAATTTGTAAAGTGATTGCAAGTGAAGTACTCAATAGTACGTAGTACACACACACCCTCTCTCTCTGCTAATCAACGTGTAGCAGCCTGATATTTTATTCACCCTTGTTGCGAAGTTAAAATTGGAGATTTAACCAATCATTGTTGTATGCGTTAAAATCTTACGAGAGCTACTTTTTCAGCCATGCATGTATTAAAGATGAATAACTCAGAGGGGTGCTATCACATTTGCCCGATTTTGTAAATACCATTCTTTTTTTCATTATTCATTTATTCTATCGGATGTCTACTTAATATTTCAAGTTTAATAGAGCAGGTTGCAAAGGTTGTGAGGATCCAATATTATCAGCACCTTAAATACCACAATAATACCAGTCTTTACGTCTAAGTATGTGGTTATTTATTATATCCCTCGCTTCAGTGGGTGTCGTTTAAAAGGTTAGGTAAATAGTCGCGGTATTCTTCGTTTCTTTTATTCTCTCTCTCTCTCTCTATTCCATATTTTGTTGTAAGGACTGATGTTTGTCGAAGAACAAACATATGATTTTTTGCTCTCAGTCTGTGTCTGTCTCTGTTTGTCTGTTTTGTTCGTATTCGATACAATACAGCCGACATAACAAAACAAAATATGGGTCAAATACGTGTTCAGGATGCACAACATGACTTGTATGTGTGTGATTTTAAAAAAATTTATTGCATCAATATAATACAGGTGTTTTTTTATGAGTTTCATACTTTCCAAAATAATGTACAGGTGGGGAAATACACTTCTGGGGTGGAAGTGTCGCGGTACAGTGATTCATTCACTTGACTCTCAATTAAAGGGTTGAGGGTTCGAATCCCAGCCAGGCACTAACGTCCTTTGGCAAGACATTGATCCGCATTTGCTACTCTCCATCCAAGTGTAAATGGGTACCTAGCCCATGGCTGGGGTAATGGTAATTGCAGGGCCCTCAGAAAGAACAGCATTGATGCTGATGAAGCTTCCCTATTGTTATGAATATGCAAATGATTGGATTGGAATATGTTAATTCCAGGAGAAGACGTGTTGTTGGAACTGATGATCGAGTTAATAAACCACGAATCAAAGGTAACGAATCGTCCGATTTTGTCTTGATTTTTTCAATGTATTAATTTGATTCTAATCCCCTACAACAACTTAAAATCAAATTAAAACATTCAAAAATCGAGACGAAATCGGGCGATTTATTACCTTTGATTCGTGGTTTACTAGCTCGATCATCTATTAAACAACACGTCATCTCCTGGAATTAACATATTCCGATACAATAATTTGCATATTCATAACACTATGTAAGAAAAGAAAATACTATTCAATTATTATTTTATTGATGGTAGCTTCGTTTAGAGTTTAGAGTCTCAATATAGGCAATCCATGCTCATAATGGTTAATTCAACCACTCCTTTGAAATGGATTTCAATATCAATTGAGTTGGATTCCCTCCTAAGAAAGCAACCCATAATAGGACTCCCAAAAAAAAAAAGAAGAAGAATGGATTTACACTTCTTTGCATTAAGAGCCTAAGACAATCATGTCATGCATGTTGTTTAGCATACACGTCGAATCGATTGATGCTATGTTTTAGAACGAGGGTATAAATGACACCACGTCTCACCACCAAACTAGGTCGTATTCAGGGGCGTAATCGTAAGGGTGACATGTCTAGGCATTTTATGAACGGGAAGCAATATAAATTTGTCCACATCCCCCAAAAAAAAACGTAACACTCATGCATTTTGTTTAGCATAAACGTCGAATCGATTGATGCTTTGTTTTAAAACGATGGTATAAATGACACCACGTCTTCCACCAAACTAGGTCGTATTCAGGGGCGTAATCGTAAGGGTGACGTGTCTATTAAAGTTGGCATTTTATGAACGGGAAGCAATATCAATTTGTCCATATTCCCCCCCCAAACAAAAAAAAAAACACCTAACCATCATGGCTGTTGTTTAGCATAAACGTCGAATTGATTGATGCCCTGCTTTAGAACGATGGTATAACTGACACCACGTCTCACCACCAAACTAGGTCGTATTCAGAGGCGTAATCGTAAGAGTGACATGCCTAGACACTTTATGATTGGGAAGCAATTTAAATTTTTCCACATCCCCCTCCCCCCCAAAAATAAATAAATATATATATATATATATAAACACAAAAAACTACAATTAGTCGGGGGTCAGGTTGTACCGGTAATTTCTAACTGTACTTTATCCGTCCCCGACCCCCCACAACCTCACTCTCCCCCACCCTCCTCTCTCTCTCTCTCTCTCTAACTCCCTTCTCTTTTATTCTCTCTCTGTCATACATGTCCTACCTTATCTCTCCCAACGTTCTCCTTTCTCCCCCTCTCTCGCTCTCTCTCTATTAGGTCTGTCCTTCCTTCAACCCCCCATCACCTCCCCTCCGCCCTCTCCCCTCTTTCTTTCCCTCTCTCCCGTCTCATGGGCTAATATCCCGATCCCTGGTCTAAATCGCTCTTGTCATCGTACCGTGCTGGATGCCGACCAAGGTCGTAATGCCCCCATCATGATCACTGTCATCATAACGCCAGTCAAGTGACTCGAGACGGTCATCATCGACGGATTGGGCGCCTGCCTGGCACGCGGCGATATGTCGGCCTCATCACGGACCAACTAGAGCAAACATGGTTCTGTCTATCTCAACCAGCCCGTGAACGTCTAGCATAATGCAGTCGTGGCTGTGTACTTAGTCCTAGGAGGGAATAAACCATGTTTGAATAATTTAGCATGATGCATTGTAGAGCTGCATCGCAGCAGATCTAATACCTCCTTTTTCGTTTATATCGAGCATCATCAAGCGAGCGAACAGGGTCCATAGTCATGTTTTTCATCAAGGGATAAAGTTTATAATAACAAATAACTACATTATAATCTCCATGAAACTTTGTTGAACGGATATCCGTTAACCGCTACCCGCCACATCGGCTACCCACAATCCAATGTAGTTTTCCTACTAAGTATGGACTGTTTTTTAAATGAATGAGAGTGAGGAAGAGACGCGGAAAAATATTTATGAAGCGACAGAGAAAGAAAGAGGGAGGGGTGGAGCGAGACCGCAGCCCAGTAGATAAATAGAGAAAGAGAAATAGAATTAGGCAAAAGGAGAGAGAGAAAGAAACTGAAAGGGGTGAAGTCATAAAATGGAGACGTAATTGGGAGATTGAGAAAGAAAGAGACGGGATAGATATACATGAGATAGGGAGAGACAGACAGACAGAGGGAGGGGAGAGAGAGAGTAAGAAAGAAAGACATATTACTAGGAGAAAAGGAGAAGGGATTTCACCATGAGAAAAATAAATTATGACGAATATTGTCGAATGGAGAACGCATGAAATGTATATATCGTAAGGCTCTTAGAAGTGTTTTTTTTTTTGTTTGTTCTTTCTTCAAATACATTTTACTGCGGACTCAAATAGCCCATGAATCTTTCCGAAGTTGTGTTTTCCAATTCTGATTCCTATTCTTCATAGCTAATCTGTCATGCTTGAATGTGACCTGCCTTTTGATAACCTTTAACAAAATTTAACAAATCTTTTTGATCTTCTTCAGTTGCTACGGGATAAACGAAGCGTAAGATTCCTATCTGTTGCTAAAACGTGTTTAGTTCCCGGATAAATTAATTATTGTTGCATTAATCTTTCATTTACTAATGATTTTCGACTGTCCAGCTAATGGAGTATTGGAATTCTAACGCGGATATTAATTAATCATTTTTCTCATTTCCTATCGGCAGAGACTGCATCAAATATTAATCGACTCATCTAGATCACGAAAATATGGTACTCTGTCGAATGACATCAACATGAGCAAATATGCATTGCACTTGGGATTTGACCGACTGTTTTTCCTCCGACAGACATGCCAGATTTTTGAGAGCTCTTTCCTCTGTTTGGAAAGAAATTGACTTTGTTTTAGAGTATAAAGAAACAATGAATTGAAACTAAAGGAATAAAACATAGTACTGGTAGTAATGTATAAGTAGTAGAGTAGTAGATGTTGTTGTATAGGGGGTAGCTTTTAAGACTACTGTCTTCTAGCTCATCACACAACACTCCATGCTACGTTGTTGTTTTTGTTAATGTATACGATGCTGGATTACTCATAATCTTCATGAAACTAATCAAAATCACATTGTCTTAGAAGTATAAAGCATTAACAAAACAAAAACATTCATAATTATACCAGAAATATAAATAATTGACATTTTCTTTAAGTTAATAAGTATCACACTTGTAACTACTATTTCATCAATGTTATTGACATCCGATACAAAACTTCCATTAAAAAAAAAGTTTTTGCTCTTTTGACACGTTTAATAAATCAATAATACAGACTTACCATGTCATAACGCTTCATTAAGAACACAGTAGGATAGACACTGCATATGAAAGCAATGATTTTGGTTGGGTAGTCATCCGTACAATATCAAGGTATCACGGCAAATGGTCAATGTACAATAACCTTAAAATTGAGAAGAAAAACAAATCAATTTACTGCCTGCAATGTCCCACCGAGAAGGTATGTGAAATGGATAGCTTCCCAGATGGTCTTTTGTATTAGGTGTACCATGGAAGTGTCCAAGCACGTCTATGGTCCAGTTCATACACTGAAACTCTTTCAGGCGAGGTTAATTCTTTAGTCTTATTATTTCAATATTTAAAAACTGTGTCACTGTATTGCGTGGAATAAACCAGTAAACTTTGCACCCATTGTTTAGGACACCCACCCCCGTTCAAAATATGCTAGCAGTCTCGTAAATCAGATGAACTCGTCAGACTTTTATCGTATTCTAAAACCAAATGAATATTAGCTATCTTTAGTATAAAAACAAGTGCTCCTAAAGTGTCTACACATAATTATATCAATTTGAAAGTAGGAAAGATAGGAGGAATGGATGTATGATAGCATATGACGAAATATAATATTTGATACGACTGAAAATTGACTGGCGTGGTTAACGATAGAGGGAGAGAGATAAATGGGATGAAAAATGAGAATAGAAAAAAGAAACATTTAACAAAATTGATAAATAGTAAGAACGATAAGTTTGTGATAACGAGAGAGAGACAGAGAGAAAGAGACAGACAGACAGACAAACAGGGAAAATAAGAAGACAAATAAGAAGGAGAAGACGAAGGAGAAGAAGAAGAAGAAGAAGAAGAAGAAGAAGAAGAAGAAGAAGAAGAAGAAGATGATGATGATGAAAAAAAAACCTGTGCAAATTTGTGCATGTAGAGGATAAAACCGGGAGTGCAGGTCGTAATCCTGATAATTCATATCCTTGAAATCATTAATGAAACACAAATACACATGTTTCGACAATTTACTTTTGTTTGTAAAGATATACAATGAATGTCTAATCGATAGCAATTATGCAATAACGATTCCCGCGCTTTTGGACCTGCTATCGCGATCATTGTCGTCTGCATCCTGGTTTATTATTCACCTTTAACTCTAGGAAATTAATTCCTCTCTGTGAAATATGCCACCCCCTCTGGCAAAATTGGAATGAATTGTTGATCTCCGCATAAAGATACAGTCGAGTTCTGATCATATCATAGCAATGTGACTGTGTGGAAGCGTTTGGAAACGGTTTATCATATAGCCAAAAAAAAGATGGCGTTTACTGTGAGGTTTTGACATTATCAATCCTTTTCAGTGGATTTTCTTCCTTGGTATTCTTCCACACTACGATTAAAAAAATTAAAAAGTTCATGAACTATTTGTTACCTTTGCTAAAGCTCAACCTTCTCTTTCATTTGGTTCATAATTGTTGGTACTACATGTATTCTTAACTTTGCATGAATTATTTTCTATCAAAGATAAACACAATGAATCATGTGTACAGTAATTTACCAACGACAGTTCTATTATCTTTAAGCGGACCACCCCCCACACACACACACACGAAGGAGCCTGTTGGCTATCATTTATCATCATCTTATGACCTGAGCAAAAATCAAATTTATTATTATACACCGTACTAGGACTATGATAGTAAATATTATAATATTTGGTTGCAGGAGCTTTATGATGGATTGCTTTACCTAACTGCTAAGAAAGAATGTTTATGCATTTAATTAAGCAACCAGGGGATCGATATCTTAAAGTCCTCTCCGAGGGTTTTGGTAATGAGGATTAATGCCTTATCAAAGGGCACGACCGCATTGACTTTGTTTCGAACCTGGGATCTCCCGGTTACGAGACCACTGCTCTACCACTGAGCCATCGCGCCTCCTCTGTCACTCTGACCCTTTTTCATGCCATGCATGTAGAAATCTTAATGATTCTGGAACGTCCTTGTCCAAACAATACATATATCACATTTAGTATGTCATTGGACCCTCTCGAATCAGATCAAAAAGGCATTTCGGGGCTCATCGCACAAAGTCTGCATATCTTGAGTTTACAGCGACGTCAGCACGTACGCGGTATTATTGGGACGATGACGTTACAGTACTGTCTAACTCGTATTTTACCGCGATAGGAGTAGCTACCAAGCTCGATGCTTACTCACACAAAACCGAAATTGATATCATTCACCGATGCCTGCCCCTGTCTTTCCCACTCTCTCTTCAACCCTTGCGTCGACGTGAAAGTTTTTGCCTGACCGTAGCGAGAATGACCACTCTTTGAAAACGTTCTGCACATCGGTGCTTGCAAATTACATCACTGGAAGAACATCGCTCGTGAGAAATGAGAGAAGAAGTCAAACTTTTGTGAGGACTTGTCATCATGGTGATGCTTGGAGATGTCTTGGAGGAAGTATCGTTTTGAAAGCTTTAACTTGTAATGGTGCAGTTTACGGTTAGCTAATTTGTTGGACTCCTGTGGATTATACCTGAAGGAATACTTGGCTCTTAAAGTTACAAGCGTAGCGGAGAACAAAACAAACGACGATCTTCGTTCTCTTGTAGTCACTGAAAAGCCGATGGAATTTCTACATTCCAGCTTCTCTAGTACATTGCTCTGACTGTGGTGTTGAATTCTGAGGTCATACAGTTTTTAATTTACTTTCGTCAAAGGCACATCTTCGCCCATTGTTAACATGAACCTCATGGAATAACATCAATGCACTCTCTAGCGTTGGTCACGGTTGATGAAATGGTATTACAAGCGAAACTTATGCATCTCTTCTTGAATATGTGGACAATTTGGAAACGTTGTTGATTGATAGCTGTCGACCAGCAAATCAAGATACGATATAAACACATTTACTCGATTGTTCGACCTACAAACTGAGTGAGTCTTTACATCGTTCTTTTGTTTCATTGTTGTTGATATTGTCGTTAATGCTGCTGTGGTTGATGTTGTTGTGATTGTTGTTGTTGTTGTAAACCGATCGTTTTTCTCATTTCGTAAAATTTGAGTATCTCAAAACTCTCCTCTTCCGAGTGTTAATATCATAATTGAAAAGCGCATTTGAACATGTATTTGGAAAATGCGTTATTATCATTATCATGATAAATATCAGTGTCTGTAGATAAATATGTTTTTACGTTCCTTTGCTAGATGTTAATGATCTTTGTAATCTAAATCCAGTTTTATCGTGAATTAGAGCGCGAACAATACAGGTATCACTTATCAATTTGTATGAATCTTCGAGCAGATATGGACAATGGGTTTCTATCATTATTCATTCTTATGACAGGGCGAACTATTCGCGTAGATTACTTCATTTCATTTCATTTCTTTTATTTATTTCCACAAATAACAGCAAATCAAATGTACAAAGCTTTTCGTTTTACACAGTCATTCCAATTAAAATATTAACAAACGAGAAATATGCATAATATGGTACGTGCGATGCAGTAATAGCATACAATTGAGACTAAGAGGTTAATTGTTTGCTGTCTTGCGGAGGAGACCTAGGAAAGCATAGCTTGTAATTTAGGTTCCCTAACATAAAATATCATAGTATCATAAAGTAGAAAATGCAGTCTGAGAAGTATCGTCTGCCGTCTTTCAAAAAAAGACATCCATGGTTTCTCGACCATAATAATTTCCGATACAGATGAAATCTTCTTAACAAATGAATATAAATATGAAAAACAAAATAGCGGAGGAAATTAATGCAAAATGTAAATTAAGACAAAACTTAAGTAACTAATAATAAAGATTTATCTTGTGGAGCTAAATTTAGTTGTTCACGCTTGAGGGAGCCCTCTCTGAAGTCAAATAATAGATGCCCCGTCTCAAAATGAACTGCCTTATGAAACGTTTAGTTAACCCTAAATATCGAATCAACATTAAGTGTGAAATCAGAACACCATATAATTTCAATTAACCTACTTATCAGGTAGGTGAAAACTCTCGGGCCTTATGCATTGTGACGAATGGCTCAGTCTAATTGAGTCAATAGAAGCTGATTTGATATTTAAAGATAAAGTTAAGTTCTGGGCCCCGTCTTATAAAGACTTGCGATTGATCCGAACCAATCGTAAGTCCTCTAATCAATCGCAAGTTTGCAGTCTCCTATCTCTTATGTATATAGTTGCGATTGATATCAACTCTTTGTAAGACGGGGCCCTGGGCTCCGTCTTAAAGAGTTGCGATTGATACGAATCAATCGTAAGTCCTTCAATCAATCGCAAGTTTGCAGTCTCCTATATCTTATGTACATAGTTGCGATTGATATCAATCGCGAATAAGTTGCGATTGATATCAACTCTTTGTAAGACGGGGCCCTGGGCTCTGTCTTAAAGAGTTGCGATTGATCCGAATCAATCGCAAGTCCTCTAATCAATCGCAAGTGTGTGGTCCCCTATCTCCTATATATATATGTACATAGTTGCGATTGATATCAATCGCATATCAGTTGAGATTAATCGCAAGTATTCGCAACTGTTTACAAGACGGGACCCTGCTCATGCGATTGCACTGTACAAATAATCTTAGTGAAAGTGATTGGAAAAGATTAATCATGTAGCAGATAAATATTGGTGTATACAGTGAGGTTTTGGTATCATCAAAATGATAATAAATTGGTCCAGTCTTACTAACAGTCACATGCACTGTACATAGAAATGTGTATATGGGACCACATAAAAATGTAGCATGAAAGTGTGGTCCACAACGTTTAGCTGTTAATTGTCATATTTTGAATTTGAGGGTATTTGGAGACCCATCCTTTTTCAGGGGACGCTTTTCCTACAACACTGTTGAACAATATATAACATAAAAAGAATGGAAAAGCTTGCAAATTATTGTTCGCCTTTCCCAGAACTCAAACTTCTCTTTTAGTCGAGATCTGCTCTTCAAAGACAAGGTCGTAACTATTTCTGTACTGTAGGTGGTTTAAACCGCCCAAAATATGGTATTGTATCCGATTTGTTTGGACAAAAGAAAATCCTAAAGTTCAAAATGGGTAATAATCTGACAATTAAATATCAGATATAGAACTCGTAAAAAAAAGAGGTTAAAATCACATGAAGTTAGATATTAAAGCACACAACTTGTATCGAGATAGAAAATTAAAAAGGGATCATAATTAAAACTTGGTCTAAATTCAAACGTGTAGATCTGTCGTAGATTTGCTGTTAAAGATACTATGTCCCTTTTGCAGCCAACCTCAAATTCTGTAGAACTTTGCAGGAATTATGAATATGTCATGTATGTCCTATCTGTGAAATTTAGACATTAGCAGTGTCCTAGTATTCAAATTATGCAAGGAAACCCGTTTACCTTCTAGACTTCACTGTCAGACACTATTTAGTGACTGACTGACATCTTTTTTTTCTTTGGTAATAACATACATAATATGAGCTGTAACATGACATATTGAGCATTTGTCTGCATCAATAACCCACTTCTTGTAATGGCCAAAATTAAACTGATTGAATCTTTGTGTAGCACAAAACGTACGACCATTCGGTACAAGGGTCTAAAAATCAGACTATTACTTATGTGATTGCAATCACTTATGTCGATTCGACAACTAATGGTCGTTATTATCCCACTAAAAGCCATTTTTAAGCCCTTTCGTTTTGAGGGAAGTTCTAAATTAGTATTGTCTTTCAACTGCCATTGGAATTTAACCTTTTCATTTTTTTGGCCGGCAAATGGGACATAGTACCTTTAACATGGTCGTTACGTGCTTATAATTTCTGTTAAAAATCTTTAGCTAATGGTAATAAAGTCTGTCTAAAAAATTACTCCATACAGGATTTGCAATCATCTACCTATTTCATGAAGGTCATTAATTGTATTGGAATCTATACACCGTGATCCAGTACTGGTAAATGGTAATGCCCAAAAATAATAATAAAGCGGTAAAACGAGGTGAAATTAGCAAGTTTATTGCCTTTATCTTTGTTTTTATTGGGATAGTAAGGTAATATTCAGGTCAGTAAGGTAATATTCAGGTCATCCTTAAAATGGCAACGTAAACATAATCCTATAGCCTTCTAAAAACTAGAGCATGGATTGACAGCCGAATAGTAAGGTTGAGTCACGATCGTGATATGATTATGGTTCTGCTTTTGTAGCCTGAATTATTAATTGGTATCGTTAATCCGAATAATGATCTCATTAATTCCAATGTCAATAGGAAAGCATTGGCACGTGACACACGCAATTTGTTGATGAAGATTCATTCTGTAATTGAACACCGGTCTCTAGAGAATAGATGTGTTGTATTGCTAAGAAAAGTAGACACTTGCACCGTCCTCGAATGATACCAGAAAATTCTGCAGATTTGGAGTTGGTTTGGATTCCGTCTGGACGCTCAGAGTGAATTGATAAAACAACAATCACAGCTTAAAGTCTATTCCCGCAACGCTATCATTCCACGATGTGTAAGAAATATGGATAAGCATAGAGGCCTAGACCAATGTGGACCACTCCCCTCAGAGTTACTCGAAAATTGTCACGTTTTCATCATGCCAATCGAGATGAAAATCCAACATCTCATCTCTGATTTATTTCCTATTGCTTAAAACAGGGGTACTGAAAGTTTGGTACTATCTAAAATGGTTTCATAATGTATTGATACCGCAACGACATATGCACGTCGCCCTAGCCGTTGTCCCATTCTCACTATTGTGCGCTGCGTTTTAATGACTTATGACGTATACATTATACCCCACACCAGTAATTATCAAGGTTTCTTATTACATTTCCATACCTTTCACTTGAATATATATCCATATATCGATTTAGAATACGGGGTATTGATACTATATCCATATATCATCAGCACCCCCCCCTTCTCCTTGCGAAATTTCGCCCATAAACCTATATCGCAAAGAAGCACGAAAGCACGATATTTCATAATGAATATGACCCTGTAAATTGTAGATTTTACCGCCTGTCTCGAGAGTTTATGCTTTTCTTTTATGTCTTAAATCAAGTCTGTCATCCTAACTTATTCGATTTTCTCCACATCGATGACAATTTAAATATTTTCGTGGTTGAATTATTTGGGGCAACGTCGATGATCTGAACAGATAATCAATTTAATATCCAATATCAAAGATAATGTAGCGTTGCTGTAGATGTTTTATTGAAATTAAAACAATCGAAACTTCATGCGTGTGTGTGTATTGGGTTTTTACAGACGTGTATCAATCAGATATGATTATTTACGTCTGGGGACCGACCTTTAACGTCACCATCCGAAAGACGCGATTCAGTTTCGAACCTGCGTCCTCGGCTGAATCAGTTTGTAACTTCCACTGTTAGCTGGATTACAGGCGCACGCCACAACGCCTAGTTAATGCTATAGGCCTAAGTTATATATAAGGCTCGTTCAGAAATACCGCGGATGACCACCGAACACAAACAAAAGCGCCGCGGTTTGTTATCGTGTAAATGTATGGCAACTGCGCGCAATAAAGGTCCTAATAAGTGCATTCACTGAGCTATGTGTTATGAGATACAGAAACGTGAAGCGTATTAAACTTTACATCATTACAACAACAAAAAAACGCTGCATATCCGAACGAGGCTTTTATATTACGCAAGAATAATTAAAACTTGCCCTAAATCAATACAAAAGCGGCAACCAGGAGGTTGGTAGATTTGGCGTACAACGTGTTAAAATTATCATCCTATTTTTGCTGACTTGTTGTAGCACTCCGAGCACCGACAAAAAAATCAAACCTGCGTTTTAGTGTGCATACTGTACTTCGCATATTACCTTGTTTACATTTATCGGAATGTAAACACAAGCTCAAGTTTGCCTTTCCCCCTTCCCGTCACCCTGGTATGCTGTATGGCTTATCATCCATGCCCAACCGCATTCTCGATCAAGCATCTCCGAACGAAGAAGCCATTAACGATTGGTCACTTAATGACTCGATTGACAAAACACGTAACATGATCATTAATAGACCAACGACTTCAAATATGCACACAATCTCCATATTCAGGGGCGTCTTCTGCCCAATGGCACAGGATGGAAAAAACGAACCTTACAAAGGATTTTTCTTTCTTTCTTTTTGCATTATCGGCCAGCATTATAGCATATATGAGTGATAAATCAGATATCACAATTGCCCATGATTGTATCGTCAATAAGATCTAGAATATTGGAGTTAGTTTGGAAATCTAAACATTTATTTAACAATTTGATTCAATGATCTTCCAGTATACTTGGCCAATGTTCGAAAATTGAATTATTATCTGTTGCATCCCTTAATACTTTAAAGGGATTGGGTATCTTTGTCTCAGATTCTAAACAAATTCCTGGATTTAGCCCATACTGCAATCATAGTTATAAACCTTTAGGTCAGTCATGAATCCCATGACGTTTCCAAGCCGATCGCCCGTCTGATTATCAAGATATTTATGATTGGAATTTGAAATTTCCAAAACCGTTTTCTCAGCGGTTTTTATAACGCTACAGTCTATTGGGGAAAATGACTGTGGTAAAAACCGGTCACTCAAAGATTTTTACTTTTTTGAGGCACTTCATGATCATTTTGAAGCGCAATCTTTTTAGGGCTTCAATATTACACCATATTACAGACGCTGTTAACACGTAGGGCCATGCATCTCATATTTGGCATTGTTCAGCAACGCCTTTAATACTAATATTCATTGCTGTTGTCAAGGAAGAGAGGCATAAAGGTATGTGTAACAGGAGATGAATAGAAAAATAACATCAACGGATATAAAGAAACAGAGAGAAGGGAGGGGAGATGTAAGGAGAGAAAAAATGAAGAAATGGGAAAAAGGGGGAGAGAGGAGAGTTGCATAATACAGGAAGGAAAAATGAAATAAAAAAAGAATGAGGAGGCAGAAAAAGAGAACAATTTATTGAGCGATACCACACGTAGCCTACCACAAGAAATGTCAAATGTAATTGGTAAAAAAGGGAACTTCTTACCCATTTGCTTGATCTTGAACTGGTTCCATCTCTCTGTGAATGTTTGTCAAGACCATCATGGAATCGATTGATCTGTCAACTTGAGTAATTTGTATCGATCTGATCAACTGAATTAGCGTAAAACACACAAACTTGTTATGAAAATGTAGACATCAGGGAAATTATGTCGTGAATTAATAATGTGACGAATGTCATTGATACAACGTAGCATAATTTTCAACGTCAGGCCGCAGTCATGACCAAGCTGAATGCAGGTAAAAGTGCACGCTTGGAAATCCTTCATATCCCATTATAGAGTTAAAGACTGGGTTTACTTTGAACACTGTTTCAATTGTATTGTAACAAAAATTATGGTTGGTTGGTTGTGTTGTAATTAGGAAGATATTGTTTATTACAGGGTTCGGAAATTATCAAATTCACAACTATGTATTAATGAGCCGATTCCTTACATGTCATATTGGCTATTTGAACATTTTTTTCGCCAACCATACCTACTCACGCTTAACATAACTGATGAAAATAATTGTTTTAAAATTGTATGAAATCGTAATACCAGAGAGAAGCGTCAGTCATCATGTCAATAATTTTGTATATGTGTTGTACGGGAAACATGTCACGAACCCCCAATGTCATGTGTAAAGTCTCTCGTTAATCAATCTACTCTTATCGTTGAAAGTACTTTGACCTTTATTTTAATATAAGTGTCTTTCATGTTTCCTGCCACCTCGGTGGAGCTCTGCACGAAACTGATCAGGTGTTTAAATCTTGTTAGAAGCTAATTTAACCCGGTGGGAGTAACCATAGGTATCTCCAGAAATCCACCTTGCCCTCCTCTTATTAGCATCAGTTTAATCTGCAATTACAACCCGCAATCGGATGGACGAACTATATCTACAAACGAAGGGGTATGTCATAAACGATGAAGGATTCAATACCATTATGGAAAGCACTTTCCTCACTGTTACCATGACAAAGCGAAGACGCGAAGATAATTCGAAACAGTTATGAATATATATTTTCTCGATACTTTTAAGAAAGCGCTGAAGACCTACATTTTCTTACAGTAGTGTTTATATTTTGCTGTAATATGTTTCTCTTCAACAAATGTATTATACAAAATTGAAATGGAATTTAAATGTTTTTATCCATTCGGAAATTCGTTTTTCACTGGTAACAGTTTACAACTCAGTTTTAAAAAAGAAGTAATCATAATTATAGACGATTAGACTAATGGCAGAATACATGAAAAAACACATATAGAATTAAATTGTGCAAAACTTTAATATAATCAGTAGTAGTAGTAGTAGTAGTAGTAGTAGTAGTCGTAGTAGTAGTAGTAGTAGTAGTAGTAGTAGTAGTAGTAGTAGTAGTATTATTATTATTATTATTATTATTATTATTATTAATAAGATTTAAAAAAAAGTAAAATCCTATCTTGGTCATAGTCGTACATGTACAGAACGAGACTTCTCTTATTTTAATCCTTTAAATATCATGTCGATTAAAAGTCAGGCTTTTGAATTGTGACAGAAATTGTCTGGATTATATTATGAATAGTTTATCATAGATATATATATATATATATATATATATATATATAATATATATAAAGATATGAATACTTTGATTTTGTGAGGTTTTTAAACATTCGGAATCTGATCCTATTGACTAAGTCGTGCTGGAATTACAGACAATGAAAAGTACCGGACGCAGATTTGGGTAAATGGGACTAGGCAAACACGTGGCGTCCAAGTTTGGTCAAAAGTTTCGAATTACTCCTATATTCATATTTGAAAGATGAGATCATCCAAAGAGCAATCCTTCTCATGTGGAATTGCTAATACAGAATTACTCAACATTGGGAAAAAGAATGAAAAGGCTCTAAAATTTTTCTTTTCCTCTCCAATATTAGATCTCTATATCAATTTTCTCGTGGTCACGCTAATAGCTAGTTTGCTTATCGATAGACTAGAATTCAAGTTCTCAATGGAATTCTATCCATTTTGATAAATAAAACCCTCATTTTTTTAAAACTTTATAACCCAACAACCAGAGGGATACAATAATGTCTATTTAACTTATACATCGGATTGTTTTATATGTGCCGTTTAGCTCTATCAAAATGTCATATCAATATATTGACTTTGTTGATATTCATTTTTAATATATTACCTTAATTCCATTACAAAGAAGTTGAAATGTAGGCTAATTCTTCAGCATGCAACTGAAATGGGGATCGGGTCCTATTTCGAACTTAAACTAGCCTACCCAAGCAATTGAAACCACGTGACAGTCAATGACATATTTGACAAACATGTTTTGTTATGATCACGCTTTATGCAGGCGACATTCGTCCAGTCGTTTAGATTTATTCATCGCCTCGATAACCAAGCTAAACTTCACGCATGCAGGCGCCTCGTTTGATATGTGCTTATCTTGCTTCCCGTCAACATCCAAAACTGTTGAATAGATCGTCATCCAACACCTTCTATATCTTCCCTTTCTTTCGTCTCCGGTCCAACGACTGCATCGTAAGTAAAACGACGGAGGTCCGATGAAATGTGTTATCATGGAATGGTTAGCCGGGGTACGTACGGCCCCTCTGCGACAAGGATATCTCGATAAGCTGGAGATAGTACTAGGTAAATCATCACTGCATCATAATCATAACATATCCAAGGCTCTGGAGTCGTACAAGAGCTTGGGGCTAGCCGACAGATGTTCTCTGACTGATAAGTAGACATGTAGACCACCCCACCCATCGATCTAGGCCGACTTATTCAAATCATTTCAGCAGCAGCAGTATGCGCCGCCATCTTAAAGACAAAGTAGAGTACTGGCGTAGAGTACTAGGCGTTGTGGCGTGCGCCTGTAATCCAGCTAACAGTGGAAGTTACAAACTGATTCAGACGAGGACGCAGGTTCGAAACTGAGTCACGTCTTTCGGATGGTGACGTTAAAGGTCGGTCCCCAGACGTAAATAATCATATCTGATTGATACACGTCTGTAAAAACCCAATACACACACACTGATCAGGTGACTACATTGTGGAAGAAACTATATCGAATCCATTGGGAAAGGTTGATTATGATGTTGATAAGAATTGATGTATGCTATGAGGTCTTTGTATGATCAAGGTAAAAAGGAATTTGAAATTTTGCAGAAAAATCTCATGGGCTGCACGCAGAAGTGGGTATATGGGACTACGTACAAATGCTGCATGACAGTTTGATCGAACCTTTTCAGCAATTGTCATATTTGTTTGCTTAAAATAGCATTCGCTTGCTGAAAATCTCATGCGCTGTACAAAGAAATGAGTATATGAGACTTAACACAATGTCTGTCATGAAAGTTTAGGGCAAAACTTTTCAGCTATTTTTCACGATATTTTTAATATGACGCATATGAATAGTAATATTTTTCAGGGGACATTTCTACCATGATATTCGTCCAAACTGACCGGATGAAAATTAGAGAGCTCACAAATTACTTGAATCTTTACCAGACGTCACCCTTCTCTTTAATCCACTGCAGGAGACATAATAGTGCCTTGGCGTCAACAAACTTTGCCAGATGAAATTAGCAATACTCTAATTTGCGTCTGCTATCGTAGTTCATGCATGATGATGATGGTCGTTTTTAATTTTAGATGAGATTTAATGAAGATGGGGACTTTATTTCAGTCATCATGAATAGTTGATTATTTTTTTGAAAATCATTATGAGATGCCAGTGACCTTCATGTTCTGATTAAAGGTAAACGAATGACAACGTTCGAAATAATCATGGAACGATGGAATCTTAAAATGTCTTTTAAAGTCTTCATCTATCCTTCTGTTGGCTTTGAACAGATGAAGTAAACGGAAGATCCCGTTTCCTGTAGAACCATCGTTTTTTTTTAAATGATATGAATACATGTATTTTACTAATTGGTATGAAATCTGCAGAATAATGACCATCAAGGTGGCTATTTTTAATGACTTGCTTCTGTATGTAGCCAAAGGAAAAGAAGCTACATGGTTGTAATTATACTATTTTTCAGCTTCTGGTACCATAAAAACCATGCTTTCTTGGCTCTACGATTTCAAGAAAAGTTTGGTATCAAAATAATGCACTTAACTGGGTACATTCATATTTTACAAGCAGATCACAATCTGTCATGGTGGATTCTGAAGAGTCGGTAGCTACCCTTTTTGAACGAGGACGTCCCACACGGCTCTGTGTTCGGGCCATTGGTAGTCTGAATGTACACTTTACCACTGGAAAAGTAATTAATGCTCAAGGCTTATCAACAATGATTTATGCAGACGATACGCAGATGTATTGTTTGTTCAAACATTCATGTCTTGAATCTTCCCTGTCAGCTGAGAACAAAAAATGTCTTCATTATGTCAAAGCATGGTCATACAATAACTTTCTGCTTCTTCATGCAAAGAAGGCACAGATCATTTATGTATCCTCACGGTTTCGCCAAACTGAATGCCCTTCGATATCATTTGAGAGCCATGTGTTAATACCAGTAGACGGCCATCGCCGCCATCGGGCGATGGAAGAGCTTAATTCAATTTAATTTAATTTAGGAACTTTACATTAATCTTGATCAAAAGAGACACGAACGAACGAGTAGACAGTCTGCGAAATATTGGTGTTATTTGCGATCAGAATCTGTTAACGATTGATCAAGAAAGTAAGGTTTGCTGTATATAAAATAGGAATAACAAGACGTTATTTAGATGAGAAATTGACAGAAAGACTAGCTCATAGCCTTGTAATGTGCCACATAGATCATTGTAATGCCCTTCTGTACAATCTTCCTGATACTCAAATGAACCGAATTCGAAGAACACAAAATTCTACTGCACGGCTTGTCACGAGGTCCCGTTCAAATGAATCTATCTCTCTTATATTGCAGAAATTACACTGGTTATCTGTTCGTGCTAGGATCGAGTTCAAAGTACTTGTCTTAACCTTTAAGTGTCTGAAAGGATTGGAACGGACCTAACAGAAACCTCAGGTCTTCCCAAAATTCCCTCCTCACTATCTCTCAAATAGATACAAAGTTCTACTGATCACGCTCTTTTCATGTTGCATCAGCAGAGCTTTGGAATAAACTGCCAGAATATAATTTATCAAAAAAATATGATACTGTTGAAAACTTCAAAACTTGTCCTTACTTGTTGACTACTGAATTCTCTAATCCCCATAGGCTTGATACAGGGACAACCCGGTTCCAGGAGCAATGGGTTAAAAAGATTCCTTTTTCGAAACAATTTCCAATAACTTAAAGAAAAATGCTGAACGTATCTCACTCTTCTCTATTTTTCCTCTTTTCCCCCTTCTCTCCATTACAGCGCATAGGGACATAAAATTATTTGTGATATGCGCTATATAAGTACCATAGATTTGTTGACCTACAACCTTATCTACCACATACTGTAACGATTTCAGAGCGCATTTTTTCCCCTTTAAGTATGTGGGCTCAAAAACGGAAAGACATATTGTTGAGTGCACAAACTACAACTATATGGTTTCCTTTCTTTTCCCGCGTATGACAGTAATGTAATGGTTTTCATTAAAATTCATGTACCCGGTCATTGGTCTAATTGTAAGTCACGAACAAATTTAAGCGGGTTAGCTATCAAATGAGATAATTGAAAAACTTAACCATGATTTAATGAAAAGGAATGCATGCTTCCCGGCATGAACTTTTCATAGGGATTATTCTAAAGACAAAATTATGATTATCTAATGTGGGCTCCTTCGATCTGCATCGGAAATATGTTTTACCAATTTCGATCTAAAAACATTACGGGGAAAATAGATTGCTTCAAGTGGCGATTTCATTGTTGCTTTGGGCTTTGCCGATGTCGTCAAGTTTTATCTCTTTTTTTAGATTATGACATAATGGCGCGCTTATGGTCGAACGATTTACATGTTTAATATAACAACTGTATAATGTATTCACTGTACTTGAATCGTATGGGGGTTTTAGCCTCAGCGTGGACAAGTTTAATTTTGTTGTGACCATTGTACCGTGAAAGATGTAACGAAAATGGATCTTAGCAACACATTCCACTTCTTCATGAAATAATATATCAGATAATTATCCCTGCAACTCGTTAAGTGCCATTTTTAACGTGCATATTAAGAAAGACACATTCACATTTGAACACCACAAGCGACATATACAGTCGCATAACTTCAAACAGTGTTAATTTTCACCCAGACGAAGCAACAGTGAGCCTCAAATAGTACAGGTTTGGACAGTCAAGAATATCGGATGTAGGAACTAAACAGTTCAAATTAGAACCCTTTGGGGGTCATTACTGCCATAATATTGTATAATGTAGCAGTTTGCGGTGCAGATTGGAACACCTACTTCTTTGTGTGTACTTCATTGGCTACAACTTTGCCACCAAGCGGTTGTTGACCTTCTGTATTTAAGCATAACACGAATCGAAAGATGAGCTTTTAATCAAACAAGTTCTATCCTTAAAAAGTATATGGTCTCTGGAAATATCTTTAAGCTTTAACAGATAGTTGTATGCCTACTGTTTCTGCCTTGCCCAGTCTTTCTTCATTTACAATTATTTTGGTCCATATGCGTTTATTAGTAACTTATTTCCCCAATAATAAATTGGTATGAGGTTTTCCGTTTTAAAGCCCTTCTAAAATGTTGGGAGCCCCACAAATTTGATGGGAAAATTTCACTTAAATTGTATCCTAATGTGAAAGAGGATGTCATTTAAGACACATTTCTGTAAGGATTTTCAAAACAAATGTGTTTGAAGTCGAATATTGATGAAAGAATACAACATTTAGATTTTCTGCGTATACAACAGAGAACCTAAATTATGTATTCTTTTATCAATATTTGTCTTCAAACACATTTTTTTTTTTGGGGGAGGATCTTTGCAGAAGTGTGCCTTAAATGACATCCTCTTTCACATTATGATACAATTTGAGTGATATTTTGCCATAACAAAATTTAGCGAATTTGGGGCTCCCAACACTTTTAAAAGAGGGGCTTTAAAATGCATTTTGTAACGCAAGGTATGGCTTCAAATTTATCCAGTTTCAATGAAACTATTTCGTAACATGTTGAAACAATTTGTATAATTTCAGGTCTGTGTTTAACAAGTCATTAAAGACGCATGAAAGAAAAATAAGTATTGGTGTAGAATGTTATGCCTGTCTTTAATCTGAAATTTAGTACACTTTGCTCAAAGCTCAGGCATAATACCATTACTGATACTACACAATAAAATAAGCACTGCCAGTGGATGTCTTCAACACTGTTTCTCAAAAATGAAGAAGAACAACAAAAAAAGAACAATAGGCAAGTTTGGTATTTTTCTTCTGATAAGATTCCATTGCCGGTGAGAATTGCCCCATAGTATTTTAAGCGTGCTTATTTTAGGTATGCTAGTGTTTTGTTGTTGAAGGGGGCAGGCTGTAGGGATGTGAAAAGTCTTCCCTTCCCATTTCAGTGCCGGGTTTTCTTAGTCACACACAAAAAAAGCATTGCCCTTTTATTTCATGATCGGTAATAAAATTGTTTATCCTAGCTATATATCCAAATTATTCAAACACGAAATAAAAAATAGCAAGGGGACCAGATTCGGAGAACCATCAAAAGCGTGATTAACTGAGCAGAGCTCAATTTCGACAATTACTTTTATGGTCTCGTGCCGCCAAAGGCCTAACAGGCAAGTCAATGAACAATCATTTATGATCGTTTTATTAATATTTTCAGAAGGCGCCTTTTGCAGATGCTGATACTTTAGCGCTGAGTGATATAAAGATCCTCCATTTGGGTAGATCTATAATACCGTATGTCTCTATAAGAATGTGCAAGGTTTTTGTTGTGTTTTATATGTAGGTATACTATCATTATGCCTACCGTCAAATGTGTCTAGGAAGGCCATCCAAGGGAAATATAAAGAACTGGCCACTGTATAGACAGGTGGCCTTTCTAGACAGGTCCTACAAAACACACATTTCTTCCGAGAGGGAAACAATTATAGATGATCACTATAGACGGATGGCCTTTTGTACAGAGGGGTGGCCACCATTTTGACTGTATTTGCTTTTATTTCTGGCAATACTAGACATTTTACATTGTATTGTCATGACTGTAGGTAAGGTAAATTTCAGATTCTGAAATAAAATATCGAGATCATCTAAAATGAACTACTTTGCTATCGCAATGCTGGTTTGCATATCCATGATTTCGGCTGCCGTCTACATGTATGTCACAATATCTAGATTCACCAGCGTACGAAACCGGTAAGGTAAATGCTCTTTTTTAACAATAATACGACCCGAACCTGGGAGTAACCTGTTAAACAGTCATATCTCCGTGCAGGCGGTAAGGAAGACCATCAGTTCTGTGTCTACCCTGGAAAACATTCCACGAATGCTTTCATCGTTTATTCCTGTCTTACCCAATTTATTATACTCTAATTAAAATCAAATAAACCCTTTTTCGGTATCCTTGAATTTCTCATGCTATCGCAGTTTACAGTTTCAGTTTTATTTTGTATTTCCAACAGAACTATCAATATAGCAATTATGTCCCCCAAAAAACCAATCAGAGAAATCAATATACGTTAATGTAATACATTTTAAAAATCATTAATATAATTATAAATTAAAATCTATATGTTTGCTGTGAATGATGTATGCTTGCTTTTAAGGAAAAACTGTGGAAATGGAGGGATCCACTGAGAAGCAGAGCTTGTAGAATGTGAATCCCTAAAAATTGGGTATACTCATTAAATTATTTTGATTGTTTCATCGTTAACTAATTAACTTTCATCTACTCATATTTTGTTCCAGTAAAAACGGAAAGACTGAAGTAAATTAAAAAATAATGACGAATCTTTCCTTTACCAGTCAATGAATTCGATGTCATTGACCGTTTGAAGTCATTGACATCCACCCTACTCATTTTTTTAAGTGCATTTGGAAACTTTTTTCCCTCCTAAAATGGGAAAAGACAAGAGATTTGCTTTCGATGGAGGCAATGATTGAAAAGAAAGGGTTTAGTTGCAAGTGAAACTATAATTATAATAGTTCCTTTTAAATCCTCTGCATGCTCTATATGTGAGTTTGGATGTCCGGTGTTAATTGTCCTAGGATTAGTTATCACAGAGGCAATTGTCCGGGGTTAGTTGTCATGGGGAATTGTTTTCCTCAGGGAGTAGTTGACCGGGGAGAAGTTGTCCGGGTAGTTGTCCGGGGGTAGTTGCCAGAGGGGCCGATACCCCTCATCACGCCATCAACTTTCCAAACGGGTTGAGATAAATAGTAAGATGAAAATCGTTGTACAAGTTACTTTCATCTTAAGAAGACGCCCTCTGAGTCATCTAGATAAGATGTGAAAATACCCCCCCCTTCCTGTCAATCAACCTAGCCTATATTGAATTCAAGATTAGATGATTGGAAAACCAAACACGTAGGAATTCGCAAGAGAGGTTGCATATTGAGGTTTGGTCCTATAAACATTTATAACATATAATCACAACAACATCTGTGCGCTATTTTCATTGCATGTGGGTTGTGTCGTTCCGCCTCCGTTTAAACGTGATTTTGGGATTTTTGAGTCGTTTTAAGTAACGATACTGTTGACTATAATGACATATACAATGATAATCATAATCATAATAATTATGATGATATTATTAGTAACTATAAGAATAATGATAATTCTAATAATGATAACATTAATAATATTAATAATAATAATAATAATAATAATAATAATAATAATAATAATAATAATAATAGTAATAATAATAGCTACATTTATTTCGAGCTTATTGTACAAGGGAAGCTCAAGGGCTACCCTTAAAGGGTGAAGATGAACATGAGTGTGCACCTTTTAAGGATCAATGTTGCACTACCTTCTTAAAGCTTGTTTCAGAATTCAAATTTGCAACTTTTGAGGTTCACAAATCTCCATCCCCCTCCCCCTCCTCCCCCGTTTTAGGGGTGTGCTTCGTTGGTATCGTTTCGATGCAAATTTCGAGGGTGGAAAATGCCGACTTCTGTTTAAACTAAATCTTTTTATGCCACACCAATAATCTGTATTAAAGATAAAGGCCAGTTCTGGTCATGCGATTGCATTGTGAAAGAAGCGTTGTGGAATCGATCAGAAAAGGTTGATCATCTAGCATATAAGTATTGATGTGTACTGCAAGGTTCTGGAATCATCAAAATGATAAGAAATTTGGCCCAGTCTTGGTAAAGTTACAGGCACTATACACAGAAAGATGTATATGGGACTACGCGACATTTGCGCGTACGTGCGCGATATCTATTTGGTCCCAATAGATATAATAGTTTACCAAATATATAGTAGGCGGTTTCCCGGCAAAATTTGTATCATCACGTATTAGTCAAAACATATTCTTTCACATGATAGGTAATGGGAGCTTCCATTTCATTTTTTGAGAGGGGGGCGTTTCCAAAACTGGCCTTTACCTTTAATCATGGGATAGATAAACCAAGGGCGTCAAGATTATTTAACTGTTTCTACTGCGATATTAATGTATACTGGTGAATATTATTTTGTACAAAATTGCACGTGTCGGAAACGAGCGACCTTGCATGCAGTGAGGCGGAGAACGCCGAAGTGTGAAAGGGAAACAGTAAAACTAGTCATTGGAGAGACGTGACCCTTTCACCCTTTTTAACCTACAATCCAACCATGTGTATTGAATTATAACGATTCACTTCCCCTCTTCTTGAATATTTGATGATGATTACGTTTAAACAATGATAATTACCCTCTACCTCGATAATTCTTTATTTATGGGTCGCCGTGTGTGAAGTCAACCATGACGTAATTAGAGCCTATTGAGAGTTAATTCAACTTTTACTAATAAATGCTTGAAATTGAGCGTGATGTATACTTAAACACGAGCATGTGGGTCAGGTTCAGAATGATATATCTTGTTGGTTAATTCATTGCGTCATAATTCAAATGGTTGCTGTTTTTAATTATACTAAGTATTAGGATATATTGCATTAAAACGTGTTACATACCAATTAGCGGATAACCAGCTTCAGATTAACTTTGTTTCTTGTGAGCTTTTCGAGCTCTATCAGTAATATCGATTAGGATGATGTTATATGTATATTCTATTTTCTTGTAATAAACATAGATTTGATTTTATTTTATTCAAGTAACTATAATCTTTCATACTTATCTCGTATGGGTATGCTGTTAATCATGAGCAAATTTCAGTATGTGGCTCAGTGGTAGAGTAATGGTCTTTCAACCGGAAGGTCCCGGGTTCGAAGTCAAGTCAATGCGCCACTACCCTTTGCAAAGGCATTAATCTGCATTACCAAGTCCCTTGGAGAGGACTTGAAAACGTTGGTCCCCTCGCCGCTGACTTACAAGCATACACGTGCTTTCTTAGCAGTCGGGTAAAAACAAAACCATTGATGATCAATGACAATGGACAAGGGAGATTTACAAATAATATAATATCTAAAGCGACAATTCTTGCATGTTATGTCCCGAGTGACAATGACCTCATACATATCATTATGACGTGATCTAGTCCCCAATTTTCCGTTGATTGCTTCCGTTGGTACGTTCTGTTATTTCTAGTGTTGTATACATTTCTCCTGGCTCTAACGAGATTTGAAATTCGTGTCATTTTGCGTGAGCCCGTCGTTTGGCTTAGAGATGGCGCTGTGTAACGAGAAAGACTCTACTAGAGTGATGTCCTCATGCGGGCTATCAATGAGCCTGTTAACCGTTAACGTGGTCGATATACTGTTCGCTACGAAAGGAGATCGCACTAGTGCGTTAATGGGGCGCGCACACGTCATTCTCACTCCCGTTCATATGCAGAAATCTCCTGAATGAGTTTCCTTACTTGGGCATTTGCCCGGCTCAAACACAATTTTGTGAAGCCTGTAACGCAGATATGAACAACTGTCTCAATTTGCAGTCTCAAAACTATGGAAATACACGGTGATAATTATATACCCTTTCAAAGTACACAATGAAAGCTGACTCCAGCCTAGGGATAAAGTCAAAAAACCTATGACTATCAAACATCATTTATATTTTAAAAATTGACAGTGGACAGTAACTCGATTTTATATGTATTTCTTTCATCAATGAATACCATGTGAACTTTTCGCGTACCGCCTGTTTAGAATACATTGCGAGAGGGTGAATTATTTGTGGGCGCCCTATACTCCCTGGTGAGTCATGACGTAATCTTAACCGTGTATAGTTGTAAACAGTGTTGTGGCGGATATGGAAGATATAGCTCCCCATCCCCAGAGAGCTCCCCATCCTCTCGACCTGCTCATTCATTATTCTCCCTCATTTATATTCTAACCCATTGCCTACAGGAACCCCGACTTCTTCATCCCACCCCTTTGATAAACATCCCCTTCCATCACCCTCTCAACCTATCCCCAAGATGGGGATGAGGGAGGGGGAGGTGTTCGGGGGACACACCTTTCTATTTAGGTGACTGACATGCCCATCTCCCAGCTGTCTCATTAGAGTTATATTTCTAGCCAATAGATGCTCAGTCAAGCATGACCCGCGTGACGAGATAATATATCTCAAGATGTCTAGAATAAAATTTGTCTTTATTAATGCGACGTGTGGAAGAGAGTGTAGTCTAGCTCCCAGACATTCTGTGTTAATACTGAAAATAGTTGATGGCTTAGGCGTACAGGCACATTTTCACTAGGGGCTGACGCCTCTTGCCCCCGCCTCCCCCCTCTCCCTCCCCTCTGAATCAAAAATAAACAAAAGTTTGCGAGTAAGAAAGTAAGAAAGACGCATTGTGGTGAAAGTGTTACTTTGTCATAAATTACACTAAACATGAGATGCCGGTCATAATAATAATAATAATAATAATCTTTTAAAGTCCACTCCAAATTTTATTAAACCGAAAATGGATATTCTTTGTGTCCAATTGATCGTGAGCCCGGCAGCCACTGAGCAGCGCCACATCGACATGCTCTATCCCCTTATTGTTGAACGCCAAACAAGGTAGCAGCGACTCCCATCTTTTAACGTCTTTTGGTATGACGCGGCCGGGGTTCGAACCACGACCTCCCGGTTGTGAGGCGGACGCTCTACTGACTGAGCCAACACACCGGTTGACAGTGGACAGTAACTCGATTTTATATGAATTTCTTTCATCAATGAATACCATGTGGAGACGGTTGGTATTTTTCACATTGTCAGGGGGCTGCATCCCCTTCTCTCCCCTCCAACTTGAATTGAACTTACGGTGTAAGGCTCTATCCGATTGGCATGGTAAATAGTGATTAATGCCGTAAAGGGCACCGACACATCTTCTTGGTTTCGAACCCGGAACCTTCCGGACCTCTCCATTTACCACTGAGCCATGGTATGTGTGGCCAACGGTATTCACGACATCCACTTGTATAACATCTGTATTCTCTTAACCCTCCTAACCCCTTTAATTACAGCAATCCTAGTTCGAACCAATTAAAACTATTTCAGTTTTACATCCAGCTCTCTTGGCACGAGGGGATGTGTCACACTTTTCTCATTAGAAACACAAATTGGGGCAATAATGAATAGTTGGGAAGTCCAACTGCAGTGCTTGAATGCAGTATCTGAGGAGTCTCACAGTGTGCTATTTTTCATCGAGTTCATCATGAAAGTAAAAAATTAGTTATAAAATCATTAAAAGGGCGTAGGAGTACTCGGTTTTGTACAAGAAACAGTGAATTTACGACACTCAAGTATACCATTATGATTAATCTCTTGACTACTGAATTCTCAAATCCCATAGGCTTAATACAGGAACCGCCCTGTTCCAGTACGCGAAGGGTTGATATTATACGAATGGTATACTGTGATAATCAGGTTAGCTCAGATGGAGCATACAGCGGGCCAGGTTGTGATCGTCACAGCGGTCCTTTCCAATATGTGATGATCATCGCCGCGTGGGGGCGTCACACCTGATAGCATTTCGTCCCATCCCTCTAATTTTGTTTGCTCTAGATCTGCTTACATATGGACAAGCAATAGTATGGGGCCTGTTTAAGGAGGGGTATTTCTTTCCAATGTTTTTACTCGTAATTTGATTTGACCAAGTATACAAATCAAATGTACAGAGCATCATGGGTTTAATGACAGGGGTTATCTTTAGAACTTAAAATATAAAGGGGCTTGGGTTGAGTATGTTTGAGTATCTCATGTAGTTCAACTATATACTCCCCAGGGAGCGGAGCGTTTGCACTATCATGTGTGGATTAGCAATTGCATCCAGTAACCGGGGTAAAAATAGTTACATCGCTTAGCTCAAATGTGACTATTATTATTATTATTATTATTATTATTATTATTATTATTATTATTATTATTATTATTATTATTATTATTATTATTATTATTATTATTATTATTATTATTATTATTATTATTATTATTATTATTATTATTATTATTATTATTATCATTATTATCATTATTATCATTATCACATCTGATATGATGCCAATTTAGTCCACAGCTTTACGAAAGCAAATCAAGTTACAAAGACTGATATGTTTCTTTGTTAGTTTTGTTTTGTTTAAAAAAAAGGATAAAATCTTTTATATTGATAGAGTCTATATTTATGACTTATTCTTAATTTCATTTCCAAAGTGACAAACGATTTTTTTTAACGATAAACAAAGTAAACAGAAGACCAATTTTAGCACATTAATATTTCAATTGAATCTTTTTCTAATAGATAATCAGAATGCCCTTCATAGGACGAAGAGAAAAGAGGAAGAAAGTGAATGTAGATATTAAAATACATTCTGATACATGTGTGAACGGTTCCCAAGCGATGCATCATTTTTCTTTCCGTAGGGTCAATTTGCGATCAGCATGATAGTCTGAACATGGCAGGACATGAATGTTCAACACATTGATGGGAAATTGATAGGAGAATCCCTCTACGTCCGTATTTATTACAACTCGATGACATCCCTTCACCTCAGTGTTGATTGTGACGTACTTGATATTTTGTGTTAGTTGAAGGCAGGGCTGCGCCATAAAATGATATACATGTATTGTCTTAAAAGTGGCATAATTTCTTCGATATCGATTGACCAGCTAATAAACGAAAATTATGAGAATTTGAATAAAGAAATAAAGGGTAAAACTGATGTACCCATGACGTTATATAATTTACCAATTAAACGTGTACATTTCTAGAGATTTGATTGGTTTGTTATTATTATTATTATAATACCACAACTAAATGATACTCTTTCATCGTAGCATGTGGATACACAACCTTTAAAACAGTTGTTTTCCTCGGGTATCACCTCCCTCTCTTCCTCCCTTCTCTTTTTCACTCTTTCTCCTAAGTGTGTAATTGTCCAAAAACTCTCACAATCACACACAAAATAGTGCTATTACATTTTTCACAAGAACAATTAGGACTTGACAAGTAAAATATGAATAAATAAACAATAAATGAATAGTATAGATAAATGAAGAAATTAATTAATAAATAGATCGATAAATAAATAAACAAATAAATAGATAAATAGATATATGAATAAACAAATATGAACAAAACAAAATGAATACTTACATTAATGGTCATTATATCAGACAAAAGGATGTATTTTTCGAGGGCACATACCGAAAGCCCCCATCACCCCTCACCACCCCCGAATCCACCACTGCCATCCATCCTAGTTACATGTCAGTGCTCCTTATCAACCGACGGCTGTTTTCTCAGATCTCCAAACTCCCAACGGGACTGCTGCATTTCCGGTCCAGCTCCCATATCTCGATATGAATATAACAGGATGAATTAGACGGTTATTAAAGACCAACCAATCTTCCGAATCAGTGATTTTCCGGTGATCAACCATATAGCTAATATCTACCATAATATTTGCCTTTTCATATCTATCATGTCTTCATACTTCTATTCCTGTTAGTTGCTTGTCATTCGCAGCTGGTACTGAACTATAGGTTGTTTTCTTATTTTTTCTAGTTTTAGATTTTGGGGCGATACATTAGTGATGAAATAATAGAATACATTCATGCCGTCCTATCGGCTTCTTCATGTAATCTATTTATTACAAATGAGATTATAATTACTATTTGTCGAAATAGTTTCAGAAAATACAGAACCCTGTGGCAGCGGGGGGTTAAACACACACTTTATTTATCTTCCCACAATATCAGCATTTGCAGTAGTCACAAATAATGAGAGATATTATTGTGTAATAATTATCTCAATACAAACGAAAAAGAAATCGAGTGATATACATTATTTTGGTTGTTTTTTTCACGCTAATTTACTTTTTTGACAGGTCAAAGGTTTGTGCCGTGCAAATTAGAAGTACGTGAACGTTATTGGTAGCATGCAGATTTTCATCATCAATCTTGCTTTTTGGAGCCATTACTTTTCTCATTTTTTTAGAATGACCGTGGAAACTCCATGACATATTTTGATAGAGGTTTATATGGGGTGCAAATACCCTCGCCCTGCCACATAACATTTTTCGTTAGTACACTTGTATTATTACAGCCTATCTCGACAATAAGATTTTAAGGGGATTTTTGTCTTGTTTTGTTGTGCATGGTATTGTTTCTTTTGTTTGTTTCAATGTTTGGATTTTTAGAATATTCATTCAAATGATCTATTAACGACCCTGATAATCTAAATTGCATTTTCCTGTATAGGCACGCTTCCACCTCAAAAAGAAAATATATTTGTAAGCATTATTAAATTAAATTATGGCTTAAAATCTTGCGCAGCAAGTTCCGAAAGCTCTTTACAAAGTTTGAACTTTTGGTCATGTAGGTTGAGGACCTTTGTATAAAACGAACCTCGTGTGTTTTATTTATTTCTTTAGAACTACGTGTTTTTTCCTTATTCTTTCTTTCTTTCTTTCATATTTTATCACGTCACTATGCAAGTCTCAATTCCCGCGTGATGTTTATTTTGTCTATAAAGTGTTCTCTAAACACAAACTACAATACTTCAGGATTCAAATAAAATGGTTATGCTGATATCAATAATACTCTAATTGCTTTATTGTCGTCGTGTTATCGACACGATATTCTCAAATAGCCTATTCACATGCAGCGTCGTATGGTAATTACTTTTAGCTATAAAAGTGCATTTATTAGCAAGTGTTTTACAGTGAAGGTCGAATCGGTTTCAGCTCGTTTAAAAGGGGCTCCTGATGAAACCAAAGATCACAACGAAGTGGGGCATTAATCAGAGGAAACATTCGGTTAGAGAGGTACAATCACTCAAACGCCCCGACAGTTCAAAGAGGTGATAAAATAACGGTCCACACCAATCTCATGTCACTTTCAATTTTTGGATGATAATCCACAATCCCTGTGAGAAAATGGATTGATCCCAAACCGTGACCGGGAATGCATGAATGGATCAAATACATTTCAAAGTGCTCTTAAATCTCTAATATACGATTTGTTGGTATGGGTATTGTATTGTATTTTTTGTCACGGCATGACACGTTTTTATATCAGTTTGTCTGTCTAATGGCAAGACATAGGTCTATTTGTCTTTAGATACCATTCGAATGATTGCTAGATACCTTGCGACTCTGTTCTATTTCTCCAGTAATTCAAAAATTCCTATTCGGCACATCAACAACGGTTTGCCATCAAACGCAATTAAAGATGCAAATTGTGACTAAATGCAAAGCCGAGGACTGACTCCATAAAGAAGGGAGATAGATGAGAGTTGGAGGGTTTGAAGGAGTGAGTGAGTGGGTAGATTTAAGCCAAACCGTTAAGGTCGTTATTCATTTTCACGCTCCATCACCTCTCACCAGCGAGGAGTAATTATACCATGGTGGCAAGCACCGGTCCGAATACTCACCATTCTTAATTAGTTGAACTTTCCGACTTCTTTTAGGACTCCGTCGTTTAAGGGGCCCCCAAAATATTGACATAATTTCCAGCAAAACACCCACTGCCCCACTGAAGATGGGTGCTCAGCTGTGGAGGGGAGATAGTTAATTATCATGACTATTTTCTCCTCTTATTATTATTTTGTTCTTCTTGCTTCATGGATCGTGGAGTCGTTGCCGGTGTCAAACTTTAATGTCAGTGGTAGAGATGGTTTTGATCCAAGTTGGGCTTGTGCTTGGATGTTGGTTCTGTTCATTGGCACTCGACACCCTCCAAAGTGGGGGTTCATTGATAAATGACGGGATCGTACCTGAAATTCCAGCATCGTTGTTTACTTTGGGACTCAGTCAATTGGTACTTGTTTGCAGAAACTCGCTTCCTTTCGGTTTTCTAACCCCTTTGATACATCTCGTACAAGCTGAAAGTTCTTTAAGTTTCGGATGCTGATCCATGATAACTGTTGTCATTCGATGAATATATAATGGAATTTGAGTTTTCAGATTGCTTCATGTAAAACAGAACTTTTGTGGAGCAAGTTTGTGACTATATGGTGGAATTATAGGCCTATCTGGTGATGTCTTCGGTCTCCACCTTTGACATCATGAAAGGTTACGTCTCTACAAGCATCTGAAGATTTGCTATTCTTCTTCTTTTACATGTTAAATATTCAAGTATATTTCTAGACAAATGATACTTCCGTAAACTCCCGAGTCACTAAGAGGAATAATAAACTTCGGATGCATGAGCCACCAACTTTATACAGGTTTTTGTTGGAGAAATTGGGAAAACATTTTCGCTTAGCTGACACCCTTTAAAAGGAGAGAGCTTCCAGCAAAAGACTCAAATCACCAGTAACAAAATGGATGGAGTACCGGACACAGACGACACGAGTCCGTTCACCTTCTCTTTCGATGATGGGGGAGCGAAAGATTCTTTGGGAAGTGATGTAAGTTTATGAAACAAAATACATATAGATATTTTAATTTGACAAGTTTATTCGCAATGAAATAAACTTTGTTTTCAACATCGATGACAAAACAAGGCACAAGACACGTTCTTTATTTTTGTTAAATTTCATTTTGTCTTCCTTCCAATTTCACAACCTTTTTCATGGCAGTATGCTTTATATATGTAATATCATTAAAGTAGTCAATATTTAGTATACTGACCGTATACATGTTATATGAGAATTTCTTTCTTTTCCTGTAACTATTCAAAAGGAAGATAAAAATACTTTTCCCCTCCGAAATGTCTATGAGTATTATAAAATGTCGAAGGCTGAACATTATATAGCAGGTTCAAAACATTATCTAAAAAGTCTAAAAGAAATTTATATAAAATTGCTGGTGATTTGTTATACAGAAATTTTAAAGTTTCAGGTCGGCTATCACAATATGGATTTTCTAACCATTTAAAATGTAGAATATAATTATTTATGAATTGGAATACTGTTTTATTACGATGTCAAACGGACTGATTATTGTGCTCGTATAAGAATCAATACGAACTCCATGTTTCGTGTTTCAAAGTAATGATAAAGAAATAAATTCTGGTTTGTTTGTTGATAAATATATTGTACGGTACATAAAATCAACACCTTAATTTACCAGTGAATACCAATTGGTCTTTTTCTAGAAATTCTGATTTTGTTTTCTTTCTTTCTTTCTTATTTTACATGAATCTAAAACTTGAACATTTCCATGCTTACATCTCTGGTAATAATTTAGGAAATACAAATAGATTACAAACTTAAAAGATAACACAATTCTCATATGCTTGGATGACTGCGAAGTCTTGATAACAAAACAGATTTATGAATTTCAAGTATGTGAAAACGAAGTTATTTATTAATTCATTCGCATAATTTGTAATGAAAATGAAATGATGTAATCAATAATACATGCATCAGAATTAATATAGATATGAATTTAGACATTGTTCCAAGGATATAGTTTGAAAGGAAAAAAACAAACCTAATCGCAACATAATGATACTGTGATAACGAATTAATCAGAAGCTTATTCTGTACCACTTTGGAATAAGCACCAGCCTAACAAGTTGAAAACATCGATTTGCCATATCAGTAAATCTACCGCCTCTTGTTGAAAAATATTATCCCCCTCATTGCTCATCTCATTATCTAATCATTATCTAAATGATTGGCCTTTGGTGATTTTTTTGACGCCCAAATTGATATTTAATGAGGAATAAACTATCATTTGATCACTCCAGTCTTGAGAGCCTACGTGTACGATCGGTGATAAGTTTAACCTTAACCGCGTGACATTAAATCCGCCGTGCGGGTTGCGCGTGAGCCCTGCCGCTTGGAAAGCGGTGATAATTTCCACTTTCCACGAAGGTAATTCTTATTACTGTACCGAGCATTTGTTCTTTATTGGCAGCAATGAAGGATATTAATCACATGGCATCTCATTTCAGATGAATTATGAAGCAGAGGACGTCGAATCGGTTGATCGAAATGACAAGAAAATGTCACAGTAGGTTAAATCTTAAAAATCGGAGATGGACAAAGACTTGATTGCGGAGGCGTTTGAAAATAGCGGCATGGCCATCTTGTCTGTCGTGCAGAAAGTTGATCTGCTTCTGAAAGCAATGTGTTTATGATTTTAATTTGTCGGCATGATTCAGTAGAAGCAACATTTCTACGGTCAATTTCATTCCTGTCTCCATGCTTTTTTTCCTCTCTTCCCACACCATTTCTTTTTCTTTGGAACCCGTCGGTTTTAGAGAAATTGATTTCCCCCAAATGAAAACATGGAGCAGACAATGGCAGAGGGCAAAATTGTTGTTTTGTTTTTTTTTGGTGTGTGCGTGTTCGCGTGCGCGTGTGTGTGTGTGTGCTGTTTCTCAACGTTTCATCTATCAATCAAGTAGTTATGATACAATATGATAATGTTTTTAATGAAAAGTCCCGAAATAAGAACGTGTAATACCCGAAGTACATAATCAATTATGTAATCAAAAGAGCTCTTTTAAATGTATTAACATAAGAAAATGAAATAACGCAAATTCATTGTTTCGTACATATTTTTACATTGAAAAAGAGGCCTGAAAGTCTGTATATTTTTAAGAAAAAGATTAAATATGATGCTAATCAAGAAAGCGGATCATGAACTAGGCATAAACATTTTGACAGATGTCTTAATCACCAAAATTTACAATTATAGTGCAAACAGATTAACTTAACGAGGAACTCAAAATAACAATGATTACGTTTTTATCTGATCGACTGGTCATCAACGAAATATTGAGTGATAGGTAGCCTTGTCCTCTCTAGCTTGGGTCATTGATTGGTATTGACCGTTACTGACCACCAAACGTGACCAGAATAATAGTCTAGATATGGTCATGGCTGTAGTGACCGCCAACAATTATACCCTCTAAATCATATCTAATGAAGGAAATATTGGAGGCAGGCACTCAAATAAATGATATAAATAGATGTATACCTACAGACAGCGCCTCGTTTATTAAATATGAAGAACAAGTCGCATGCCATTTTTGGAATAGGGCATATTTCAATTAAGAACAACTTAATTTAATTGGCTAATAACGAACAATATAACATTCGAAAGTTATTCGATTGTCTACAAGGTGGCCCCTGATTGGCCCACGTTACGATATTGGTGTTTGATGAATCAGCCGACCAAACGCAATCATTCAGCATTATGGGATCTGTCTTCCGTACAACACCTGAAATGAACGTAAATTTGTATACTTAATTCTGATTGGTTAGAAATCGAGTTGAATTTTATTTTTTCTTATTTAATTGCGGTTCAAGGCTTCTTCCTGGTCGCATATTAAGGTATAAAATTAAATGTAAAATAGGTTCATGGACCCGCTCGACTTTTGATTTTTCGCTTAGTAAAGATTAAAGTTGAGTTCTGCCTAAGCGATTGCATTGTGAAAGGAACTATATGTGAAAGCGAATGAAGATTGATCACGTAGCACATATAAGTATTGGTATATACTGTGAGGTTTTGACATCGTCAAAATGATAAGAAATTAGCCCCGTCTTGCTTAGAGTCACATGCACTGTACATAGAAATTGTTATATGGGACTACACAGAAATTTGGCATGAAAATTTGCCCCACAACCTTCAGCTTTTACTTGTCATATTCGAATATAAGGACATTGGAAGAGCCCTCCTTTTCAGGGGAAATATGTTTCTATGATACTCTTCCACGCTAACATTAGCAAAATGACAAAGCTCACAAACTATTTCTCATCTTCTTTCTCAGAATGGACAACGGAATTCGAACGAAATTCCAAGCTACGTGAGAGCTTGTCACAAACATTAATTAAGAAAAAAAATGGAATGTACGCACGCAGGTATTTCGTTTGTTTTGTTTTGTTGCAATTCCCCCCCCCCCCAAATAACGTTACAAAACTTTTGGCTTTAACCTAGCTTCCGATTGCCCTCGGCT
Organism: Mesocentrotus franciscanus; assembly: GCA_037976565.1. Taxonomy (NCBI): domain Eukaryota; kingdom Metazoa; phylum Echinodermata; class Echinoidea; order Camarodonta; family Strongylocentrotidae; genus Mesocentrotus; species Mesocentrotus franciscanus. Next base: position 13,623,138 of record CP137679.1, read on the forward strand.
TAAGAGCAATTCGTACGTGATTTTCCCGGTATATGGGATGAAAACCTTTCCTTGATAACTGGGCGGCGGTCATTGCGATTAATATTTACCATTAGCATTGGCACTGTCCATGTAAGCTAGCCGTGACATGCTATGGTCGAACAGCGAACATCAGAGAGGTGAATAACATTGTGAAACCATTCGAGGTGAATCACACACGGACATGATTCATCTAAAAAATTAAAAAATATATAAATCATCATTTCAAAAGGGCCAAGGAGTGATAGCAGGTCAACAACGTGGATTCAATACTTGTAGATGCTACATTCAACCTTAATCAGTACTGTGTAAAATATGGTGTTGGGCCCATCACTACAAAGACTGAAATGCAATAAGTTGAAAACGATGTCACTCCGCAGCCCTTCTTAGATATTCATTGATATTTTTAAATGTTATTTTCATACAATCTAGACCCCCCCCCCCGCCATGTCAACAGTAATTTCGTTAATTATATTATTTTGCTTTCCGATTACATTTTCCTTTTGAAGACATTATTCTTTAAAAGCCCTTAGAGACCCTTTCATGTATAAAGCGCTGTATAAATCCAGGGGATGTTTCACAAAGACTAAGATCGACTTTAAGTTGGACTTAACTATGGCAGGCCGTTCATACCACTCTTTGCTCTCACCATTATGATCGTTAGATAATATTTTTTCCTTCAATAATGAATTATACCAAAAAAATGTAAATTCTGTAGATTTGTGACCACGATTTGTAGGTCCCTAGAGAGACCAATGCCAGTAAATGGTTAGAGCAAGCAGTGGCATGAATGGCCTGCCATAGTTAAGTCCAACTTAAAGTCGATTTTAGTCTTTGTGAAACACCCCCTGGACCCCGTCTTATAAGAAGTTGCGATCAATTCGAATCAATCGCAATTTGAAATTAATCGCAACTCCTATCTCTAAACTACACAGTTGCGATTAATTTCAAGGTGCGATTGGTTAGAATCAATCGCAACTCTTTATAATGCGGGGCCCTGATCTATTATTAGTTATATATCTTTACAGAATTTAATAAATGAATAATTGATTAGAATCATTCGCTTTCTTCGCATCATACTGTGATGGCATGCATGGGAACCAGACATTCTCCTGAGGAAACGCATCATCGGGATAGTTTAGAGAATGAGATGAGGGACGGGTTGATGCGGAAGGGTTTCCATGGTAACGTCTCAGATCCTACGAAATGCATCATCTGGATTCCAGGATTACCTCACGTTTGGTACATCCAAGATTTACTGCGGTTTATGTTACGCTGGTTATTTCTGAATTGTTTTTCGCCTCTATATATGTCATATGATGTATTACCTCAAGTAGATGATTCAGTGGAAGTGTAGGGGTCTTGTAACCGGGAGGTCCCAGGTTCGAAATCAAATCGATGCGTTAATGCCCTTTGGTAAGGCATTAATCCTCATTACCAAGTCCCTCGGAGAGGACGATAAGCTGTCGGTCCCCTGGCTGCTCACTTACAAGCATAGGCCTACTCATACTTTCTTAGCAGTCTGTAAAACAAACACACAAACAAACAAATTTCTCCCTATTGGAATGATACTATTTTTGTTAATTCTACCTTATTCCCTTTTACATGTCATTCTGTAAATTGTTTAATCCGGCACATTCGATTCGAATGTGAAGTTTGGCTCTAAAACAGGCTCAATCCACATTGTTTCATAGTCTGATTTGATTCAATGGATTAATAAAGAACCGAGGCATTTGATCCTTTTAAGGGGTGAATTCTATTCATTTTTTTCTTAGACTGTGTAGACAGTAGTACCAACTTACATTTGAAATCGGTAATGAAAAATAGGAGAATTAATGCCATTATATTTTAAAATCAGAATTGGGTTTTATTAATCATTTTACGATGACAGCTCCAGATAAATGTATTACAAAATCAAGCATTATAATCATTGTCAGAAATATGCTGTTAATTACAGATATATGACTATAATCCTATCCCACATCCTCACTTGTAATACTCACAGATTTGTTCCACACGGCCTACTTATGTCTATATCTCTTATTAATATTAACCCAGATAACGAAGCGATTCATCGGGAAAAGGAGATTGGTTCCACACGCCTAATAGTAAGCAGTCACTCTGTAACCCATTTCATGGTGAAAGCCATTTGATTTACCTCATTTTGGGTCCGACATCTCGCGTCGTATTTCAAGAAAAGCATTTGCATCCATATTTGTGAAGATTTTTAACATATCAACTCATAGATTTTATTCACATGTAGGCCTACATGGCTTTTATTTACGACGTTCTCCTTCCTTTTTAGCTATAGGCCTAGAGCACGAGAACGCAAGTACATGTATAGAGATGGATGTAGACGAGAGAGAGAGAGAGCGATAGAGAGAGATGGGGGAAAGGAAGAGGCGAGAGAGGAATAAAGGGTGGGAAGGTGGAGGAGGAAGTAGAGGAGAGAGAGGAAGAGAGAGAGAGTGTGTGTGTGAGTGAGAGAGAGAGAGAGAGAGGGTGGGAGACGGGGGAGCATTAACAATACAGACAAATAATCAAAGTTTAGAAACTCTAGAATATAAAACCTTATGAACGCAAAAGCTCAAAAAGATATAAGATAAGTAATGCTTGCATTTACGAAATACTCGTTGCTTTGTCGTTAATTGCATGATCAAATAAAAAATAAAAAACGTACCTTACTAGCAATTAGCTTTCATCATTTCTACTCTGTTTGTTGCTACGGCAGGCAGGCAGCCAGTGAAAACGAATTCGTTTAATATAATTATGGAAATGCAAACATTACTTTAAACAAACAGAACTTTGTTATTCCTGGCTCATTTTTCCTGATTGAGGTGTCATATGAAAGTGCAGAAAATAAACTCTCTTGAAATGTGATTTTTCTCTTTGAAATACAGATACTGTTCGCCAAATGACTTTTTGGTACCTTTTCTTCAAATAGTTTGTTAATCACTCATGCGTGAAATATGCATCATATGAGTAGCATCAAATGAAAGAAGAGAATCTAAGCTTTACAAATATGTGTCATTTATTAAGTATAATTGTGATTAAGTTATGATAAAACATCGATAATTCTCGGTTTCGTTTTTTGTGGAGTGCACTGTATAAGTCCATGTCACTAGTTTGCTATGTTACCTACTCATCATAAAGAATCCATTTTTTATTTCTAAGGAAACATCTGGTATATCCATATTCCCTTTATCTCCTCAACGCCCCCAGCCCCCGGTAAATAATTGCCCAACATAGGGGACAAGATCAAAGGATGAATGAACTCAGGTAATCGATAAATTCTTTCATCCTATCGGATATTGTTCCACCTGTACTCGAGTTTAGGCGAAATTGGAAAGCTAATACTATGTCGTCAATTCTGTACAGGCATTCTTATGGGTAAACATAATAATGAATTTGTAAAGGCGCATTCTTCTGTGCTAATATGTCATTTATATTAACTATCGGAATTTAATCACCCGTTCATTTTAGACTAAACACTGTCGGCGGCCCGAAATAAGGCAGCTGATGATACGTGCATCCACTGGCTTGTCTGTTTCGATAAAGTAATTCAATATCAAATTTAGAATGCTTGTTTCCAAGAAGATGCTTGCCTTCTTTCAGACGTTTCCTTTCTTTTGTCTTTCTAAATAATCCTGTAAAATGATTTTAAATCGTTCTCAATTTGTCATGTTTTGTGTAGGTCATTCTAACTTTCTCCCAACGATAAGTTGTCATTAAAAAACATCTCCTGTTTGTTCTGCATAGTCACTTAAACCTTCTTCCAAGAAAATAATTCGAACTATAATGTTGTGCAACATGTATTCTCGGCACGAAAGTTTAAAAAAAAACGTATGGAGCACAATGCTTTATGGTATTTTTTTTCCTCTTAATTCTAGGAAAATAAAGATAAGTGTTTCTTACATCAGCTTTAACAACTCAAATTATAATGACAATGGTGTTGAATTGCGTCATTTCCGGAATTGATCTTTGGCCTCTGCTATACTAAGTTATAAATGATAACACTGGACAATACTAGTCACCAATGAACATGTGTAGGTGACACTTGGATGTGTTTTTTTTTTGTAACGCCACCGAAAGAAAACATCAGAATATCCAGCTCATTATTTAAGATGTTGCATCTCTCTCTCTACCTCTCTCTAACCCCCTCTCTCTCTCTATCTCAACATCTCTCTCTCTCTCTCTCCCTCTACCTCTCTCTCTATATGTATCTCTCTACCTCTCTCTCTCTCTCTCTCTATCTCTATTTCTCTCTTTCTCTCTCTCTCTTCCTATCTCTATCAGTCTCTTTTTCTCTATCTGTCTCTCTCTGTATCTCTCTCTCTCTCTCCCTCTCTCCCCCACTCTCCCCCTCTCTCTCTCTCCCTCTCCCTCTCCCTCTCCCTCTCTTTCACCATCTCCTTTTCTCCCTCATTATGTCTGTCTGTCTCTCTCTCTCTCTCACTCACACACACACACACGCACATACACGCACACACACATTTTTATCAGCCATAGTGGACCATTCAGACCCCCACTCCCCCGTTATACCTCTGTTTTTTTTTAGTTCTTTGGAATGAAAAGTGTCATTAATTCTTTATCAACCTTGTTGATATTTGACCTTGCACAAACTAATATGATCTATCCGAATCATTTAATGTAATCTTGTTACATCATAAAAGTAATAATTCGACATAACGCTTTTGGAAATGAATAGGTTGCGCATGATAGAGTATTAAAACAAAAATAGCATGACCAATACGGCTACTTTTTCACCATGACCTTGATAGCTTATTTATTAAGGCGGGAATAGTGTTTCATTATTGTGTAATTAGGTCTAAATGTACAGCGGACGAACGAGAAATTTCATATTAAGCCCTCACGAAAAGCCATAACGGATTGTTCCATTGGACATTATTTTAATGGCGCTGGCCGAAACTTTTCTGGGCAATGCTAGGCCTGCTGGTTCGGAAAATTATTCCAAAATTATCCCAACCTTGGAATGAAATAATCACGCAAAGAGCTTACCGAGCGAGAAAACTAATAAAGGTTAAAACTACATTTGACGTGTGACGTACGTCATGATCCATAAGTATTAAAACATGTGTTGATGCTAAGTCTTATTAGTTGTAATTATTGGCGAATTGTTGAATCATGACACCGGTAGTGACATTAAAGGTACTATTAAATATTGAAAAACTTCATTACGCGAAATAATTCTAACGTAATTGTGGGTATTTTTAGAAACACCCTACAGAACACAGGAGTAGAGATATTTTTCAAAACCTGGTAAATTTGGAAACAACTACTGCACAATTTTCCCCAAATTTTATACATACCCTTTGCCAAATTGCGTAGTAAATCTAATTTTAAAAAAATAACATACTTCTTTTTCAACGCTGAAATTTTTTCCAATATGTCTTTTAAACACTTTAGAATTGACACATTTATGATTCCAATACCGGAGAAGACTTTCGAAACTATTAAAGATTTTTTTTTCTTCATATTTCAAATTCACATCGGTTCTCAAACATTTTATGCCCCTTCTGGCATATTAATAAAATAAATGAATCAATCAATTATGTAATAAATTAATAATCGACTGAATATATAGATAAACAATAAATGAATATACCAAATAAAATACCCAAATAACCCTTACAAGGAACACGAACCTCAGAAGAACCACAAGAACCCAAGGTTAAAGGGATAGTCCACCCTGATATTAATTCGTTTGTAATAAAACCAGAAAATATGAGAGAAACAAATTACTGAATGTTTGAGCAGTATCAGATTAAAAGTATGTAATTTATGAATTTTTGAAGTTCGATTAATCAAACACAAATAGGCAACTTTGTGACGTATCTTGCGAGCTCCCCATTTGCGCTGTACTCAAAAAGTTTAAAAAATGTTCAATCGAACATAACTATAATATAACATAATTATATATTATTTAAATATAATTGTATGAATATAATTATTCCAAGTTTCTATTCTATCCCTGTATGGGGCAAATATATTCCGTCATCAATAACGAAGAAAATGAAACTTTCACTGACCTGTTCCTCTCATTTTCTGCTTCTATTATAACCAACTTATCAGAGGGGACTCCCCCTTTAAGAACCAACTGTTCGTTGTTGTTTTGTTTGTTTATTGTTGTTTTTGACAGACAATGTACACATCGCTTTTATTTACATTTACTCCTCTTTCGAGTTGCTTTTACTGAGATCCAACCAGCGGGAAATAAGCCTCATAATGAGCTCATTTCAATTCGGTAATGACATTGTCACGTGCGACTTGTTACTCGTTTAAACATTCAGAGCATGTCTAATTTGAGCTTGGTTGGATCTTGGCTTCCATGACTGTATACAAGACGGATAAACAGGTCACCATAGAATGAAGGGATCATGTGACCTTGGCATCATTTCCATGGCTGATTATGCCCTCTGTGAGTTCACATCTACTAAAGATCTATTCCATAACATTGTCCCTCTCGCGACGATCATTCCACATTTTGTTGCTCGGCTCAATAACTTTTGATTCAGAATCCTTAAAAAAAATAGGCTAGATGCATGAGAAGAAAGGGCAAAAATGTTTTCGCACATGGCATCCATTTTTGTTTCAAGGCTATTTTGCATTTGATGCCAGGAATTTCAAAAAGGAAAATCGGCTTTAAAATCCTTGAATTGGCAACACTTTGAGAGATTCAAACTCATTGTTTTCGATCGAAATTTTGCCATTATTTGTATCTTAACTTTTCGCAAACATTCTTGCCCATTTATGATGTATTTTAAGAGACATGTCACGTTATTTTAACACTGGAGCAATACAATAACTATATTACTGTTCCAAATTTGAAGAGCAATATGTGACAAATTTAGCCATAAAATAAATCATATCCTGGAAGGAGCCCAAGATCCTAAGATCAGCGTATTCTTGACCAGAGGACTCTGTCCCCAGAAAACTACCCCGTTTGAAAAAAAAAGTACAATCACATCCTAGATTTGATAGCCTCCGTTGAGTTTTCTATGGATCATTTGGGTATTTTAAGAGGTTGTCCAGGGAGTAATTGTCCGGTGTTAACTGTCCCGGGGTCATTTTCGAGATGGAAGTTGTCCGGGGGTTGTTATTTGGTTTAGCTTACAGCGGGTAGTCGTCCGTTGAGTATTCGTCCTGATAAGCATTTGATTTCGACGACTTTGTTAGTCAACATTTAACAAAGATATTTAACGTGGATATTTAATGAGGCATGAACAAAACGGTTAATGTTTCACCATGTTGTGATGTAATGGCATGCATCTTTCCATTCAAAAGATCAAACCATGATCTCGAGTTTTGTTATGATCGATAAATTAAATGAGCGGTGTTTTATTATTGCAAAACTGCCTTCAAGGGCCTGCGTTGACAACACAAAGCGTCTAGGTGCCTGTTCCCAATTCAAGATTGTTTTCATTCAGAAAACATTCTGTCCGTAAGATAAGACGTATAATAAATTCCCACGCATACAGTCAACCACTATGCACTGCGCTGTACCTCTCTGTCAAAGGTGTACACCTGTAATTTTCGTACCGTTGGGATCTCTGTGGCGTCGTGTAATATCAGTCGTGCTCAAGCACTGTTGTACTCGATCATTGAATCCCTTGTTCGAAGGCTCTCGACAAACGATTGATTGCATGTTTGATGTCTGTCTTTCTCCCTGCGTCTATAAATCACTTCGCTTGCTCTCTCTCTCTCTCTCTCTCTCTCTCTCTCTCTCTCTCTATCTATCTCTATCTATCTCTGTCATGTTATTTTCACTTTTCTCTGTAAATACAAGGTTCCTTCTCTGTGCCGTTCTTACTTTCTTTCTTTCTCTCTCTCTTTCTCTCACTGTTTGTCTGTCTCTCTGTCCCTCACACATACTCCCACTCACATCCGCTTTATCCCCTTTCTATCTTTCTGTCTTTATATCTTCCCCTCTCTTTCTCTCTCTCTCTCTCTCTATCGCTCTCTCACTCCCTCGCCCTTCTCTTGCACCAGATCAGTGTTATTAGGTTCTCTCTGTACCTGTCTCTCTGTCTCTTTCCGTCTGTCTGTCTGTCTGTCTCTCTCTCTCTCTCTATCACCCTTTCACTCTCCCTTTCATCCTTCCGATCCCGGTCAGAAAGTGCCATTGATAATGTCTCTCCTTATGTCCAACTTGTACTCATTGGTTTCTGGCGCTGAATATTACCTTAATAATCATGTCTAAGACAGGTTTAGTGACCCTATCATCTTCTCAAACAAGTGTCTCTCCCATTGATTCGATCATCAGACAGCTTCTTCATTTCCGGTATGCTACTCCTCGTCAATTTGCAGTGACCTCATCGGAAAATTTTTTACGAGGTTTCCCTTGAGGTTTCCCTTGTGGTTTCTGTCCAATCAAACGATCTTCAATTCTACTTACTCTTGCATTATTTAGCTGTTTTTATTTTGAGTAAAATAACAACAACAACAACAGCAACAGAAACCTACAGTGTGTCCTATGTTATGATATAGGCCTATGCGTAAATAATGTAAAATGAATTTAAAGTTTAAAGATGAATTTTCCGCATAAATGATTACAAGTATTGTAAATACTGGAACTAAAACTGTGTTATAATACAACTTCAAATCTACTTCTGATGTGTCGATGATTTATTACAAAATTATAATGGCTACCCTTACATTACAAAGGCGCCTGTTTAAAGGACTCTTATACCCTGGCTTTAACCCGGCTGTCCTCAGGCGCTCAAAGCATTCAATGAATAGCTTACTACCAGATACGCATTTACTACACTTGGGTAGAGAGAGAGAGAGAGAGAGAGGAAGATGAGACTAATGTCTTGTCAAAGGACATATATTCATAAAGAGGATGTCAATGACCTTATACGCATTTGTGTGCCATCTTCGGTGATGAAGATGCAGAATCAATTTGTTTTATTGACCGTGTAATAAGGCCAAGTTGCCTTCTCACGAGTTTGATTACAATTTCTCACGTAAAATTTAGGTTAGTGACGTGGTTTATTGAACGGAGAAATTTCATTATCGCATTCACGAACCCTTTGATCTCTCCTACCTTAAACTTCAGTTTGCTTTCTAGAAAGAAAAAAAACAGCCATTTAAAGAGCTTGAGTTACATCAAACATGTCAAATATATATATATATATTTCATCTAAATATTTGTCACATATTTTCTAGTTACATTTGTCCTTAACCACTTTGAATAGAGTTTCGGTAAAGGTCAAATTATTAATGAGCTTTCGCAATATATTTGTCATCATATGTAAAAATATATAGGATATCAATGCTTCATACAAAGGTTTGCTTTTAAAGCGTTCCTATATCAAATATGACTAGAAACAGAGAATTGTTTTAGTTGTATTGACCGAATTCTTCGGCTTCATGTGTATACAGTTCCATGTACCCAGATCTGTGTCCAGTTTTATTTTTCATTGTGGACTTTCGGCAACATTCAGTCACATTGTTGCGGTATTTATTGTGTTCTTTCTATTCACTACATTGTCAACCATGTCGACTAAAGTAAAATAACTTCTAGAGAGTGCATGACTGCTCAGTATTATCTTTACAAATATTCTGAGAATCAAAAGACTATCGTCTTTTTGAAACGCAATCGCTATGCTGATGTTTTTTAAAACAGTTCAGTTATGTTAGATGGTTTTCTTTAAATTCTTGCAGCGACCTTCGTCAGAGCTTGTATGATTGTATAGTGTTCGAGTTGCTCGGTTAGTTTGTCCTGTTCGTCTAATGTTTGGGCACAGTGATCGATTGAGTATTTAGAGATCGGAAAATCCCCCAGCAAATCTTCAATTAATACAGTATACATAACACGCGCGCCTGCCCGTCTCATGCAGAGTGAAGTAAGATGTAAGGAAGGAGAAAAAGAAATAGAGAGAGAGAAAGTGAAGGAGAGAGTGAGAGAGAGAGGCAGGGAGGCAGGAAGAGATGGGACAGGCAGACAGGATGAGAGAAAGAGTGGTGGAAAGGGAAGCAGGGAGAGAAAGACAGATAGACAGACAGAGACAGGAGAAGACAGAGTGACATAGAGAGAGAGAGAGAGAGAGATGTGAAGACAAAAGGACACAGAGAGAAAGAGAGAGGGCAGAAGACAGAGGAACAGAGAGAGAGAGAGAGAGAGAGAGGTGAAGACAAGGGGACACAGAGAGAAAGAGAGAGGGGAGAAGACAGAGGAACACAGAGAGAGAGAGAGAGAGGGGGGAAATGGAGCGCCTAAGCGTACATGTAATGAAGGAGAGGAATGAGAAATGAGAAATTGGAAGACAGGGAGAGAGAGATAGAAAGAAAAAGGGAAAGAGAGAGAGAGAGAGAGAGAGAGAAGGGTGTGAAAAGGAGAAAGAGAAGAGTGAAAGATAAAAGATAGAGCCTAAACTTAGAGAAGGAATTGGGAAGCTATGGAGAGGTGGAAATAGAAAGGGAGATGAAATTGATAAAGCAAGGTGTTTGGGAGAAAGAGAGAGGGGAGAGAGAGAGAGAGTGCGGGAGGATTATGATGGAATTATGCAAATATTAGATAACCAAATGAAAGGGAAGGCTTTGGTTGGTAAGTTCTGTTCACCCAATAGAGGAAAAGTAAATTGACAGAAGCGAGAAAAAAACACTGTTATTATAATATTTTGGAGGATCACAGATAAGAAATTAGGAACGGGAATTGAAGAATGATACATTTTAATTGTTTAAAAACTGTATACATATATATATATATATATATATATATATATATATATATATATATATTGCAAAAGAGTGAAAATTGTATAAAGATATAAAGAGGGCCGACTGGAAAAAAGGGGGGTGGAGAAAGACAAATCGAGAGAGAAGAAACTTATTATGAAGATCAAAATATCGACTAATTTCGCCGGCCTTGTAACTTAGATGTAAATAGAAGGAAAAAATTAAGGGTTTTTATTTTTAAACACTTTCCTTTGTCCGGTTTTTAATGTGAACGTCCTTGTAAAATTTGCAGTAAATTGCAAAGAGATGGACTTTGTTAATTTTTAGCTCGAGTGAAGTCCATATTATGACCAAGGTAACCGGTACAAGAGTTTTCTAGTGCCTTAAGTGGACAGTAGTATATTAATGGTTTCCGCTACGCTACGAAGGGTTGCTGCTGAAATTATGGCCTGCTTATTGAGAAGCATTGCATCGTAATGTGTTCTCAGAGACAGGCAGTGGCACGGAACGAGAGGAAGAAGAGGGTGCAAGTCTCACATAACAGGGGAACAGCCGGATATGACTTGAATTGAACTACCTATTTCCTTGAATAAAATAGTAGAGCAAAATAGTGAAATATTCCGTAATTGGTTCTAGGCCACCTACCCCCTGGACAACTATCCTAGGGGGTAGTTGTCTGGGGGTAGTTGTCCGAGGGTAGTTGTCCTAGAGGGTGGTTGTCCAATGGGGGTAGTTGTATGGGGGTAGTTGTCCGGGGGAGTTGTCCTGGAGGGTGGTTGTCCTAGGGGGTAGTTGTCTAGGGGGTAGCTGTCCGGGGGGTAGTTGTCCTAAGAGGGTAGTCGTCCTTGATGGTGGTAATCCTAGGGATGGTTATCCGGGGTGGTTGTCCAGGGAGTAGGTGTCCGGGTACGTCCGTAATTAATTCAAACCATATTTTTTAAAAATGTATATTTGACGTTGTATCTTAAAGTAACTCTGTATCAAATCGATCGAAATTTCTTTAATGATTACTAACTGCCCAAAAAACGGAAAAGACTTTGGTGAGAGATGCACGCCCTTTAGCTAGAAAATATCACATGGGCCTTTCAGAACTCTACTTAAGATGCAGAATTCTCTGATGGAATTTAATTTTCAGTTTATTTTCTGAATACATGTGTATTTCTGAGAATTCAAATAGATTACTGGTTTAATCTCTCTGATTTGAATATTTCGGAAAGGTTGTGATTTGAAAAGTTACCTTGATCCTATTTAAAGATTTTCATGCATAAAATTCTCATGTATATTAAAAATTAAAATAATAAAACTTAAGTATCCATTGAGGGTTGTCATGCTATCAAGCTTTGCTTACCTTGTCAACCCTCCTGTTTGATGTTTTCGATTAGTTACAGCCAACCTTATTATGTTTTACATATACTCTTTTGTCATGTATAAAATGTTCAATGATTTGTTTCTTATATATTTGTAAAACTGTAAAAGAAAAAGAAAATCAAACAGAAATAAATAAATCAAATCGAATCAAATCAAATCAAATTACTCTCTGAAGACATTACATAAAGAGCAGAAATAACTCAAGAAATTTAAACTTTAGAATAAGAGAAGTAGAGCAGAAAAAGTAAAAAGGAACAGTGATATAACAAGACTTAGAATGAAAGAAAGAATTATTATCTAAATTTGGAGGAGAATGGCCTTTTCTAAAACTGGTTCATTCTGTTGAGGCATGTCATATTTCAGACATCACGCTTGTAACTATGTAATGACGCATGAGAGAACATAGCGATTGCCAAATAATCAACGATTTAATGTTATCCCTGTAAAATATGTAATCATAGGCGCCATTCTAATTCAAGATGCATGACATTGAACACAAAATATATTAACATTCTGCGATTTCCCATAACATAGCCTATGTATACAAAAAAATTGGGATAATTGCAATATCTTTTGGTTAGATTATACTTTTGTTAAATAGCTAAGAAATGTAGACCATTGATTTCGAAAGCAGAATAAATGTACTGTGTTTTCAAGTACAGGGGCCCGTTTCATAAAACTTTTTATCTACAACAAATGCTAAATTTCTATGACAAATTTGCTCTCAGCCAATCAGATACCATGATTTCAGTAGCTTATAACAGTAGCTTGTAACTTGTTATTGATATCAAGTTTTATGAAACGGGCCCCAGAGCCACAGAGGCATAGTCTGTAGATTAACGGAGATTCGAACGTTGTGTGTTCGAGCCCTGCATGGCACAGCAAAAACAAATGATTTTGAAAGATATTATTTCACCCTCGATCTACGTGTAGTAAGGAGGTGTCTTAAATTATGTATTCCTTGAAACAGGACAAATGAGGTTAATAGTTGGTCAATTTTGAAGCGCGTAGATGCAAATTGCTATAATTAAAATATTCTGTACTATATAGGAATGTCATTATTTTGATATTCAATTGAAACCGATAAGACTTGTAATATAGACACATGACTCTAGTGTTATCATAACCTTAGCATCTCCGTCATACTGTACTAAAATGCAGGCAAATAGATGCATATTATCTTCAGAAAACGTTGATTTAACCTGACTCACAATTGGGTAGTTATTTCCAATCTCATTTTCCTGAGACAGCCTGTAGTTCATCCAGAAGACGACGTGTTCATTTAACCTTATTCACAATTAGGCAAGTTAATTTCGTTATCCTTTTTCTGAGACAGCCTGTATAGTATGTACCGAAGGCGAAGGCTGTGAAGCTCAAAAAGTATATAAGACATTGGAAATTACACATCGGGCATGCGTGTTTGTCACGTTGGACGAGTTGATTACCCCTTTTCTCTGTCAAGGGGTCTCACCCATTCCTGCTCCTCCGGGAGAGAGAGAGGAAGAGAGATAAACGTCTTGGGTTAAAGCTTGAAGGGATGCATTCCACAAGGGAATCAAAGCGGGCACAGTGGACCGTTAACAAGGTGTTCATACAGGGAGAACGAGTTGATAGGTATTATGATTATCAAGCAATTGCTTGGAATCCACCAGGCTCTGTCGATTCGTGGGTACGGTATCATATACGTAGACATTGATGATTCGGATGAGGGAGAAAGGAAGAGAGTGGTATAAGGGAGAGAAAAAAAGTCGTGGTATTAGTTGACGCGAACTTACATCAAATTGAGTCGAAGTGGGAATTGGTGGTTAGGCGACTCGCGCTGGTCAGCGGTCTTTAGTGATCGATTTTAGACCTATTAGGAGTGTAGAGGGACGCTCTCCTGGAGAACACTCAAAAACACAACGATCTAGGGGTAGCCTCTTTCTTTTTTTAAGCAGAGGCCCTCTTTTTTAACGGAAGTCAGCGCAGGTGAACAGCAAGGGTTGTTGATTCTGGAATCGAATATTCTGATGCGTGATTTTCTCAGGAGAGAAGCCCGGTAAACTGAGAGAGTGATTGCTGGAGTATTCCTGCGAGGCCGTCTGGTCAGATTTGAAACCACTTTCTGAAGGACAAACTGAATGTTCATTTTTATCGATACATGACAGACAGACAGACAGATTATTGATTTATGGATTCTTTGTAGAGCTATTACCTCATTTTCACACTCACTGTCATTGCAATAATTACCTTGACTTCAAGAGAAAATTCCAAGCTTCAAATCAACCTGGAACTCAACTATATTGGTTAGCTCTCTGGTAAGTACATTATTGTCAACTTTAACAAAGTTTTAGCTTCTTTATTTCAATATTATATTATCATATCATTACTTTGTCACAACTTCTTAAGAGCCGGATACCGAAATCAACATTTGTCTTCTATTTATAGGCCAGATGCCAATAATAATGTAATCCTCTAATGAATATATGATGCTTACATTGTATGAGAAGTAGCTATCAAAGTTAAAATCAACTTTGGTTAATGGATATCGAAATACATTAGATTGTGGAATGAACACCCTTTTTCAATAGAATATAAAGTAATAAAATCAATGTTCAAGTACAAAACTTTTCAGCTGTACAAATTGTTAGTTTTTCAAACACTAGGAAACAGAATCTACATAAATTTCATTTCGAAAGTGCACCAATATGATTCTGTACCCTGTAAGATAAAACCTTTAATTTTTCATTAAGATATAATGAAAGGTTTAAAACTTCTTTCTTCAAGTGCACTCCATAGATTCAGGCAGACGATGCGAGTTAAACATCAATGTTTACCTTCTAAACAAGTCGTACATTATGGTTCTTGTGATACTTCATAATCACTGAGCTGTATTGGGCATATGAACAATTTACTTTAACTACATGTATCATGACTATGGATCATACCGCTTCTATTGTTCTTAAAGGCATCGTTTAACAATGTTAAATCTGAGATGCTCGGCCCTATGTGCTTTCAGTGTCTGTGATATGCTGTAATATTGAAGCCCTAACAAAATTGCGCTTCGTAATGATCAAGAAGTGCCTCAAAAAAGTAAAAATCTTTGACTCGGAGTTTGAGTGACCGGTTTTACCATACTCGTTTTCCCTAATAGATGGTAGTGTTATGAAAACCGTTAGGAAAACGCAAAATTTGGTTTCGATTTCCAATCATAAATATTTTGATAATCGGACAGGCGATCCGCTTGTAAAAGTCATGGGATTCCTGACTGACCTAAAGGTTTATAATTATCATTGCAACATGAGCTGAATCCAGGATTTTGTTTCAGAATCTGAGACAAAGATCCCTTTAAGATGTGGTTCTTTTTATTTTCATTTGTTAAAGAAGCGGTAGTGTCCGTGGTGATTTCATTGTAGAAGGGACAAAAATACGTAACATATGGCAATGTGTTTTTATTCGGATTCGTATGTGTTATCATTATTACGAGAACTTTATTGGGTTTTTTATACAAGAAATTTTAAATACATTATGGGAAATGATGATGGTGAAAGAGAAGACGAGATGGAGAAACAGATAAAAGTTAGCAAGACAATGGTTATGAAAGTATGATTTCAGAAACATCAATGTTAGGAGCTATAGATCGGATTGAAGTGAAAGTAAGATCAAACAAGTTGTCGGAAAGGAAACATAAAGAAAGAAAAGAAAAGCATGTGGAAAAAGAAAAGAAGCGGATAAGAGATTTTGAAACAAAAGTACAGATTGGTTTTGGGATAGATTATAATAAAAATACAGAAGAGAGAAAGAGAGAGAGAGAGAGAGAGAGAGAGAACGGGAGACAAATCAGTGAGGGAAACTGAAGTGATGAAAAATATAATATTGAGAGGAAAAAGTAAAATGGAATGAGATGCCAGAGGGAAAGTAATAAAGCATGAAAGGGTGGGACAAATTATATGAAATGATCTGTGGTTTTAATCAACAAACTCACCATGCTTCTTCGTACCTGATTGAACACTCCACATGAGGGGGCAGACATATTTGAAAGGTTACTTTCTTCTAAGGGTAGTTAAAGTGAAGATTGATTTCTGGAAAATATGAAAATAAGTTGTTGAGCTTTCTCATTTTGGTATGGCACTCTGGAAGAATATCATAGCAAAAATGTCCTCTGAAGACGATTGCTCTTCAAATGCGCTCATGTTCGAAATAAGACAAGAAAAAGCAAAGAGCTTTGAATCAAACTTTAATGTCACATGTGTGTATGTAGTCCAATAAACGCTTTTATGCGATAGGTTACCGATAGGCTCTTATTTGTGTGTGGGTGTGTGTGTGGGTGTATTTTTTTTTTTTGGGGGGGGTTGGTATCAGCGCTTTGATCAGTAGACTGTAAGAAACATATATTGTTATTAGTATTATTATTATTTTTAATTTGTGTTGCTATTATTAGTAGTAGTATTATCATTATTATTATCGTTATTATTACTATTTTTGTATTATTATCTTTATCATTATCATCATTAGTAGTAGTATTAGTAGTAGTAGTAGTAGTAGTAGTAGTAGTAGTAGTAGTAGTAGTAGTGGTAGTAGTGGTAGTAGTAGTAGTAGTAGTAGTAGTAGTAGTAGTAGTAGTAGTAGTAGTAGTTGTTGTTGTTGTAGTTGTAGTAGTATTACTTTTACTATTATTATTAACATTAATACTATTATTATAATTATTATTATTTGTATTATTATTATTGTTATTATCTTTATTATTATCATCTTCATCATCATCATTAGTAGTAGTATTATGTAAACGCATGGCCGGTACTCAACTTTATCTTTGATCTTTGATTGTTTATCAATTAATGTTGGCGTATATTCACAGAAAACTAATGAGGAACTTGATGTAATTAAGGTAATGCTAACACAGTAAACTTGACTTTGAGCATCATTATTGACTTAAGTGACTTCCATCATATTGTTCATCAATCATGTCCACCATATGAGGGTTAAGTAATGTAGCAGTTTAAAGGTAATGCAAAGTTTTGGGAATATTTCAACAGGATTGGATTATGAAATATAAAATTTGCATTACCATTGTGAAACCTAATGTTAGAATAAGCAACTTTTAAAAAATTGGGCTCTAAAACGCTAAGGATTTCAAGAAATTAAAATATCAAATTTATCAGTGCTCCCGATAAATTTCAAATAGTGCCTACGGCCATACAATGGTAGCTGCGACCATGAAAATCTCGGAATATGCAGTTCTGATATATAATTTCCAAATGGGAATAGAAAATCGGTCGATTTTAGTCAAGAAACATTGTTTTGAAGCTAAAGTAATATCAATCTTGAAAGGGAGCTATACAACATAAAGAGTTACAATTTCATCACTTTAGACTCGATTTCAACCGCGACAACGATCATTGAATATTGTAGGATAGCATATGCTTCCAATATGTTCATTTGAACCAAATTCATGACCCCATGTATTACCTTTAAACCGTTAAAAAAAAACCATTACAGTTGTCATTGCAAATTTGTCATCAAAGTCATTTGGGTTGATTTGCATGACTATCAAAATATTGTTTCCTCTGTGAAGAAATTGCGACTGTAAAATATTAATATACCACGATTTGTTATGGTATAAGGGAAGAAGAAATGATAATTTCAAGACAAAATTTGATGTGCAGGAGACATAGGAAAATTTGAACTGTCTAGAGGAAGGAAATTGCGAATTTAAGGAGGGACACAATTAGGGAGAGAGAAAGAGTACGAAAAGAGAAGAGGAAAAGAAAGAGAGAAAGAGAGAGAGAGAGAGAGAGAGAGAGAGAAGAGGACGTTGAGAAGATGACGGATATGGCAGATATAGCGGAAGAGGGAGCGTTGGAGAAGGTCGTGGAGGAAAAAAATGAGAAAACAGGAATAATTGGAGAGAGAGAGAGAGAGAGGGAGAATAAGAAAAGAAGAGAAAAATAAAGCATAAGATGGAGAAGAAGCAAGAGAGACTACACATTATAGGCGTAGAAAACGTAAATCTGTTCCTGGGGGAAATAGATCAAACCGTCCACAAAGTGGAAGCTAATGTCGCTTTTTGTGACGTCATCTTATAGGGGTGATTTTGTTACAAATCCCCGTTTTCCAAACAATTTAACAGAATGCTACGAATACCTAAAAATATATTTTTTCAACGGAAAACCCCATTCTCGTGCATGAATATGGGCTGAAAAGTTTTCATTTGCTCATCAATTGACGTCACTACTTTTGTTGTTGTTGATAGAAACGGGAAAGATACATGTATATTCATGATGAAATTTGACTCTCCTCGAATAAAACCATCAACTCTTTATTTATGAATAATCTGAAGTTTCCGGAACGAGTATTCTTTAACAAGGATTTGTCTCCTCTACTAACGTTTTGTTTTCAATTTTGTAAAATTACTATACATGCACCTTCAATTCTCTGTAGTAATTCTGTTACAGAGCATGCCATGTAGCGTATAAAAAACATGTTGGGCCTTTAGCAGTTCTTCGATATTCATACGCTTATAAACACTAGAACAACCATGAATGTTTGTCTGGTTTAGTAGAGCATGGTCTTGCATAGAACTCTTATCAGGTTCATAGCTAAAAACTGGAAAAATCAGAATCAAAGCTTTCAAGTTTTATTCGTTCCACATTTTACCAAAAAATATAGACAGACATATAAAATAGAAATTATATATATATATATATACATGTAGTATGAGCACGTCTCAATGATACTCAATTCGTATGATGGATTAAGTAGAATGTGAGGAACCTATTGAAAAGCAGTGATTGTATATTACAGGCTCCTGATAAAATAGACATTGTATATGAAAAACCGTAGCAGTAGAGAAAGACGTAATTTAGAGGGAGGAATTTAAAACACAATGGAATACGGAAATTTGTATACAAATGCATTAGCACCAATACCCATTGTCACCTTGTTAAAATGCGTAGTCACCCGAGCAATTCAGTTAGCAAAGCACCGTTGAACGAAACATCAAGTATTTCTATACAGTAATTAATTCAAGAATATAATTGCATGAAAGGTCAAGCTGTGTAAGATTACTTGGAGAAAACCACGAAGATAAATGTTACACAGTTTCTCGAGTGAAATGATAATTTGAACTTTGAAGAGTCCAGAATTGGACAGTGTATATACACCAGGCTGTCCATGAAAACAGAACGCGAATTAGATTAGATAGTACCCTGAGAAAAAATAAGTTTACACAGCAAAAGAATTATTGATAATTTGAACAACTTCTCAGTGCTTTCTAGTCACCATTGTGCCCCGTTACACGTGACACGTGATTGTGACGTAGTGTTGCGTCAGCGATTTTTCTTTGACGCGCCACGTAAGACTGACTGAAAGGGAACGCAAAATAAACAGTCTATCATCGCTTTGATTTGAAATACTGGTTTGTGATTTCCATGCCCTCACATACAGGGATTGTTGGCGCATGTAATGACGCAATCAAAATGTCGCAACGGGCATTGGCCGTGATGCATTATTTGACAGGGGATAGTAAACTGTCTAGATCAACCATGGCTAAACGAGATTTGATGAGAAACGGTAATCATCTGTGCAAAGGCATGATGCTATTGTACTTTCCAGTAATATATGAATGTCAATCTAGTGCATGAATGCTAGGGTGTGCTAGCTTCATTCATGTTTTAGAGTCCAGTGTTGTAAAACCTTCGCACATTTTCCCCCAACGGACAGTCCTTGACTAGCACAGGCATGAAGTATTGAGGGAAATCTTATTCATATGAGTTTCAAAATGTTTTGCACAAGTTGTCATGCCGACCATGAAATGAATTTCATATAAACAAAAATCATTCATACAAAGCAACGTAAAATATTCTCTTCGTACACAATTATAAACTTAGTATTTTGTCGTTCCATAATTGTTTCAGTTGTCGTTCATTCTCTCGAACGAAAAAGCTTACAGAGCCTCGAGCAATGCATTTCATTCCACAGCGATACCTCCGGGGAATTGTTTATTAATAGACAGATATAAAGCTAATATTTAGGAAAACATGAATGCTGATTGTACATTCAGACTTCTTCCTTGTGCCCTTGAATTTGGCAAATATCTTTTAGAGCTTTGGAACCTGGGAGAGTTCCAGGGCTCATTTAATGGCAGAACATTGAAGGATCATCTTGCAAGTGTGTCATAGCCGTAGGGTGGGCCTGTTTTTGCGCGTGCTGAATGAAAACACTGGGCCTTGATCAGGATACCCAATGACGTCATGACGTTTGATATCTGTGAAACATACTTTCCATACACATATTTCTCTATCTCTCTCTCTCTCTCTCTCCCTCTCTCTCTTATCAACGAAGCTTCGGCATCATTTGTTATTTCCTCTTTTACTGGATCCTCGTTTTCCTCTCCATCTTTCTCCGTTATTTCCTATTTTCGTCCATAATTGCTCACATTTTCAATAAGATTACATTTTTAGAGAGAGGACAGTAAATGAAAAAGGAATCTTGTATAGCATGTAGCGGTGTTCAGTTATATTGGAACGGAAGGAAATTGTCCTTATATAGTATTCGGACAAATATATCTTTACTTGCCGCTGATGCGGAGTTAACTATGTTCATCCTATACCGCACCACGTACGAGTAATTATCAACTTAACAACTAGCCGACGCTTTTTTTGATCAGGTTAGAGGAGATTTTATTCTTGATAACAATCTAACACAGTAACATTCCGTTATTCAGTGGCGTACCGTGGATCCAGATAGGGATAGGGTATTGTCATTATTTGGAATGGAGGTGGGAGGGGGGGGGGGTACCCAACTTATCACCGAATATTGTAAAGATGTGCGAAGGGACTTTGTCATCTTCTTTCATGTCCTCACCCCCCCCACCACTCGATCTTTCCTTGCTCTCTCTCTCTCTCTCACTCTCTCTCTCTCTTTCCTCGCCGTGTTATTTGGGGAAGCGCACATGCCTATGGTGGTATAGTGATTTTTTAAAAACTTATTTCAAAGGGTTTAGGTTCGAATTTATATGTATTTCCCTAAAAAAGGCATTTAATCTACTGAGGTTTAGTACTTTTCTCCTCCATTATCTCTTTCTCTCTCTCCCTCTCTCTCCCTCCCTCCCTCCCCCTCTCTCTCTCCCTCCTTTTTCCCTCTCTCTTACTCAGATCGACATAAAATGAATCGGTTAAAGACAAGGTTGAATGTTTTAAAAAGTGATTTGTCAATTCAAGATGGTAATTTTCTCTAATATCGTTACATCACCATGAAGAAGCAAGGCTATTTATGAAATAACTAAATATAATGATGCAAAATATTAAAGAGAAGGTTCATTGATTTTAAAAACTAACTTTATTTTTATTATTGCAAAGGTTAAACTTTGATTGGACAAGGTTATCAAAATTAAATGCTTGGAAACATTCGAAGTAATGATTATTATCAATTACAAAACGCTTAAATACAGCCCCGGCATAGCACCTGAAAAGCTCTCCGATCGCTGCTGAGATGTGTGACGTCACATGTTGAACATGATTTGCACAAGCAGACGTTTTCAGTGACTGTTTTGTCATCTTCTCTTCAGTTATTTCTCTTCACTACCGTTAAGCTAAATGTTTAATCTATTGCCTCATTCTAAACCCCGCGCATGGTATTATTTTGATGAAAAATGCAGCAATGAAAAAATTAAGGAATCCGTCGCTTGTAAACCAAAAAAAGACGCCGTTTTATTTTCAGCTGCATACACCGCGGTATCTTCGGCGTTACAAGAGGGAACATAATGCTGTCCATGCTATCATTCCGGGTTTTTTTTTATTTGAAAGTGTGGTTTCTTTGATTGTTCATTAACCCCTATCCTGTGAATTTATTTATCAGAATCGGTTTCATATCCCTTTTTGAATGGTGTTCAATTCCATCACATTTATATACACTAAACTCATTATAATTTGAGAAATATTAATATTGCAATTATGTTCATTCTTTATGGGATGACGTCTGCTTGGGCAGGATTGGTTCATATTGTGACGGCATTAAAACATCGTTATGTTTCTGGCGAATCTCTCGCATATCCTAGATGCTATGGAGGTGGTTTTATTTGTATTTTTATAAATCACCCGATATATAGTTGACCTAAAACTTGTACGATGACCATCTGTTAGCTTACCAGTTTCTAGTGATACGTTATTTGCTATATTTGTGATTGTCTTTGAACAGGCACTTTAAAGATCGTAACACTGCATTTACTTTGTACACGAATTTTAATTTCTGTACCTCACCTGTCGTAATCAATACCGACCGTGGCTTTTGTTTCAGCTCTTAGTTCATTAATGCTGTGTGAAATCTCTTTTGGTCTAGGCCTACCCCAAATATATCAATGAAACAAATAATGTCTAAAAATATATTCAGGCATAAGTTTCGGAAACGTTATTGGAAGCCTGTGGCCCCTATGTACTGTTGGTAGTAAAAATTTATTTTATTTCAGAAAATCCTCATTGGTTATTGCACTTTAAACATGGTCTATTTGTCGAAGCCTTTGTTATGTGTATTTTTTACAAATCACTAATTTGCAGACCCCCTTTCTCTACCTCCTACCCTCATCCGCCGCAATCATTATCATCTCCCCGTACCAATCCCTTGCTCTGCTATTCAATTATTCAATTATTCCTCCTTGCCCCTCCTCTTTTTACATCACCGTCTGTTTGTCGGTCTTGTCCAATGTCTTCTACCTCCACCTTCATCTCTTTCAAGCACCTCCTCCTCCCACTCCTCATCTCCTCCTGTATTTCATTCCACCTTCTCCGATGAGTCTCCATCCTCCTACTTTTTCAAAACTCAACATTCTCTAGCTCGAGGATGATCCTATTCATTCACAACATCCTTCTTGTTCTGCCCCTAGCTGCTGATCGTCATCATCCTCTCATCCACCTGTCAAGCCTTCTTCTTCTTATCTCATCCGACCCTCCGACTCTCCTACCTTCTCCTATTCCTCCTTATCCACCCGTAACCATTGGCCTGCAATTTCTCCTCCTCCTACTCCTCCCCTCCTTCTCGTCCTCCTCCCCCTCGTCCTCCTCCCTCCTCGTCCTCTTCCCCTTATCACCATTCATCCTGCTCCTCCTACTCCTACCTTCCTCCTCGTTCCCATCCTCATCATATCAAAGCATCTCCCTTTGAAACTGTGTTTGTCTAGCGCCTAAACCTAGCGCGCCTCGGGGCAGACCTGTATACATGCTTCCCTCTCTGAGCGCGCTTGGTTTCACACAATTCGGAATCACAGTTTCAAACCCCAACCATCAACACATACAGCTGAATAGAGTGAAAGGGGTATTTACATTGTAGTTTGGGATTAGATGCTCTGTACACCCCTCCCCCCCCCTCTCTCTCTCTCTCTCCCTCTTATAAATTTCCCACTCAGTTTTCCCCTTCTCTCCTTTGCCTTTTCATAATTTAAGTACAACTTTTCAATAAAGCTATACACATTTTAAGTTCTCACCTTATTCAATTATGTGTTGTGAATTTCCTAATGTTACATTTATTTAGTTCAAATTATGTAAATTGATGAAACGTATAATTGGTATCAGAACTATATCTGTATAATAATGCACAGTATCGTCTTTATAACGATTATCTTGAAATCACTTCAAAACAAACGAATGCACGAATAATATTTGTGTAGTACTATTTAAACCACTGACTGTGGAAATAAGTTTCATTTCGGTCAAAAGTATCATCCCGTTATCTAATCATTATCATTATTATCAACATTATTATTATGAGGTAGAGTATACGTTAAAAATCATCCAGTCGTATATAGTTGACTGCATTTAATTCTTTCTTCTTTGTTCTTCTTCTTTGGTTTGCTTATATGTTTGTTTTGGGGTATTTTCTTTTTGATTGTATGTTTGTTTCTTTTTGTAAACTTTGATAGCATTTACCTCCCCTCTCTTTCTCACTGTCTGTTTGTCTCCTCCTCCCTCCCCCTCTCTCTCTCTCTCCCTCTCTCTCTCTATCTCTCTATCTCTCTCTCCCCCTCCCTCTCTCTCTTTCTTTCTCTCTCTCTCTCTCCCTCCCTCTCTCTCTCTCTCTCTCTCTCTCTCTCTCTCTCTACCTTGTTGAGGTCTACGGCAATGTCCTCAAATGAGTTTTCGGCGACATCAGTAAGGTAGGTGGGGTCCCGGGGGCGTTGATTAAATGAAAATTAAATAGTTTGCTCGAGTGATAGGCATTGTGTTTATGAATTGCTGGGCTTGAAATAACTGCAAGCAATACAATATAGGTCATTCTCCGCATGCGACTCACCTAACCTAAATTATGTTCCACAAGATCATGTTCATGATATTGGGATCTAGGCTGGAGGACACTGCAAACTAGCATTAAGTTCAATGGCTAGAATACACATTGACGATTATAGTAATTTAATGGCGCTGGAACTCATTTGTGTGTCAATTTGTGTCATTTTAGCTTCTCTGCTTGCTTATTTAAACACTATTCTTTCATTTTTTTTCTCGACTATAATATAATTACTTGAATATGTAAAATTCATCTAACCTGTCATTCATTCTTAATCCGACGCAACAAAAAATATTGTTTAGTCTTACGTTCATTTTCACTTTTCCTCTTACGAGATAGTTTACTTTCTTTGACTTTTCGATATGAAAGGGATGTAAAACCTTCCTTGCTAGCCCCTCCTCCTCTTTGTTTTGACGAAAATCTTCCATCCATGGCAAGGGAGACTGCAACCTTTTTAGTAAATATCTATTCCTGTGTGGTATAATTCACCTGTCTTTACAAAAAAAGGGGAAAAGGGAAAAAAATGCCTCCACAACTTCATTCAGTCAAATCGTTATGAAACGAACACCTCGGTTTAGCGAATGGCAATCCAATAAGGTCTTCAAGTCAAGTGCACACTCTTACTTGTTGACTAATGCACTTCCCATTATTGCTGCCGCTCTTGTCACAAAGGCAAATAATTCGCTAATTATACCTCCCTCCTTCGGACAATATTTGCAGTGTCACAATGCTTGATTCGTCGATGGGTACAGCAATGCAGGATATATGAAATGATATTTTTTATTTGATACCCTACTCCCAGCCCCCTCCCCACCCCTTTTCTCTCTCTCTCTCTCTCTCTCTCTCTCTCTCTCTCTCTCCCTCTCTCTCTCTCTCTCTCTCTCTCTCTCTCTTCCTTCCCCTCTCTCCCTCCCCTTTCTCTCCCACTCTCATCTCTTAACGCCGTTCCGTGCCCCTCTCCTATCACCATCAAACCATATTGGTAAAAACAATTGCAACATATATTTACTGGACAGAATGATTACTTGTTAACGAATAAATCGATGATTATTTAAATATATATATATATATATTATATTTTTATTCAAAAAGAAAAATTAACCAAAAATTGTTCATGAATTGTGTTTCGTCGAATAGTATCTTTTCTCTGTCATTACCCTTGAAAAACACACCAACAAAATGTCAACAGAATTATGAGGTGATGCAGCAGAATAAAACAGCTGTTGAAGGAAGAACTGCTGAAAACATTTAACATTCAATCTTAGCAGGCATACATTTAGTATTCCTTCTACTGTACTAACCCTCTAACATGCAAACAATCCTGATTTTTTTTTCAAACCACAAAGATATTTATGGTTTTCTTTGAAGGCGTCACTGTGCAACACCCTCTAACAGTAAATTCTCCCAACCATTTTTGAATTTTCCCAACAGTTTTCCATTAAAATAAGACACAAGACATGCTTTTAAAAATCTGTCAACACTTGAATGTCTGGAATGGTATATAGAGCCAATTAATTGCTTCGTGACGATTTATATTCACCTAAAATGTAATTAAATTGTAATAATATAGTTGGGAGGATTAAGGAGTCGATCAGATAAGTTTTTTTTCCAATTTGTATCATTAATAATGGTTTGTAACTGTAAATGGTCTGTAACTGTACATCTAGCATTGAAGTCACTAATCTAAGCACCGTTTTCTCTCATCTGAACAATGTTAACAAGTCCCTTTAAAGCAAAGTAATGCAAACAGGATGAGATTATTATTTTTTTCCAATGGGTAACGCCTAATGAAAGATAATTCTTAACTCAATGCAGAGGGACCCCAAAACCTAAGCCAACGATGGGCTTTGCAGCATTGACATTTCTTTTTTTATAGGTCTATCGACATGCTTTTCAGCACCAAATGCGTAATAATCTGGAGCCTGCATCCGCTGTTTTGATCACAAGCGATCGTTTTTAACCATGACCTACATATAACTCTGTAGGTCCAGTATGTTGTTTAGTAGTGATGATCCGACTCTTGCTTCGCGCCTTATATTAGTTCGTCAATAACTATACGGCTTCGGCGATATTGGGTGTTGGGTTAGATTAAAGGTATAGGGCTAGGGTTAGATTATCGGAGCATGCGCTCCCCCTCCCCTCCCCCTACTCCACTTCTCATGAATGTTGATAAGGCTCTTCATGTTTCCCTTGTCAGATATTTTAGAAAATGCCTCGAGATTTTTTTTTGGTTTGGATACGCCATTATATAGCTCCATCCGTTATTCATTTCTATTTTCTCTGATATGCCATGGTAGTACTCGATGATTTTCTTTTTCATGTGCATGCTTTAAAGATACTATGTCCCTTTTGCAGCCAACATCAAATTCTGTAGAACTTTGCAAGAATTATGAATATGTCATATATGTCCTATCTGTGAAATGTTAACATTAGCAGTGTCCTACTATTCAAATTATGCAAGGAAACCCGTTTACCTTCTAGACTTCACTGTCAGACACTATTGAGTGACTGACATCTTTTATCTTTGGTAATAACATACATAAAATGAGCTGGAACAGGTACATGAGCATTTGTCTACAACCCACTACTTGTAATGGCCAAAATTAAACTGATTGAATCTTGTGCAGCACAAAACGTCCGACCTTTCGGTAAAAGGGTCTGAAAATCAGACTATTTCTTAGGTGATTGCAATCACTTAAGTCGATTCGACAACTAATGGTCGTTATTTTTCCACTAAAAGCCATTTTCAAGCCCTTTCGTTTTGAGGGACGTTCTAAATTAGCATTGTCTTTCAAATACCGTTGGAATTTAACCTTTTCATTTTTTTGGCCTGCAAATGGGACATAGTACCTTTAAGTAAAACAGGATTTAGATTTAACTCTTATCAATGCTAACATTATCAGATGTATTTGGAGATGGCTATTAAATATCTTCTACGTGTATATTTCAATCATTAAACACATTAGCCCTAGGGATAAGAGATTTGTCTTTTTATTATTCTTTATATTATTGCCGATATGATTATGATAGTAAAACGCGTACTTGACTAAATATTCATTCTAAAACGTTCACGTTCCAAAGAAATACATCTGGAATTGTATCGATGTTATTGTGACCTGTAGCAGATCTAGGGGTGCAAGAGCCACACGCTTGGTGGCAAAGGGGTGCTGACTGCACCTGTTATTTTGGCAAGCTCCCCTAACATACTTGAATGAGCGCCCCCCCCCCTTCCGCCACCATCCCTCAATTTCAAAATTCTACTTATACAAGCGACCAATTAACAACATTTTACTGGATACATGCCAACACATTTCCTCTCAATTAATGGAAATATTTATTTATGATAGTGATACTTCTTTCGGCAGAAGTCCATTAAGCGCAGCCAATGAGAAAGACGGTATTTATTACTCATCTGCCTAACGAAATCTATGCCGGGTCATTTAATTAATCGCTTTGGAGCCGCCCATTTTCCAGGTACTACAGCAGTATACCTGTAAGGCCCAGAGAGCCCTTGATACACGTCATAATGGAGATTGTGTGACGTCATTATCAGTATTGATTTATGGCCTCATTTTGTACTGTAGGAGTTTGTAACCTTAATGCTTATTTGATAAATGTATGATATTCACAAATGTAATTCCACGGAGCAGATGTTTCCATTACTGAATATATCTCGAATGTTCGTCACCCTCTCTCCATCTCTATCTCTCTCTCTCTCTCTCTCTCTACATTTCCCACTCTCTATCTCTTTCTCTCTATCTCTCTCTCTATCTCTTTTCCTTACCCCTCTCCCTCTCTCTACATCTCTGTCTCTCTTTCTCTGTCTGTCTCTCTCCTCTCTTGTCGCACCTATCTCGTTGGCCTCTTCCTTCTTCCATCGTATCGTTTCATTGACAAGAGACGTACGTGGTAATGAATACATAAATAAATGCAGATAACCATGAAGGAGTTTAACCTCGTGATGTACACAAACAATATTTAATTCGTTCCAAATCTTACCTTAGGTTTGGTTTAATTCATGAAACAGATGGTGATAAAAAATAGTAAAGGAATGTGAAATGGGATGCTTATTAGGAAAACGAGAAACAAACAAAACAGTTTTAAAAATAATGGTAAAACGCAAAAGAGTAAGTATACCAACAAGAAAAAAAAGCAAATTTGTGTTGTTTCTAAAGTTGGGGTATCATCAATTGATCACAGGCACGATTTAAGCTTTGTGTGATAACCACTGGACCACGGGTCCGCCCATCATTCTCTGAAAAAACAGTCACATAAACGCATCACGCACACGCACACTCAACACACACACCCACACGCACACCTAAACACTAAACGATTCAGGTAAAGTCAAGGAGAAATACATTCGACATACAAATCGTGTCAGAATGCCTTCCAGCTCAACCCCATAATTTGATTAATAATAATTAATCTATACGGCACTGGATATTTTCAATTACGACACGCCCCAACTTTGACCATTTTGTCATCAACGGTCATCATGTAAATACATATGCCCTCCATACGACCTTATATTCACACTGGCAATGACTTGGTCACGGAGTATCAAATCCGATCGATTTCCTGTCAATATATTGTTGGTCACCCGTGACACTGTTAACATCGAACAACTCAATAAGAACAGGGAGCATTCCATCTTTTTGTTCTCCCGCCATATCTCATCCGATCTCCTCCCTCCGGTACAGCCCATATGATCGCGATCGAGGGTAATTTATTACCTACGCTATCGAATGCATAATTATTATCCGCTCATCATTTTTCGCGACATTTCAAAATTCGGAGCGCTCTCTTTTGTCGCTGTTTTACACCGAACAAAGAATTACGATTGCTGCAAAGTAGAGCAGAAAGGCAAATCCTTTGCGGTGTAAAGAGGAGTAAATGTCAACTGATATATCCGAATCTTTTAATGCCAAAGGATAAAGAAACAGTGGGGAAATAAACGAGCGAATTCGATTGAAGTAATTAATTAAACATTGGATAGAGACGGTGGCATGCCTCGGCGGTTGCTGGTTGGTTTTAATTTGTGTTTTTCGTCAACTTGTTTAGCGAGTTGCGAATAGATTCGTGACCGGTAAAGTGGTTGGCGTGTTGGAGGTGCCTCCTGGATTAATTTGGTGGTAGCCGATCACTATCAGGGACCAGTGGAAAAAAATCAAAGCAGAGGAATGAACTGAATGTATCTCCACCTTTGCACCTATGCTTTCAAGCTGGAATCACATGCGTGTTGACCTCCCAGACCTCAGGAGTGACTGTTGCATCTTCCACTTATATTTTCATTTCGAATCTGACCGGTGGTCCATCTTTACGATATAATACTTTCTCTGATTGTGCTTCATATTTACACCTTTCACAATATTTGTTTGTTAACCTTCGTGGATTTATTATTGCACGTATTGCTTATCATTTATACGATTCAATGCCTCATTCATGCAAACACGATTAGTGGTTTAACGTTTGATATTTTGAGCCACCTCTGCAACACAACGGCCTCTTTTTACTCCTGACAAAGCTTAAAAATCAACATCACAAAGCAAATCGGAACGATCGGAAGCAGTTCAGAGTGATTGAAGCGCTGGAAATCAAGATTCACCGGAAATAACGACCATTTTCCAATTGACTGAAGAAATGTTTTCTAGTCGCCGGTTGGTCAGTCCAGATTGAGAGGCGTTATTTCGCCATCAGGGTGGGAATCACTGGACACTTGACCTTGCCCTCTGCTGACCTTGCTGGCTCCGTTACTCAAGGAAACGTATATTCTTGCCATTTCCTACACATTTTGCTCTTAAAACCCAGGATAATTCAATTATAACCCATCTATCCTCCATTGGGTGCGAGCCAAGAAGCTTATTCTCAGAACTCCATCATCAGTTACTTACACATTTTTGACAACTTTTTTTCTTTCCTTCGTTGATCGGCGTCGAAACATAAGCATCCTTGCCAGGTGCCTCACTTCAGACCATGTGTGTACACATGTGACGTTTACTTATTGATTGAACCAAGAACACTAAGCGTTATATCGATGACATTGTGTCGGGTTGCCGATTTGCGTCCCCATGCCGATTGGCCCACCTGCCCTTGGTAAACTTCCAACCAAAGACCGAAGAGAGAGAGAGAGATAGAAAAAAATAATGGAGAAGAAGATAATGTAGTTGGATTTGATTTACTCATGGTTCTACATTCCATTTGAGCAGAGCTGGGGAGTACTTATCCTCTTACGGTGGCAAATGTTTTCGCTTTGTCTTTTAAAATAAATCCTTCTTCAGGAAATCCATGTGGAAATGTTGCTTAGACTTTTGATTTACCTTTTGGTCGAAGAAGCATTATAGATTGACGAACCTAATTTTACACGACTACATGCATCACCGGAAAGCTTGGAAGTGTATCGGAACATCAACATTCAGTTGACATAATTTCTCCTCAACGGTTCATACTTGAGCACAAGTTTCCTGTTTTTGTCTGGAAAAAATGTCTTTGAGATTGTTTCTATTCGATTATATTTTGTTTGTTCATCACCATTACAAAGAAGTAGCATTAGACTGAGTGATAATTCTATCAAACCTGTGCATACCTTCTCTGCTGTTCCCACGTTTACTCTTCTAGGATAATTTTTTGGCCAGAAATCAGTCTACTTAGTTTTTCTACCATCCTGAGTTTGCATCCACATCGTACGTTGACCCAGCACTGTTTAAAGTATAAAAAGGGAAAAGTTGACCAAAGCAGAGCGTTTGCAAACGTAAGGTCTTACTCAAAATGACTGGCTCGATTCACCTAGGGCTTCGTATCGCTGGGAAGATCAATATGAAAGATGTATTGATGATAAACAGTGCAAGCTGCATCCCCCAATATACTCTGCTAGCTGGCAACTGACATACTTGTAGATATAGAAACAGGGAGAGATAGAGTGAGGGAGATACAAATATTGACCAGGATATACTTCTTCCTTTTCTGTGGATAATTCCTTGTGTAAGACATCACCATCAGCCATGGAAACCAGTCGTGACAGTGACCGTAGAGGTGGTGTCCTCAACACCACAGAGACTGTTGTCAACCCCATGGACATACCGAATAACTCGAGTCCGCTCCTACTTCAAAATGAACTCACTCCTTTGGATATTATGATGGGATTTATACCCGGATCTACCCAAACACCAGGAGAGGACGACAAGGGAGCTACGCAATCACAACAATCGGTATCTTAATTCTATTTAAAAAAAATAGATTTCAAACTACTTCGACACAAAATTTCTGTAAATTTAGGAGAGTCTTCCTTCAGAAAAGAATTGGAAAAATATGAGTTAAATTCATATTTTGTGGTACGCACCCGGTTTATTTTATGCAAGAAAATTGAATAGAGAAGTAGCTAGCATAACCGACAAATTGTAAAAACATGATTCTCAACTTTGTTTTAGTTAATACACAAATCTATCTTTCACTTGTATCGTATATATATATATGTTACAAATTTCAAGAATCCAGCGCGTAATTTCTTTGTTTATATCATCATTGACTTAATATATATTTTATTCCATTCCACATCATTTAAATGTTACATTTATATTCCTTCAGTCGTAGTTCTTTATATCGCTGTATATTTTACAGGGTATCAAAAACACGTAGCTACTATATTACAATATGCCTCATAATTATGATTTAAGACCATTCAATACATGTTATCGCATTTCTAAGGAATAACTGAGGAGAAGGCCTCTTTCCTTCTTTATTTTTGTGTACTTTGATTTATGTTTCTTCTTTTTTGTGTGTCTTGGTAGTCTGAATGTACGTAAAGATAAAAGCTTTCTTTTTCTACCGCTCGGCATAACAATCCTGACCCTTCCTTTCACAGTAAAGTGAAATAAAGTTCATTGAGCACTATTCTGACATTCCGAGGAAAATATGATGTGCAGGATCTCTGTGTGATCTCTATATTAACAAGCCGGTAATTGATTGAATGAAAGCAATGGGAATAGCTCCATGTAAACAAAAAAAATCGACTAGGTTAATTATCGACGGTAAGCTGATCGACCAATAATGACACATTGAATGCCATAATAATTTAACTTCAGGTAGACCCACCTTATTTGAATCTATTTACTGAATAGAGGGTTGGGAAATCCGAATGACACACTCTGAAAATATTCAAAATAGAGATGTGACGGTATTTTTATGAAAATGTATATAAATAATATAATCATAACATGCTATGCTTCACTCAGGAATCAATATTTGTTCACGTCAAATCTTAAACCTATGAAGTAAATCTCTCTTGCTCTATTTTCTTCCGTTAATTATCTATTTATTGTTTCGTATCGTATATCTTTCCTCTCTGAGTCATGCAGGTCGGAACTCTCCAAAATACAATCATCGTCATTCGTCAAATTTACAACAAATAGTTTTATCACCATAATCATGTTTCGGGCTATTCCCGACATGTACTCAAGTCCAAATAAACATGATAAAACTCATTGTGATATTCAATTACATTTTATACTGTAATACAAAGAAACACACCTAATCTCAACCTTGCATTTGTAATAAACGAAACGACTGGTTAGTATTACAAAAGGTCTAACATGTGTCCAGCTAATAAGTGTTTAGTCACCCAGTAACAATTCGTTCAAATGTTTTATCTGTGTTTATCTGTGTTTATCTGTGTTTATCTGTATTTTAGCCTGTTGAGAGCTGGAAAAGCGTTATTCCTGTGTTAAAAGATACAAGGAAACGCCCATCTGGCTCTCAACAAGCATTTTGCACTTTCAGTATCTCCCGCTCCTTACAGATGCTTTCTTTTGAACAGATTTGATAAATTTAGACTTTGATTTTTGATTTGATTTGATTTCTGCATTTTTCCAATTACAATAACTGAAAAACAAAGAACATATAAACGTAAGGTATAATACAAAATATACAAACAATAATAATGTTATTTACATAATTATATACATATAATAACGAACTTAATATTTCTATAACATATTGTTATAAATTTAAAGTATTATCCTAACTTTCTGTGGAGAAAGTGCAGGAGACCGCAATCATAAGCGATGCTTGACTAGGATGACGGCCTCAAAAGAAAAATATAAACCCATAATATCACTGTCATGATGAACAGCTACGCTAAATTTGTATACTATTTGTTTTTACTCTCTGAAATGGATATCAGAAATTATATTTTCTTCTTTCCAGATGTATATTATTTTCATATACTCATATTTCATTTCTCTATTTTCCAACAGAAAGGGAGTCCAACTTTCAAGATGTCCCGGATGCCAGAGAACTCGGTCGAGTCGCTCTTCCTTCAAGCAACTGAAAGGGGTGACCGAAAGGCCATTATCTTCGCCCTCGAAAACGCCCCAGACCTCAACGTCAATTGCACGGATGCCGATGATAAATCCGCTTTGGTCGTAGCAATACAAAATGGAAACTCAGGTAAATAGTCATGTTTATTCGTCTAGATATTTTGTTGAAAAAAGTACTATTGTAGAGTGGAGTATAGTATTCTATAGTACATTGGCCAT
The DNA here is from genome assembly GCA_037976565.1 of Mesocentrotus franciscanus. NCBI lineage: Eukaryota > Metazoa > Echinodermata > Echinoidea > Camarodonta > Strongylocentrotidae > Mesocentrotus > Mesocentrotus franciscanus. The sequence goes on from CP137679.1 coordinate 13,657,010, forward strand.
GTATACTATTATATAGTAGATAGTATTCGTAGAAGTAGTAGTAATAGTAGAAGTAGTAGTGGTAGAAGTAGTAGTAGTAGTATTAGAGAATTAGTTGTAGTAATAGTAGTAGTAGAAGCAGTAGTAGACGTAGTAGTTGTTGTTGTTGTTGTTGTAGTAGTATTAGTAGTAGTAGTAGTAGTAGTAGTAGTAGTAGTAGTAGTGGTAGTAGTAGTAGTAGTAGTAGTAGAAGTAGACCTGCAAATATATTGGGAGTTATTGTCCTACATGAGGGTAATCATGTGTTCGACCAAATTTAAAGCATTTATAGGCCCAATGTGGTGCGTTTTTTGCTCAATTTGTAGGAAAGGCTGATCGTGATTAGGCAAAACATTATACCAACGTTGGACATGAAATTGCTCTAAAGTTGGCCGGGCACATAGTAATTGCCACGTTGGGCAACTTCTTCCCATTTTTTTGTTTAAAGTAGCAAGTGCCATTTGAAACACAGTGGTAATGTATACTTAAAGTTGTTCAAGCAATAGAGCTATTGGTACCCAATGAAGTTGTTCGGTTAACCTAAAACAAGATGTACACAAATTATTACATGTAGCAGGTTACGTACAACCGCATATGGTTTCAAAGTCCACAAAGGAAGAAACTTACAGAAAGACCGGAAACGAATAGCTACAAGCATTAATATAATATATCCACAACGTTGCATTGTTAATTATACTGTACAGGGCCCCGTCTTACAAAGAGTTACGATTGATCCAAATCAATCGTAAGTCCTCCAATCAATCGCAAGTTTGCAGTCTCCTATCTCTTATGTACATAGTTACGATTGATATCAATCGCAAATAAGTTGCGATTGATATCAACTCTTTGTAATACGGGGCCCTGGTCATCTTTATAAGTTTTGATATTTTCTGTAGATAAATTGATCTATTTGGGAGGAGGAGGGGGCATAATTCGAATCAAATTATAAGTGAATACCTCTGCTGTCATCGAGTTATTTATGCGTCTAGCAAAGTGCACCGATGGAAGGACAAGTTTGATAACCCTATTCCAATTCATTATCCCTGACAAAGTAAAAATGTCAAAGGCACTGAATATGTTAAATACCTTCCAGTATCAATTGCAGTACCCCTATGATCTATTGCGATGCAAATCCTCGCAAATTATTGTAATTGCATGATCAGGAATCCCTCAATGACCCACTCGGTAATTAATCATTATAATTCAAAGCCTGCATACAGCGTGAGCGGCTGAATTATATAGATCAAGTGAACTTAATATTGGAATAGTTTATCTCCGTATGAAAGGCGAACACACTTTTATAAATCCATGGCATGTTATGACAAGAAAAAATCCATTACAAATGACCAAAATAGAATTCAATTGGGCAGAGTTTGCAATTGTCTAATGCTAGTGGGCGTATAAGTATACCAATGGCAATTAAAGACCTATAAACACTTTCACCGTATCCACGTATTTCTTTTCAGTATGATTATTTTTATTTTTTATTTTTACAATGAGAATTAATCCGCATGAATTAGTTCGACGATGTGAATATACTCGATCAATAGCCGCACCATTTGATAATACTTTAATCTTTCTAAACGTTTTTATTAAATAATCTCCTGATTTTAGATTTCCATTAGTAATAAATACCTTTCCGGCATATATGATGTATCACCATTGGTAATCAATCCAATTTATTTGTGCATGTCCGGTTTTGGCCTAAATTTTCCAAATATAGTACTTTACAATGGTTCAAGAGTTGATATGCTATTGTAAAAGACAATCTCATTGGATTTTTTTTAATTATCAGCCCAATATCAATTTCCCGTATAGATAATGAAAGTTTATAGGGAGTTGCTTTAAAGTCTGCCTGCACTAGTTTGGCCAGGAGGGATAAGACCTCCCAGCGTGGTCACTAACAGGTGGTTAATATGTCATCAACTCAGATCTCAATTAACATAAGAGAAAAAGGATCATTTAAATTTACAATTTTACATGAATTTTTACCTTTAAATAGACCATCAGATCCAATTTGCTATTCTGGGGCGAAGTCATAAATGATCATAGAGAGTCGTTTATCCTGGTAACCCAGTTAGACCAACCTTTCTCCGACAAAAAAATTACCTGTTTGATTACATGGTTAATTAACAATGCTATTTACATTCACATCATGAGATATGACAACCGACAGACCTAAATCCATGAATTCAGCCAGATTAGTACACGTTTATAGCATTCGATAAGATACGTGTATTGCTTTAAATGGGGTAGACATCAAATCCCCTTTTGCGACCCGCAAATAGACTAATTAGAAATTAAACTACAAATGTAACTCGCCTTTCCCATATAACTGTAGATATATCAGTAAATGGCACAGAGGAAATCGTAATTGACGCACATGAGTGTAGGCCGAGGGTAAAAATTAGTGTCGTGAATTTAAAATACATGTATCAAAGTGAGAAATGGATAGATAAAATACAAATATTTCCGCGGAGTATTAATTATCCTAGGAATTCAGTAAACACAGGTAAAAAGGAAATTCAGTGTTCACATCCTTTCTTTATTTTATCAGTCAGCAGCGATTGCGAATGAAATGTTTTGAATTTTTAACAATGATTTCCACAAAGAGTTGTAGTAATAGTAGGAGGAGAAGGAGGAGGAGGAGAAGGAGGAGTAGTAGTAGTAGTAGTAGTAGTAGTAGTAGTAGTAGTAGTAGTAGTGGTGGTGGTAGTAGCAGCAGAAGTAGTAGTAGTAGTAGTAATATTAGTAGTAATTGTTGTTATGGTTGTTGTTGTATTTGCTGTTGTTGTATTGTTATTATCATCATCAGTAGTAGTGGTAGCAGTAGTACAAGTAGTAAAAGTAGTAGTAGCAGCAGTAGTAGTAGTGACAGAAGTAGTAGTACTAGTGGTAGTAGTAGTATTAGCATTATCATCAGTAGTTGTAGTAGCGGTAGCAGTACCACTAGTAGGCCCTAGTTGTAGTAGTAGTAGTTGTAGTAGTAGTAGTAGTAGTAGTAGTAGTAGTAGTAGTAGTAGTAGTAGTAGTAGTAGTAGTAGTAGTAGTAGTAGTAGTAGTAGTAGTAATAGTAGTAGTAGTAGCAGTATCAGTGTACACGAACTGATATAGCACAAGTAATTTTATTTAGGAGGTAACAAAACCTGATCACCATACCTCACTATCCACCATGTTTACCTGAATGGATTTCAAATAAAATCTTTTTTCTTCATATGCATTAATGCTGACATAAATCCAAACAAATTATATCTGTATTTTTCTAATTAATATCAATTGACATTAATTATATTTTTTAAATCTAATTTTCAGATATAGTAAAGTTATTATTGGATCATAACATTCAGCTTGGTGATAGTTTACTACGTGCTGTAGATGCTCAATTCACGCCAGGCGTACGACTCATATGCGATCATATAAAGAAGAAAAATATTCCAGTGAGTATATAGCTAAAAATATTTATTACATTAATTAATTAGTATGATGATTATGAAAGCGGATGATGATGGTGATGCTGATTATGATGATGATGATGCTGATTCTGCTGCAGCTAATGATGATGTTAATGATGACGATGACGATGATGATGATGATGATGATGATGATAATATTAATGATGATAGCGGATGACCACTTGTCTGTGATGATGATGATGATGATGGTGATGATGATGATGGTGGTGGTGGTGGTGGAGATGATGATAATGATGAAGGTGGTGGTGGTGTAGATGATGATGATGATGATGATGATGATGGTGATGACGACGATGATGAAGATGATGTTGGTGATGATGAAAGTGATGATGATGAAAATGATGATGGTGGTGGTTGAGATGATGATGATGATGATGGTGATGACGATGACCACATAAAGAAAAGAAATATTTCAGTGAGTACAAGTACAAACATAATAATATGAAACATAAGCATTTCTTCACATCGGGGATGAAAACTATAAAAATGATGATGTTGGTTATATCGACGGAGCAGTATCAGTGATGCTTGATTACGGTCGTGATGGTGAAGATGATGATGAGAAGATGAAGAAAAAAAAGAATGATGATGATGGTGACAAGGATGACGATGACGATGATGATGACGACAATTATGACAATGATGATGATGATGTTAATGATGATGGTGATGATGTTAATGATGAATATGATGTATTATGATTTGATGGCAATGGTCGTGGTGAAACTGATGGTCACTATGTTGATGATAAAGATCATGATAATGATGATTATGATAACTTTAATAATGGTAATATTAATGGTAATATTATGGTAATGGTGATCGTAAAACTGATTATCAAATGATGATGAAGATGATGAAACGGTAGATGAAAAATTAAGCTTATAATCATGTTCATTCGAAAGAAAAGAACACGAAAGGAAACTAAAATACTTAATGAAAAGAAGATCGATACAGGCATGATTTGGCAATCGCAGAAGATATCATGTTTATGCTGATCCTAAAATGGTCTGTCTTTCTCCATTGTAGGAAGCGCTGAATTGCAAGGCGCTGAATGGTGATTTTCACCCCGACGTCTCCCCGCTTGTCCTGGCCGCTCAACACAACAACTTCGACACGATCAAGACCCTCCTGGAGGCAGGAGCCAGGATCAAGGATCCTAGGGAGAATTTGGACCAAAGCGAGGTCCACACCCTCGAGAACTCTGTAGGAATGCTCAATCTCTACAAGGCCTTGGCCAGTCAATCTTATATCTCTCTGACATCATCGGATCCCTTCAATACCACCTTTGAGCTGTGTGCGAAGATGCGTAGTCTCATGAGGACCAAGTACGAGTTCTGCGATCAGTTCCAGGAACTGGCAGACCAGTGTGAGCAGTTCGCTGCAGATCTATTGGATCAGGTGAGTTTGACATCATTTTTTACATCATTTACCGCTAAATTTATGTGTGAATTTGTACAACTTAACATTTGATTTTGAATACAAGCATTACCTTCTAACAAGGCTGTCAATCTCTATCAGGATGGGGAGGGGCTTCCCTCAATGCACTCCTTTCTATTGTTCTATTGCTTCATATCTAATGCCATCCTTCCAAACTTGTCTATCAAGGCCACCCAAAAGAAACGGAAAAAGTAGTTGGCCACTGTAGACAGGTGGTTCTACAACAAACCTTTTTCTTTTTATTCTCGAGGGAGGCAAAATACATGGCCACTATAGACAGGTGGCCTTTGTAGAGAGGTGGCCACTCAGACAGGTTTATATAAATACATTTGTATATGTAATAAATTTGGAACAAAACACAGATGCGTCGGTAAAATGAATATGTTAGAATATTCCACGCAATCCTGAGTTTCGGCGTTGATGGAAAACAAAATGACTACAGAAAAATAAACTTGCCAAATGAAAATATGTAGGGTAGAAAACTATTTAAAAAACAAATTTAAAAACGGTTGTCAACATGGACACATATAAATTGTGCTTCCCTGTGACTGTGACTTGCAAAAGGTTTTAGGAAATTTGTATAAGTGTTGCTGGTCCAATTAACCCATCTATCGAATGATATACACCATATTAAACCAGTTTCTCTCAAAATATAATTTCATTGATAAAACTTAGTATTAGTTTATAACGTTCATCGTTATTTGTTGCAGAACTTGGCATGTATTGTTTAAGCAGAATGTCAATTTATATTTGTGTCGGTCACGGAGGAAATGCCGCTAAATCAGTTCATGATGCAAATATTTAATCATGTTATTTCTATGTAGTCTTCAATTAATTGGTTTCGACACATTTGTGTTATAATCCCCCAAAATAAAGTGGCACCTGCATTATTTTTACAACATAAGAACAAAGTTGCAATTGCTTTAAAATAAAAAGATGAGATGTGTGAGCGATAACGTCAGAGGTACGCACGTGACCTAATCGTGTTTTGTTTTTGTCAACCTGTGCTGGCGTCGCCATCTTGTAGAAACAGACGGTTGGTATGGCATTGTGACGTCACCTTAACATAGCTATGTGTGATGAAGTTGTCGAAGAGCTGGTGGATTCCTCGAACAGTCTATTTACACGGTTGGCGTGGTGTCGTTTATTCCCATTTGGTTCAAGCTAAAAATAGGAGATTATTTTTAATGATACTGGATAACATGTGTTCAGAGTATCTTGAAGGAGAAAGGGAAGATAAGTTTCGTTGCATCCAAGGCTTTCTCAAAATGGGGTGGCGATCTTCATTTTTTTTTGGGGGATGGTGTTGAAAGATTTTAAGAATAAGAGAAATTGATCCCTTTTGTCACATGACTTTGAATTTTTAATATTTCTGGACACAAACCTTTGTGTGTCTTTTTGAAACATTTCGACTATCTTGTTCGTACATTTGATATTTATTATAAAACCCTACCCACACCAGGCAAAATGAATGTACTCCGACGCTTCCGGTATACGGAATATCTGATATTACTTTGTAAGAGGGAAATTAGTAACTTACAACATTCATTACTACTAATAATAGTCGTATTTGTAAAGCGCTCAATACTACTTTTACAAGCGCTTTGCATTGTAATAATTATTACCCCTGTGTTTGGATTGATGTTTTATTCCGCTGATGATAGTATACATACTCCACTCCCTGGGGACTATTCCAGCCAGGCGCCATTTCACAAGCTCATGCGTGCCAATCTGACCACAGATTAAAGTTCGCATCCTACCGGGTACCCATTTTAAATCTGGGTGGAGAAAAGCAATATCAATAAAATGCCTTGCTTATAGACATACGTACAATAATATTTGTTGACATCAGAAGGTTGCGTGTATGGCGAAACCAGATAAGTTTTTCTGTGATTGTGATGATATTATCAATTATTATTATCATCGATACATTCCCATAAGTTATTTTCGTTGAATGTCGTCTTCTGTGATAATCTAAACGATTATTTTGCATTTGATCATAGGCATGAAAGATGAACTGTATTTGCGAAACATGACGTTTTCCCTTTCAAATAGACTTTTTTATGTAGTACAAACCCTAATACTTTGGTAATACGGTACGAACTAAAAAAGATGAATAATAATCCGTATGCAAATATGGATATTTGAATGGTATTGTTTAAAACAATGTTCTTGGTATCCATTTGGCACCTGCATATCTTAATAACGCCCTCAAAATATAAACACCAGCTCGAAATCTTCGCTCAACAACTGGCAAATGTAAACTTCAGCAATTATTCCCAAATCCAGATTCTCATCTACCAACAAATGTTGTACAGTGGCTGCATCGAAAACGTGGACCAACATCCAACAATGCATTAGAGAAAAATCATCCCCTAAATTACACTTTTTCCCTCAGTAATATATTTATAATACCCTTAATATTTTTTAATGAAATTACACATTATGTATTTCATGTTTCTCTTCAAATTCTGTGATCTTGGAAGCGCTATGATACTTTTTTGTTTTTAGCTCTCCTATAAATAATGTACAGTCAAACCTATCTATTAAGGCCATCCACGGGATACACGAGTGGCCTTTCTAGACAGTCAAGTTCTTCAACACACATTTCCTTCTAGAGGCAGGCAATACGAGTGACCACTATAGAGAGGTGGCCACTAAGACAGGTTTGACTGTATATCATTGATTAATTTCTATGGGGAAAATTCGCTTTTCAGCAATGATAAGTATTCTTCTTCTTTTTCCCCTTAAATTTGCAGGTACGAGATTCCGGGGAGCAAGCATACATCTTGAATCATGACTCGTATGGCTGGGGTAATCCAAACTCGAACCTTGCTGCTGAACAACCGAACAGAGTCAAAGCTGCCATTCACTTTGAACAAAGAAAGGTAAGTACCAATGTCCCCGATCATGAATGACTCACTTCTTCCCTCAAGCGTCGACATTGATCACACAATGTATTTTGATGGAAATTCGTTTTATAAAAACATTAGCCGACTTTCCCTTTTAGAAAATGAAATTGGGTTAAAGTCCCATTATCGCTTTTGCCCCATATTCGTTATGATACTATTGATGCAGTGAAAATACATTAACACCGAAGATTTCTTTCTGCCCAATATACCTACTAAATTTGATTTGCCTTGGAATTAAGAGGGAATAATACACATTGGACCTCAAGTGTCAATCTACATTAATGTTACCTGCTAATGTATGTGACCCAAAATGATCTTTTCTGGTCACCTTTACTAGTGGTATCTGTGATGTCGCAAATCTGCTTTGGCGTATTTTAAAGACAAGGTTGGAGTTCTGGGGCGGGGGCGTTTCACAAAGCCTTTTTTCAATGGTAAATGACAAAAATCAGTGAAAAATCTGCTGATAACCAATCAGAAGCAAGGATTTCACTAGCTTATAACAAAAACTGTCATTTGTCACTGATGACAACGCAGATGAGGATGATGATGAAGATGATGATGAAGATGATGATGACGATGATGATAATGATTCGAATGAAAGAAGAAATGACATTATGATAAAGACTGAAGAGTTGACACAGAAATTTTACCTGCAATATTCTGATAATAACATCGTTTTAACTTTGGCCTTAAATGGGTAAAGGGAACAACATGATTTTAATAGATTCTGGGAGAGAGTTCCATAGAATTGTACTATGGGACTACACAAACATGTAGCATGAAAGTGTGGTCCACATCACTTTAGCTATTTCGTGTCATATTTCGAAGATGAGGGTATTTGAAGAGCCATCCTTTTCAGGGGACATTTCTTTTATATCTGACACTCTTCCACACTAACATAACAAGAATGACAAAGCTCAGAAATTATTGTCCACCTTTTCCAGAACTCACCCTTCTTTTAACAAATATGAATGGAGTATTCTTTCGTTGAAGTGATATATATTTTTAATGATTTGAGACGAATGTTGTTTCGATCTATTAGCTCTTATCTTAGGGAAGTCATTTTCTTGAAAAATGATTTTATTAAAAAAGATTTATTAACGACATTCTTTCCACACGAGCCATTCAGAACAGACCACCGAGCACCCTTTATTGATTTCGTTATGGCAAATTTGGGGAATGATTTTATTCATTAACTTTTTATACGTTTTTCTGCTCTTCCTGTTCTCCTTCGTCCTCCAAACTGCATTTTTTATTATATATTGTTTTCCTTATTCTCCTTATTCTTTTCCCATTTTTCGTATTTTATTATTCTTATTATTATCATTATTGTTAGCCTTATTACTATTATTACTATTACTATTATTATCATTGCTGTTAACATTATTATTATCATCATTATTATTATAATCATTGTTATTATTATTATTAGTGATGTTGTTGTTGTTTAATCATCATCATCATTATCATCATTATTATTTTCTTCTCCTCCTCCTCCTCCTTCTCCTTCTTCAGTATTGCTATTGATTGATTGTTCTGATTGATCTTCATATCCATGTTTTAAACATACTTATCCCCTATAAATCCATATCTACATCATCCTACTCTTTCCAATACCCATTCACCATCTAATCTCACTTTTCTCTCCCCTGCAGTTTGTAGCCCACCCTCACTGCCAACAGCGTTTGATCGAGCGCTGGTACGCCGGCCTACCGGGCTGGCGAGACATGAGCTCATTCAGGTCGGGGCTCCTCGTTTTCCTCATGGGTCTGGGTTTCCCTCTCCTCTCCATCGCCTACATCATCTACCCCCGTGGTCGCTACCGGGACTTCCTCTCCATCCCCTACGTCAAATTCGTCTGCCATACGTCATCTATGATCTACTTCCTCCTCCTCCTCCTCTACCAAACGATGGCGGAGAACAGGGTGCGAACGGAGACGGACACGATGACGGATGGTAACGGCACGACCACGGCGACGAGAGCCATTGATTCCAGGTCGGACCCGCCGACGATTACCATGCTACTCATTGTAGCATGGGTAGCAGGTTAGTTAGTTGATGTGATCAGTTCAGTACCCGACAATGATTAGTATGGAAGTAATTATGCAAGATGCGGGTGAGAATGAAATTAATCGCAGTCTGTGGTCAATGTAATGCTTTTCTAAATTGAGAATATCTCCCCTCCCCCCAATCACCGAATAAGGCTGGCGTATTTTCACTGTTTCTGTTCTCTCTCTCTCTCCCTCTCCCTCTCTCTCTCTCTCTCTCTCTACCTCTCCCTCCCTCTCTCCCTCTCTCGCCCTCCCCCTTTCTCTCTCTCTCTCTCTCTCTCCTCTCTCTCTCTTCCTCCCCTTTCTCTCTCCCTCCCCCTTTCTCTCTCTCTCTCTCTCTCTCTCTCTCTTATCTACAAATATAGCCTAGAGAAGAAAAAAACTCCTAACATGTATAATGCAGTTAATGACGATCAAGGATGAAACGATCATGACATTGTAAAAGTAGATAATGTAACAACTATAGACGTCCCTTCAAATTCTTCCTGGGTTTACACTAAACACTACTTCTTTCCAGCTCTTTTTGTCTATCCCACCATTGCATATATTAGTGATATGATACTGTTTATATTACTAATATCGATAAATGGAGGAATGGGGCATCTAACGACGGCATATACTAGTATTATTATACATGTCTTAATAATACCAGAACATCTCTTTCAAACTGGGTATTACTTCTGTTGGACGTCGTAAATGTTGTATGTGTTTGTCTTCTGCTGTTGCCGTTGTGTTATATGTTTTTTATCGGGTAGTCGAAATGCTGTGCAAGTTATATCCGTTTTAATGTCATTTAATAATGATAATAAAGATTGATTTATTAAAGGCATTGTTTAACCATGTTAAATCTGAGATGCACGGCCCTACGTGTTATCAGTGCCTGTGATATGGTGTAATATTGAAGCCCTAAAAAAAAAACGCGCTTCAAAATGATCAAGAAGTGCCTCAAAAAAGTAAAAATCTTTGAGTGACCGGTTTTACCATACTCGTTTTCCCCAATAGACTGAAGTGTGAGGAAAACCGTTAGGAAAACGCAAAATTGGTTTCAATTTCCAATCATAAATATCTTTATAATCAGACAGGCGATCGGCTTGTAAAAGTCATAGGGTTCCTGTTTGACCTAAAGGTTTATAATTATCATTGCAGCATGAGCTAAATCCAGGATTTTGTTTCAGAATCTAAACAAAAGTTTCTCTATGCGCTTTACAAAGTAAAAAATAAGCATGTACAAGTATATTTAACTAGTTACAAGAACGAAATACAAAAACCTTAAACTAAAGACAAGTAGCCAAATTTATTAATTCATTAAGAACAAAGTAAGTACAGATAGCAAATATTTATGAAAAATCTATTAGAGTAACATATTTAATTATAATACATTAATTCATTGCAATGTCCAAAATTACAAACGAAACAGGTAAGTTTTGAGAAGGGTTTTGAAAGTCTGTCGTGTGGGAACCATTTATGAGAACATGGATTGCGTGTTGATATCAGAGCCCCTACCTTCCCCGATCTGTATTTCTATCGGTAATAAAAGAAAAACATGAAAGCTGTCTGACATTAGTCAGGAGAACCGTTCGTATCTAAGAAAGATTCCAAAATGATTCCTGGTGGAGGAGGGGTACAGGATCACATTTTCAAAATCGGCAAAGGATGTGAAAATGTAAAGTCTGTTTTAAGGGGAGGGGGTGTATTGGGTAATTCACAAAATGCAGTCTTTAATTGAGAGATACTTTCAAAAGATAAAGGGGGTGCAAAACAAAATTTTAAAATGAAACTAAAAAATACATCCTTGACCAAAACAAAAAAAAAGCGCTTTACATTTCCACTTATCTTGAGCAATAGAAATTGAACGATAATGTAAAGGGGCCTACTATGTCCCGTATATAAGTCAGTATTTATTTAATTTGACATGACCAAATAAAGATTTAACAAAGATGATCAAATTTTACCGAAAGGGAAATAAATTTCAACATGTTCCAATTTCAACATGTTCAGTGCAATCAATACAACACAAGTCTGTGAACCCTCGTAAGTCTGCTGCATTTTAAGTCAATATTAAAACAATTCTAGACAGACATTTATCGAGTCATTCAACGTGAAGGCTCTCGAGCAAGACTCGAGACATTCCTCAAAGCATCTACAAAGTGGACTAAATTGATGCCGAATCGATATCAGTTTGTGTATGATAAGGACGTCGACGGGGGAATGCTGCTCGACGCAGGTGCTCAAATCGGCTGCCGTCAAATATGACACGAGGCGAAGTGTCATGCCTGCGCTCTGCCGACCAATCGACATCAAGGTCCCCTTCACACGTGGAAATAATTTCGATAATTTAGCTTACCCAGGGAAGCCTCATCAGCATCCAAGCTGTTCTTCATTAGGTACTGGAATTAGTTTTATCCCAGCAATTACAAATCTACACCTGGGTGGAGGGTGGCAAATCTGGATAATGTCTTGCCAAAGGACTTTAGTAAACTTGTTTAATTGCAATTAAGATCAAGGTCTTATTCACGTGTGAAAGTTCAGCTGATGCTCCGACTGTGTCAATCTCAAGGATACGTAAACTAATTGAGATCAAGGTCTTATTCACATGTGAAACTTAACATTGCTCCGACGGCGTAAATTGCGATGATAATTGAACCGTGCTAATAATAGTAGCAGATCCCATCGGTATGCGTGTATATATGCGGTTTAAATTAATGCATGATAATTAGCTGGTTTATAACCATAAACACTGGCCTCTTACCATGCTCTCGGAAATAGTACGGTATGACTTCTTCACGCTTTACATTCTGTTGGTAAAAAATGTGCCCATCCCGGTGCAGTTTGTCTTGGGCTATGCCCCCCCCCCCCCCACTTCCCAGTCATGAAAAAAAAACATTGATCCTTTTACGCATTAATCAGTTTCTACTTCATTTGAATACACCCTTATTCCTGATTAAGAAGAAAAGGGTATAAATAAGTTGAATCATTAGGTTTAAAAAAGTTATAAATTCGAATAAAAATCTTAATTTGTATAATCCTTTGTAAGGTTGGTGATGGTTTCAATTTGTCTTCGACGCTGTTTATGTGAAGCTATCTGTAACTTATATACAATCCTAACCAAATTGATAACTCTTTGTGCGAATTCAGTAAATTGTCTCTTGATTGTTTATCATTTTGTGCTCACAAAGGGATAACAGAGCAGCGCATTACGGTGGTAAATCAATATTTTCACTGCAATAAAAATACTCTAACAGCATTCTTGCAAGAAATCGTGTTTTTTTTCGAGGCCTCTTATATTGATATATACTTTGAAAAGTAGGAATTCGCGAAGAAGTGCATGAGATTCCAGGATTCATAAATTATCTAACATTCAGGTCCGTTTCTTCATAAAAAACAACGCATGTCCCTTTAACAGTATACGCTTATTAAGGTTATGAAAAAAGGATCAATCGCACTATTCTCTCTATCTCTCTCTCTCTCTCCCTCCCTCCCCCTCTCTCTCTAAATTCTAAAAGACTCCATTTTCATGATATTGATAGGTCGAGTGAGACAGGGGCTGGATTTGGGGCGGACTGTAGCTAACTACAGTTCTGGGCGGCGTGCCAAAATGAATTCGGTCCACATCCATGCAGCTCTCCCGTTATATTGCTCAGGATATCGTGATGAATTATTTTCCGAATCACTTCACGTGTTTGATTAAACCATTGCGATGTACATCACAAGCCTGCCCCTACTCGGTGGGGCAGTAATTGATCATTTGTAGCGAGGTAGCTAGCTGGTCGACCGCTTAAAAGCAGTGGCGTACTAGTCTCTTATTTCACTTTTTAGGGGCGGTGTGTATTTTTTGGCAGAATATGGGGGAGCCTCGGGTAACCTTAGCTTTAAGGGATTATATTCAAGTGAGAAAAAAAGTAGACAATACATAACGAGAAATACTTTGCACTGTCAATATATATACTTTAAAAAAAGATGTTCGATATGAGCGTAATTATATGTCATTTGGTGAGGTTTGCTAAATCTATAGGAAATGCCATCGTCATTCTGCAAAAGAGTACTGAATTTGGGCAAAAAATTGCTCAAATTTGGTCGGACATTATAGTTTTCTCATGTTGGCAAATATTTTAGTAGTACATTTCCGAGTGAACGATAATAGCATACATGTGGATTGATATCTTATATGTTGGAATCATTATTTTTACCATTAAAAAGTTTTGGTGTTTTTTTAAATAATCTGTAGTATTTAAGGAAAGAAAATACGTAGGAACTCCTGACCAACCTTCAGACTTAATAATTGAAAATTGACATTGTTAATATTCGTTACCTCTAAGAATATGAAATTAAGCTTTTTTTAACGCAAAAAAACTGTAAGAATGAAAAATTGAATCGACGCATACATAGCTGAATTCTTTATATGCCAAACATATAATCTCCCTGTGCCACATTGTATTCATCGATAAATATAGATACATGTATACCAAAGGCTTTAAGGTTATCTAACTGTTTCCAGTGAAAGATTGGTATCTACCGGTGTTAAGAGGGTTGTCATGGAGCCATTCAAGACCGGAAATTGCTAATTTTGCAAAGCCATTGTGTTGTACAAAGAAACCCCCCTGCCAACTGGTGCCTACTCTTTTGTACAAACCTGCAATTGTGGCAAACGAGAGTCCGTGTAGTGAGGCAAAGAAAGCAAATAAAGTGTTAAACATAAAATCACAGTGTGTCGTTTGTTTTCAGGAGGGGAGGGGGTGTACCTAATACCACCATCATCCCCCGTCCTTCCCCATGGACGTCATACCGGCTATTCGGGCGTAAGTCAGGCAATGCCTCCCGCTTACTGCCTCCTATCAAACACACCCGAACAATTATTACTTCCTCAAACAGGTACTGATTTGAGGAAGGGGAAAAAAATCCCGCTGTTGTTATTGCTGATAGGGGGAAGAAAGGTGCCACATTATTGGCTTTTATTGCTTCTAATTAACTTGAATGTGATATTGGACGTGTTGATGAAATTAGAATCATGAATGAGTTAGAGTCGGGAAGAACGGATAACAATCATCGTTAAACGTTGCGTTGCCGTGGTTCACAACTATCATAGCTATGCTTAAAGGTAAAGACCAGTTTTGGAAACGCCCCTCTCTCAAAAAAATGAAATGGAAGCTCTCATTACCAATCATGTGAAAGAATATGTTTTGACTAATACGTGATGATACAAATTTTGCCGGGAAAGTCAGGAAACCGCCTACTAATTGATATATTTGGTAAATTATTATATCTATTGGGACCAAATAGATATCGCGCACGTGGTCGCGTAGTCCCATATACATCTTTCTGTGTACAGTGCTTGTAACTTTACCAAGACTGGGCCAAATTTCTTATCATTTTGATGATTCCAGAACCTTGCAGTACATACCAATACTTATATGCTAGATGATCAACCTTTTCTGATCGATTCCACAACGTTTCTTTCACAATGCAATCGCATGACCAGAACTGGTCTTTCTCTTTAACTAAAAGCATTTATAAATCAAAGTTAGAAAAATTGTGTTTCAGTCACTCCCAAAAGAGAAAAATGTTTAGGAAGGAACATTTGATAGGTAACTAAAGACGTATCGGCATGAACATAAAGAAGTGTAACTCATAAAGAAGTGATCGCCTCATGCTTAATTCAGATTTAAAAAATAAAAATATCATTAAGCAGTCACTTTCGGTTACTTATGATTGTAATAATTATCTATTCGGGCATGTGCCAAATACTAACGCAAAAGCAAAGAACAAACTTAAAATAATGTTTAAAAACAGCCTTTGTTTACACATGCGGCGAGTTAATTAGAATATGGGCCCCTTTATATATTTTGTAGCGTGCACATAATTGTCAGAACAAAAATATCATTGATTTAAATATATTTTTCTCTTGTGAATCATGCATTTTTTGCATTATAATTTTGTTTTAATGTAAATCATGGCACACAAATAGCGCATTGCTCTCCGATTTGTGTGTATAAAATAAGCACATAAATTCTCAGGTGGAACTCAACAGCATGATCTAATTATTGATGATCCATGTGCTTACTGAATATTTACTCTTTCGGTCGCATCTGGGTAATATCATTATCATTTACTATATCTATCATACCAATATTCAATTTCAGAACGACTGCTTTTCATTAATATTCTTAATTTCTGGCCCATGTATCATGTGGCCATAATCTTACATTTGGCATATGTATCCCTGTGTTACATTACCATTTGTTTCGTGTTATCTTATGATTCATGTACAGAACTCCTTTTTTTTTGTCATAACTTTATTATATATTGAAATCAAACAAAGGAACATAGCATTAATGTGCAAATTGAGCAAAAAAATTACGCCCACGTCATGCAATGGTTAATTACATGCAGGGCATCAAAAAGTATAAAATACACTGTTGGCCATAAAGTTGAAATTAAAATTTCTTGCCTCTTTTCATGAATTAATTGTGACAATATGGTTTATTCCTGATAGATTAAGTTCATATCTTCTCGTTGGAGGGGACAGAGACACAGAGAGAGAGAGAGAGATACGCAAAGGTCAGATGAGATTTAGTACGTAATTATGGGCACTTGTAAATCAGAGGGAGAAAGCTAGGGAAAACCAAAAAGATCAGACAACCGTGACAGATCAAAGAGATACATTATAAACAATAATGGGATAGATAGATAGATAGATAGATAAAGACAGAGGACGTAATAAAGATAAAAAGTTAAATGACACGGGATGGAAACAAAGCAGTAATTTCTCAATAGTAGCTGGGTCAATCAAACGTTCTCTTAATTAAAAGTGAATGGGTATCGTTTTGTCTGTGTTCACCCAACTATCAAATGCATTTCTCATATCGTGACCTTTTCCCGCCGAAATGAGAACGTAATTACACTTTCTTTCCTGACCCATTATGACAATGACCCCGAATACAACGTGTTAAGGTCCGGTCACACCATACCGACAATGATAGACACAACTTATACCGATATTTGAGAGGTCACACCGCAACCACAATCATATCAGTTCTATATGGGTTCTGTCAATCAGCAAGAAATCGATGACATATACTAAAATTAAAACTATAAAGAGAACATTGGCATGGCCCCTTGCACAAAGATTACACGCGCAATCGTGAAGCGTCCTGATTTTTGAAAAGGAAAAATACTTGAATTATGCATGTTATAAAATAGGTAAGTTTTAAAAGTTGGTCATTTAAACGAGAATTGATCAAAGAATCAGGAAAATAACAGGGGGGAATTAAATTATGTCACTGTTGTCACATATAAAGATATGAATGTCAAGGTTTGGTTGAGCATTGTAGGTTATGAAAAGGAATCTTTCGTGATATAATATTTATGTTAAAAATACTGTGAACTGTAAGTAATCACAAGGGTTGATATCCAATGAATAAGATTAAAATATATGTAATTCACAGGTTGCACTTTTAATTTGTTCTCTCATTGCCATTTTCACTCCTTCATTCTCACTCATATCAGCGACTCACTACATAATGCTCCCATTTTGATATTCCATGCTGAACACTTTTTCTTTCTTACTTACTTTGGTTCATTCTTTCTTATTTCCCCTACCGATCTTTAAATGGTACACTGCACATGAAGTTATATTGGTAATCGAGTAAAAGCGTTGAGGTCCATTAAAGAGGTGTCGAAAATGCGACGACCGTAAGACAGGGCAAAATATGGCGCCCTCGGTCACAAACTCACCCAGTCACATGACCTGAATGCTATCCATCTGATTGGAAGACGATTTCCGCCTCTTGTCATCGCGATAACACGGTTGATCGTGCCTCTCTTGTCGTTTGTATTGACCTAACCAGAGCAGTTTACTTACTAGCGTGTTGGAATCCTACTCAACACCCGAACCGCATGCCTGGTCCTGCCATGTCGAGTCCTTTCTCTCTTTCTCTCCTCTTTCTCTCTCACTTTCTCTTCCTTTCTCTCTAGCTCTCCCTCTCTCCTCTTTGTTTGTCTTTAATTCTCTCTCTTCCTATCTCTCTCTCGCTCTCTCTCTCTCTTACTTTATCTCTCTCTCATTCTTTCTCTCTCTTTCTCTCTGTTCTATCTCCCTCTTTCTCGTTCATCGTTTATCTTTCTTTCTCTCCTCTCTATATTCATCCATCTCTTTCATTTTCTCTCACGACTCCCTTTCTCCCTCACCCTTTCCTCCCCCTCGAAGGAGTTGAAAAGTGTGTTTATGATCATTGTTTCTATCCGCCACATAAGTCCGAGATGCCGTTGTTTTCTTCATCACAAATTCGTTCGTTCGTCAATACTTAACTTTGTTACCAAGTCATTTTTACATGTTTCCCTATTTCTTTCTTTTGTGTTGTTTCGTTACTCCTTTTCCTGTTATTTCGATGTTGTTTCTTTGTCGATGTATGTGGTTTTTTCTTTCTTTTACTATTTCTATTATCTTGGTTTTTATCTTCATCATCATTTTTCGCCCCTCCCCATTCTCCTCTCTCTCTCTCTTAACTCCTCCTCCTCCTATTCTTCTTCGTCTTATTTTGTCCTTCTTCTTTTTCTTCCCTTCTTCTTCTTCTTCTTCTTCTTCTTCTTCTTCTTCTTCTTCTTCTTCTTTGTTTTCCTTCTTCTTCTTCCTCTATACTAAATCGTCTGAACCGCCTAAATCTTAGACTTCTCTTTGAATAATTTCCGTCTCATCTTATCTTGGTTTTTATATTTTAAATCTCGATTGTATCCCTTCAGTGGAAACTTTTTTAGCATTTTTATTTTTCTGTCCACAGTAAATATGAATTACAAAATGAAGTAAACAAGATGTACAGGGTTAATTGGATGATAAACTCATAACAACTGAAACTGTATGCATAAAAAACAACATTCGTGCCCGAGTTTATAACAAATATAAATTACACCATTTATCTATTTTATTGTCAGTTGTATAAGCAGAGGATTAGTGTATCTAAAAGGCTTTTCGAAATAACATCATAATTCATCTCAAACAAAAGGTCAACTTTAGGCCGAGACGATTCAAAATAATAATTGACAATTTACCACTTTACAATTTGCATTTTAAATAGTGTGTATTGATATATGAATGCAAACATCTGCATTTTAGTATACAAGAAAACGATGATACTTGATCGAGTGTTGTCGATATTGACTTAACGCTACTTCAAGATTAACGCTTTCAAAATTGGCCTTGAATTAATAAACCAGCCACTAATATTTCACGGGTAAAATGAAATCAGCCAGTCATCATTTTTCATAGTTCTGTTTGGAACGCATCTATTTCACGAATGACTGGGCCGAATAATTATCTTTACTTTGCGTGCGGACCGGCAATATTGCGCAATGGAGTAGATTAATTTATTTCCGTCTTTAAATATGCTTTTGCGGCATTCGTGAGGTCATAATATAGAGTGCTTATTTCGGAGTCGGACATTTTTTTATTTTCATACTTAAAGATGACAGGTTGTCGTCCGCTATTGAAAAAAAGTGATACCAATTTATGCATCATTAATTAAGGGCAAGGGAAGTATACATGGCATTGCAGGCCTTCACTCATAAAAGGGTATTTTAATTTATTTTACCCACCCTTATTCAGTTTATGCAATTTCAACTTAATGAGCTCTAAAATGTATTTAGAAGATATATTGATATTGCAGTCATATTATAAACTGTTGACGGGTGCTGTTAATTTCCTTCAATATATTCAACTTAAACTGTCATCACCTTCAGCCCCATTAGTCTTATTAGCTCATCCCTTATCACTTTGTTAACTCGAGAGGTCAATCAAGGAAAATTCTTTAAAAATGTACACTTTCTAGCTGGCGGCTTCTTAAAAGTGTTTGTGTACTTGGCACGCTTTGGTGTAATGTACTTACAAACACATCAAAGGAAATGTGTATTTAAAAGGTGCTTACTAACACCAGGCAGCTGTTGTGACAAACTCGGAAACCTTTTAATGGTTCTTCATAAAAACATCTTGATACCTTGGACTGACAGGATATCAAACGAAGAAGTGCTCAATAAGGCATGTGTCGATAGATCCCTCCTTAACATCATAAGGAAAAGAAAACTTCAGTTTGTTGGGCATACTACATGTACTATGAGAAGAGAAGGCACAGAATACAGGGTACTGACAGGAAAAATTGAGGGAAAGTGAAGAAGAGGGAGACAGCGCATCAAATACATGGATACGTTCATTGGGCTAACTGGTATAAACAGAAGTCATGTCACATTACAAAGAACCAGAGGTAGAAGAAGATGGAAAAGCCTTGATCGCCAATGTTATGAACAGACAAGGCACGTAACAAGCAAGCAAGATACAAACCATTCAACCCTAAGTGTAAAATACTGCAGGTGTATATCGATACAAAAAAATGTTTTTAGATATTGTTCAAGTAAACAATTTTCATTTTATTGATATGTGTCTTCTTCTTTCTTTTTATTGATAATGACATAATTTCTCTTCCGTTATTTTTTGTGTGATGCTTTCTTTCATAATGGTGATAAGACATTATTGTGATGTTTGTGGCAATCATATTTTGCGTGAATGAATAAAGATTTTGATTTTAAAATTAATTAAATTAAACAATTGTATTCTTCTCTACTAACAGGTCAAACGTGGCAAAAGTGCAAGGAGTTATGGTACAATGGCGCTAGATTCTTTGTCAACTTGTGGAATTATTTCGATTTCTTCATGCTCTCTCTCTTTTGGAGTTTCATCGCACTCAGGGTGATGGTCTACATACAGGTGAGTAATAAACCCCAACAAAAATTCGATTAAAATTATTTTCGAATTAATTGATTCCTCAAATATAAATATAAAAACATTGCGTTGAAATTGCATACAGTCATATTGATGTATATACTTAAGAAAAAAACATGTTAAAGGGATGAGTCCATGTATATTTTTGAAATAACGTAATTTATGTTTAGAACCAGAAGTAACGCCCTTTTGCCTTCAAAGAGAAAATTAAACAAACGCTGAAGGGGCTTAAACAATAATGAATGTCTTGGACTACGCCAATGACAAAGAAAATGTATATATTCATGTATTTCAGAAACAGGTACATTTACATGTTTATCAATAATGTGTAAGACAATATTCAGAGATAAATCAATAAGTGTCCTCATACATTTGAGAACTTCGTAGATTATAGCTAATCAGTTAAAAGCAATAATAAGAAATGAATTCTTGAAGAAGAAAACAATTATTATTATTATTTTCATGCAATTACAGGTGAATATAGCTTTTAAGCTGTACAAAGGGAAAAACAAAGATAAACAACAGAAAAGGAAAGAATAAACCTGCATTTCAACAGAGGAAGGGGTATATTTGTACGATATCAGAATAGTTATGGGAATTCTGCAACAGTAAAGCCATTTGATTAGATAAAATCACCCCCCCCCCCCATACTTCATTCAAACTTTCATTCATGCAAACTTTCTTATGACTTGTGTATAATGTGAAATTATAGAAAACCGCGGTAAATTAAAAATCTTGCTATATATTTTTGTGTTTTTGTAATGAGATAAATGGAGTTATATATGGCTTCAGCTCTCCACATATATCATAAGCTTCTTTTTTTATATAATCAATTCATAAAATGTGATATTGATGAAATTTGTTTGGGGAAAACTGATGCATCGAACCACCTGGATCTTATATTTTGATGCAGGGTTTTTCCTGTATTCCATTGTATATAGGAATATAACGTAGGCCTATGTGCCCAACGGACCAAACATAAAATATGATTAGCTTCTTTTTGTATATAATTCATTCATAAATTGGGATATTGATCAAATTTGTTTTGCCAGAGGGTTAAGTTTAATATTTGACAATCGATGCCTCGAACCCGGGTCTTTTCAGTGGAGGAACACTAGGCCTATAGTACAATACACATGCCATTAGTTTCTTTCTGTTCATTCATAAAATGCAATATTGCTCAAATTTGTTTGTTAAAAGGTTTAAGTCTAATATTTGCTAACTGATGCCTTGGATTAAACCCAGTTCTTGAGAGGGCAATCTAATTCCACTAATTCTGTTTGACTCCGGAGCTGCTCCTGTATGCAACCATGACGGTTAAGGTTTTTCTGTTTACTTACTTCAGCTTACACTTCATAATGGTTTGCATAACCTCTTTTCCCAGTCTCCTGTTCGTTTCCTAAGGGTGCCGATGCGTGTAATAAGAGCGGGGGCTGCCGGATCATTTGCGTCACCAGCCTTTGACACGTCTAAACTCCAACCGATGTAGTTTTTTTTTATAAATGGCGGGTCACCATCTTTCTACCACGAGGTCACGCATATGGGTTTCTTACAGTGTCATGACTGTTAGTTGTCGGTATATACATTGGAATTAAAAACGTGGAACATGGATGATGAATGATATGAACATAGCGGAACCATGCCTAAAAGAGTCATTGTTTAACTATACAAAGCTTGTTTACGCATCATCCATTTTAACAGTACACATTGTGTGGTAAAACCAAATGCGACATCAATCAATGTTGCTTGCATACCGATATATTGTCGAGAAGGAGTTCGGCACGAAAATAACTGTTCCGTTTAATGAGCTGTTTTAATAATGATAATAATATAACCGTTGATGGCTTGCTAGTGTGGTAACTCATACGTGTGCGTGTGATTGTTTGAAAGGCTTGTTTTATTATTCATATAAGAACGGATACTGGATACACATACAGGAGTATTCAATGGGTTTATTGTTTGTCTTTTGGAGTTCCGGCTTTATTTTTTTCAAAACGCTGTGGAGCAATCAACTTATGATACAACCAAAAACGTACCCCGTATTTTTCTTTATAGTGAATTAGGGTATATTTCTCCCAAAATGAAAGTTTCTTAGGATTTTTGTTTCAAACGGAGTTTTTTTTAGTTCGAGATAGCTGTTATCTGTTTATCTTGAGTTTTTTTCTTTTAAAAATAGTTTCATTTTATATTTCTCTCTACTTTTAGAGGGAACATTATTATCATTATTTGTTTTAACGAATATTAATTTGTTTCAATCATTAATTTTAATCATTTATCACGAGCCCTTAATCACACAATTTTGGGGGTATGTGACTATTCAAATTACATATTATCGAATATAGGGTATATCGTTATATCAGTCGAACTTAGTGTTTTTTAATGCTTTATAAAAGTGCAGTGGTGATGTAAACAATGAAAAAAAGAAACTATACATATTATAATATAGAGTTTGTGGAGCAACGTGATACTATTTTTAGCATCAACGAATACCTATTTCCCAAACAGCCTATAGAAGTAATTGTTCATAAGAGTACAACAGATAACTATGTAGCTATAAAAAGAATATTAAGATAAGGGTATTTCAACTGGAAGAGGAAAAGTTGTTAACAGGCATAATACTAAAGAAGAGGAAAAACAGTGAACGCATCAGAACACAGCGTCCCGAGCAGTAAATTCAATGTGTTCAGAAGAGTCTTGTAAAAAAACACTATTCAGAGGACGCGATCCACGACAAGTTTGACAGCGCAATAATGTCAATAAATCTTGACATCAGCGCTTCCGAAGAGCCCCTCTTCAACGGTCCCACGCGATCAAAATGGTGTTAGTATCATCGTCACAGTCCAACATAAATGCCGCTTCTCAATTGCAATCTGCAAACAAGTGTGGGTTATTCCCAACCGCATACCGAGACTTCCGTGAATGCTTCTTCAATAATCTTTGGCAAATATTGCGGTGTCAATAGCTTGAAGCACACTCAAACCTTGATGACAAGATTTGTCACATTGCCTCTGACAATCATGGCAAGCATGATGAGGATGATTTACACGACTTGCTACGATGACCCACTTGAGCTCCGCAAGTGAGCAATATCTGTGGTAGATGTAAATACATTAAGTGCTTCTTGTGATGCTCAAGAAAATGTTTAAGGGTAATCTGAGAAAGGCGGTAACCTTTTCATTGCTATGCCTTCCTGTATATCTCTTCTGCCCCCCCCCCTTTCTGTCTCTGTCTCCCCCCTCTCTCTCTCTCCCTCTCTCACTCCTCCCCTGATTCTTCTCTGATCCTTCAAGGTTACAATAATAGTTATTTTCTTGTATTTTAGGTACGGAGTTAATACAAAATGCTGATTTTCTTGTATATTGTTATTTTATTATTATTTCATTTGTTTTGTTTTGTTTTGTTTTATCCATTTCCTTTAAACAGTTATATGAAACAATTTTAAATAAATACTTATATCCAATGGTAACAATCTTTTTGTTCTACTTTTATTTGTTTTCATTGGGGTATGGCTTGTTTGCATACAGTTTCATTATCTTAAATGTCTCCTCTCTCTCTCTCCAGCTGCCAAATCTGGAACATCTCCTCTATTAATGCCAATTGATAATTTTTTATAGACACAAATTCATTCTTTACAAATATATCTCCATTTTCATCCCCATTTTGTATTTTGATTTATTAATATTATTATTATATTTATTATTTGTATTATTATTATTGTTATCATTATTATTATTATTATCATCATCATTATTTTGTGCAGGCACTCGCAGCCGAAAACGCATCATTCCACATCGCACCGCGGTCGCAGGACCTAAACGCGACGCTGCCCCCGCCAACAAGTGCCAGTTCAATGGACGCCAGCGTGCTCAACGACAACGCGGTGGTCACCGAAACCCTGGACGGCATCCAGGACAATCTCCAGGGTATCCATGATCGTCTGGACCAGCTGGGAGTCGGACAAACCCAGATCAAATCCATGTTTTCAGCAGATGTGAGTGATAATTGTTTCTTGCCATTCCATTCTTTGGAAGCTTTATCATCTTATTGCCTTTATTTTGACCAATACCAGAGCATTTTCTTTGATATACAAGTAATTAAAAGCAAACAAATTAATTTTGATGTAGTATATTTGTTAGTTTTTATTCATCTATCTATTCATTAATTTACATATTCATTCATTCATTGATTAATTTGATTGATTTATGTTTATTTAAAACTACAGTTGTATTGTACAATGCTGTAAAATTTGAAATATGAAATCGAACATAATAGTTTTACAGAAGTAAACATATCTCTAATATATTTGCTTCTGTAAAATGTTACGATTAAACTCTTCAAAACTTAACTGAAAACACAGACGTAATATTTTTCATATTTATTATAAGGCCTTTATATGAACACATTGAAAAATAAATTCTAGCCTTTTTGTTTTTCTTCTTTCAACTTTATTATCCTTGGTTCTTAATGCCCGCAGTCAGGAGAGGGTTCGTCGAGTAGGAGACGGGGTAGTGGCGGCCTAACTAAGACTGACATTACGGAGAATGAAGACTTTGAACGGGCTACTTGGGGTGCTTACGATCCTGTCCTCATTGCTGAAGCTCTCTTTGCAATAGCAAAAGTAGGTTTATATTTTTTCTTAACTTGTTCTCCGAAGGATTATATATTCAATAGACAAAATGGAATTCGGATTACGCGATGGGAAATAACGAGATAAATTCAGTTATATTTTGGGAGGAGAAATAAAAGGTGATAAGGAAAATTTCATAACATGTAAACTCAATTGTATATTGTGGGCTTGTCGAGGGGGAGCATTATGATCTCTATGATATGGCTTGGACGATGGTCAAATAACTATGATTGAAACAAAAGTTATTTCATCGTGTTATTTCGAGACGTTCAGCATCATTAAAGGTACTACCTAACTCTTGAAAATATAGTGTAAAATCTGTTCACAATTGTGATGGGAAGTATGATTCATGAGTAGTGATAATCAAAATAGTTATTTCTCTAGGACTACTTCTCTCTAAAAGATGAAATATTTAATATAATTTATCCTGTATGTCAGTAGATCAATACAATTCCTATTATTCTCACTTTAATTAAACTTTACTTTTCCTTATCAAACATTGATTATTTACAGTCCTAACAGGAGTGATAAACGCTCGACTATTTACACAATCGTGAAAAAAAATTAAAAGAAACAAACGATCTAACTCTTACTTTTCGTATTTTTTCGATCTAGGTGTTGAGTTTTCTTCGACCTATCTGTATAACCGTGGTTAATCGTCATGTTGGGCCTATGCAGATCTCTCTCGGTGGTATGATCATTGACATCTGTAAGTTTCTTCTCATCTTCTGTTTTGTTTGGTTCGCTTTCTCCCTCGGTATGAACCAGCTTTATTGGTACTACTCAGCCTTCATTACAACACAGCCATTCGGAACGTGAGTATACTTATCCACCTCCCAATCTCCCTCTCCATCTCTCTCTCTCTCTCTCTCTCTCTCTGTCTCTCTCTTATTTCTTTCTTTCTTTCTTTCTCTCTCTCTCTCGCTCTCTCTCTCTCTATCTATCTCTCCATCCATCCTTTTCTTTCTCTTTCTCTTTCTATTTCTGTCTTTCTATCTATATTGTATACTCTTCTTGAGTGTACCTTCATGATACTCGTACATCAATCACTTTCGTTCCTTGAAAAGGAAAACTTATCTAATAAAAATAAGTCTACTTTCAGTTTTTCTTTTCCTTTTTAAATATAAACATCAATTCAAAATCTTGGATGAACCTTTATTGTCACTTCGGGCATTTGATAGTATTTAACAATATGAATTGTTACGTTTCTGGTATGTTTCCCTCATATTCATGATTAAACATGAATGTGACAGACATGATTTTAATCATTGGAAAATTAAGTTGGGATGAAATTTAGAAAATGTGGACATTGGATGCTTTAGGTCATTTTTCTCTCCGTCGTATTATTATATCACAGGTTAGGGGAAACGATGGCAACTCTTTTCTGGGCTCTGTTCGGTCTCCCCGATATGAATATCGTCAACCTGTCCAGCCAGGCGAACATACCCCACGTCTTCACGCAAACAGTGGGAAACTTCCTCTATGCTACATATCACGTGATATCTATCGTGGTGCTGCTGAACGTGCTTATCGCTATGATGAGCAATACGTATACGCGTGTTGAGGTGAGTATTGCGGAAATAATTGATATCGTGATTGTAGTGATACGATCGGACGGGATGTCGTCTGATCAAATCTAATCCGGAAAAAGTGTGATTTATCGAAACTGATCATATCTTCCAACAATTATTGTGCTCGGACTTCACTAATTTTTGGCTCTTATTGATACACGTCTTTGAGTACCCTTGAATATGAGGGAATTATACTGTCTCCGCTGATTTGTTAGACACACCGTTGACAATCCTAAGAAAAGCTTCCACAAGACCGGCTCGTCGTGACGTGTCGGTCTCGTAGGCTGACGCCTGACAGTGGCACCATGCTGTCGATCATTGTCTCATGGGTAGTCGGTCGTGTGTGCTGCTGGTCTATGAGCTGTCAGTTTCTTAGCTAAAAGTCCCGTCCTTCTATAATTCTTGAATAAAACACAAAGGTTAAGATTTCCTATGACTGTCAGCTTAACATATTACCTGTAATTGTTAACAGTTCATAACATCTAAATTGTGTCTCTTGTATCATATTTTTTAACGAATACCACTTCAAAACAAACTTTGCCAAATTAATAATAACATCAATGTTAATACAATCTTTTCCTAGATGGATGCCGACATTGAGTGGAAATTTTCAAGGTCTAAACTCTGGATGAGTTATTTCGACGATCTTGGAACAGTGCCCCCACCGTTCAACATCATACCAACTCCAAAAGCCTTCTTCTATTTCTTCCGGTGGTTATTTTGTGAAGTGGTTTGCAGAGGAGAAATGGCAAAAGCATACAAGGTATTTTAGTGTTTTGATTCCAAGACATGCCCAAATATTTGTTTAGGGTAAAGAAAAAAAAAGACTTTAAAACTTGTTTAATGTTTTAATTGATGCTTGGTTACAGTTCTTAAAAGATGGAAAATCTAAAAATCTTAAATATCGAATCCGAACTTTCAAATGCAAATGAAGATGATCATGACTTATTTAAAGTATGATATCCATAAGGGATGTATTTCCGGATGGGAATACTTCCCCGTAGCTCATTTTAGCGGACCAATGAAATATTTCTAAGAAATACAGCTCGCTGATGACTATTATCTTAATGAGTTTCTCAGTTTTGGTCGGGTGTTAATCCGCGATGATTACATATTCCGTGTTACAAGGTCTAGTGAGTCATACTTTGCTTTAATGAGATTTTCTGACCGTCAAATCGACAAGGCGTGACCAAATTATTACGAGCCCAGCTGATGTGTAACATTATGCACCGACGAAGGATATTTTATCCGCCATGGACGCTGGTCCTCCGTTAAATGGGGGTTAAACGTTGTAGAAATACATTAAACAAAGTATCCCATTACTTCAATTTAGCCTTGAAGTCTACCTTATTAACAATAGTTTATTTTTACTTGTTAAAAAGTAATTAAGAAATATTAAAACGAACATGGATGACGAGATCAATCAGATTAATGTAAAACGGGCAGCTGAGTATATCTGTATAAAAATTGAGCATTATAAATCTAATACAATCGTTATTATTTATCTATTATTGTTATCATTTTTCTGTCATGATTGTAAAAGCTATACGAAGTCGTCAAAATTACCTTTAAATTTTTATACGTAGCGTTTGTATGATGTGAAATAATCATTTTTGAACTTTTTATTAAGAATCTGATTGATCTTATTAACGATAATAAACATTCTTTTTGTGCAAATTGCATAAGAATGCATTGATCATGATAAGGAGATTGATAGAGCAGTCATCAATATCCATACTCCGCATTATTTTAATCAAGCTAAGACCTTGTGTCAAAAATTCATAGTGCCATTCTTTTTAAGAAATAAATGATACGAATAGTTTGATTATACATTGTATCATGACCTAACATATTTTCAATGTTGTGATTTTCAAGGAACGGTTGAAGAGCTTAGTTGATGAACGACAGCTGCGTTTCAAAGTAAGAAAAGATTGTTTTTTGAAGTTCCAAGAAAAAAATAAGAGTAAAATACATGTACAAGCATTTATTGTAATACTATCAAACGAAATTCTACTGCTACTTTACTTATTCACATATTTTCTGTTGATATGATCCTACTGCAAGACAAAAAGTACGACGATGACGACAACTATTACTACAATACTATAGAGTACTACTTCTAATACTACATGTTCTACTAATGTTGCTACTCTCTGCTACTACTACTAATACCACAACTATTATTATTATTACTACTACTACTACTACCACTACTACTACTGCTACTACTGCTGCTGCTGCTGCCGCTTCTGATGATGCTGATGCTGCTACTACCGCTGCTCCTTCTAATAATGATGATGATGATAATAATAATAACAATAATAATGATGATAATAATGATAATAATAATAATGATAATAATAATGATAATGATGATGATGGTGATGATGGTGATGCTATATATGACTACTTCTTCTACTCACTCGTCCTTTATGCTACTATGATATTTCTCAAAACACCTTCTACTCCTCTGCCTCCCCTGCTTCTTCTTTCATCCTGTGCTAGCTTCTTTCCTCATTCGAATAACCACCCCCTCTATTCCTCCTATCACAGGAAGTCTCGGACCATCTCGTAAGGAGGTATCACTTCGAGAAGCGTCACCAGGAGGAAGACGATGACCAGGCCAACATCCTGAACGAGCTCAAGCAGGACATCTCAGGTTTCAAGTTTGAGATGTTCGAAGCTCTTGGTGAGATGGACAAGAAGATTCGACAGGTGGAGGCCAAGGTGCACGACAAGGACTTGGATGACGATGGCACACTCGGTACAGGGATGTTCCAGGTAAGATTAACACGTTGACTACTGAATACTCCCATTCACATAGTCTTAAAGGTCGGGTGAAATCCAAATATAAATTGATTCCTGTTGATGTGCAGGGCTGCATACAACTCATATTTTGTTATTCAAAGATCTAAATATATTTCATAGATTTTTAAATATTGTTTCAATAATTTTCTCAGAGCTGCTTAGCGCCACCCTAAAACTATGCTCCAGATCTCATTCCCCTAATGACATCATCTGTCAATCATTAGTGAGCTAACGAGAGATAGTGGTATGTAACTTCCCCCAGCTCAGCACATGCTCACAAAAGAATTGCATTCTTTCATACAATACCTCCACATTACTTTTCTTTTCCTGGTGATGCTACAGCACGTCTGACATAGTAACTCCTATGTTGGTATTGTATGGTCTATTGTAAACAGGTGGTCAGATAATATGTATGGTGATGACGGTGATGATGACGAGGAGGATTATGATGATGATGGTGATGAAGGCAATGATTATTTTTACTCTATGATGATAATAATGATGGTGATGATTACGATTATGATCATGATTAAGATGATGAATTTGAGGATGACAATGATAAAGATGATGAATTTGAGGATGAAAATGATGACAATGATGAAGATGAGGTTGATGACGACGATGGTGACGATAAAGGTGGATTTTATGATCGTGTCAGCCGTAACTGCAAAACAAACGCAAGTTATTGCCGTGTGTGTAACCGTAACGTAACGTATTTTGTTTGTATTTTCTAGGCTCTTCGAGACGCCATGAAAGAGCCGGAACGACGAGACAGTATGTGTTCAGTATCATCAGGCTGTTCAGTAGCCATGGTCGACATGGCCCAGGCCAAGACAGAGAAGAAACCTAAATGGCTGGACGAAACCGAAATGGAACTCGAGCCGCTGGTCCCACCGATCGTCAACACAACACGAGAAGAATCATCACCTCCAAACGGCATCCACGCCAACCAACTCCGCTTTATTGACGAGGACGATACACTAGGAACACATCGAAACACAGAAGTATAGTTTTTGACGTTTTGCTTCGGCCTGCTGTCAAGTTCTTGCAATGCTTCTGCTCTTTCTATCTCGCAACCCAGTAGAAGCTCTCTAAAGTCTAGACCGCTCTTTGATTCTTCTCTTTTATACCATGCACTATCCTTCTTCAGTCATAGAGATTCAAATGTAGTCGCGACTCAGTATGGCGTGCAACGAATTAAATAATGCCTGATTTGTATCACGTGCTAAGAATGGAATGTATGTTTAGCTGATAGCGTATGCCTTTATGACGTAAGAATGTATGCCCTTATGACGAAACAATGTATGCCGTCATGAAGAAACAATCTCAAAATGTATTGAAATCTTGTATGTACGTTATTATGCGAATGTATTTCGTAGATTATTATTCATCCTTTTAGAAAACGGTAGATAAGCCTATTCATCGCCTTTTACTTTCAAATGTTCTCTTCTTTTCGCTCTCAAACTTTCTTAATCTTTCTTTAGAAGAAGTGAAATTAATTGAATCCTGACAGCTTTGCTTTCTGCTATCTTTCTATATCATGGAATGTTTATTTCGATCACAGAGAGTGTCTTACTAGTTTTTGTATAAAATGTAACCGATCTGGAATTCAGTACAGTTGACCCATCTTGAAGAGGAAACAAATCGTCCTTTTGAAAGATATTTTTAGACTCTATCATAATAAAATTGATTTAAACAAAATTAATATGCATTTGAATTCGGTCTGATATGAATTTTCCAAACACTTACTTTTACGGGTCACATTTCTAGCGCCCCCCCCCCCCTCCTTTTCAGAAATAATAGAAGAAGAAGTAGAATTTGTTCTACTATGTTATATCTCTCAATTTCATCACTTACACTTCAGCCTTATAGAAATCGTATTTTTAAGAAATTTTAAACGGACAAATTTATTAAAAGACAACCATAACAGATTCATTTCCCTTTCCTAAATAAATGAATAAATAAATTATCTCTCTGCGATTATAAATCCCGTGTTTAATGAATAACTTCTCAGGTCAATGAAAACTGCATGTACTTGATTTACGCTAAACTCACACCTATTTTCATGAAGAAAAAAAATCGTCATTGAAGCTAAACAGCACTTACAATATCGCGAATTGTGTGTTTACTATTATTGGGAAAAATTGCGATATACAAGATTCTGCGTTTGATCTTGAAATAAGGTAAGCATGTAATCACGATAAGTCTGTTTTCAAAATAAAATTGTCACTTTGGCTATTAAGATTCGCCGTTTACACGTTAGAATATGGGGATCAGAAAAAATGGAGATGACAAACCATCCAGATAGTGGACTAGATTTAATGATGTAATTCCATTTTATTTCCCCCATGAATAGGCGTAATGATGGCATCATCAAAAACACTGGCCGATCGTTGATGATCATTCCTGATTGGTCAGCTAGCTGGCATCACGTGATCTACTAATGCCGTGACTCGTACATTCGATTTTCAATACACAGTGGGCATTGAATAATGTGTTAGTGTTATAATTACTTTAACCGACTTAATTTGAGAGAAACAGATCTCTGACCTATTATACGTACAGTGTTTTAGAGAGAGGCCATTGTTAGCCGAACGCATAAACTTTGCAAGATGGCAGCACGCTTTGAATGACGTAGTCAGCTCAGGATGAAGCCGGTAAAATACACCCACCTCCTCCCCGTTTGAAGGTGAGGGATAGTTCAACTGGCAATATGTCTACAAGATATGGGGTTATCATAATATATTGCCCCTTCCCTCTTACAGGCTAATGAACATGACAAGGACTATGATGATGATGATGATCATGGTAATGAAGTCCATATTTTCTACAATAACACATTACAATTACATCCCACGTCAATGAATTATGAGCTGTGTTTAAATGAACGGTTATAATGTCAGTAAAATGAGCATCGTATGCAGAATTATTCAGCATACAATTAAAACATCCATTTAACTTGCAAAAAAGTAATGTATGCAAGCAATATTCTTGTAGACTGATCATGATGAAGGTGGACGAGAGAGAAGATGAATATTGGGCATGTTTAAACAATGTATATCTTGTCAGATAACCAAGAATAGAAGACTTATAACTTCAGATTTTTATTTCGCTTTGTAGCAAACAGATTCTGCTTTCTTATTGTATCACATTTAGTATTATGGATATTTTTAGAATAAGGTAGAATTGCATTAAGTTGATTCCTTTGTTATTGAGTTATGACAGGACTTTTTACTACAAAACAAACGTAATTAGAATTGCTACAGAAATCGATTGCAAAGTTTTAAAAGCGTTTTCGACGAGTTGATTTTGAAGTGGCTTGAGTTACCAACGAATTTTCTTTTTCTTAAGATACTTCATTTTGTGAGATGATGATAATAGGGTGCACAATCTTGCTAAAAATGGTCCTTGCTTTTGTAGAGAGGTGGTCTTCGTGTAAGCAATATTGTAATTAAATGATATCTGTTACTATTATATTGCTATTCCGATGTGTACATATATTTTATATTTCTTTCTTAGCTTATTATAGTACATGTAATTATATAATTTATGATTAGGCATCAAATATTCTGAAAAGTTTTGTTAACATTTACACATTATAAATTAGGTATAATAGATAGTCTTTATGACATTTTGATTTTTCTTATCTTGACGTTCTCAAAACAGCCATCAAATCATATTAATCTTGGCTTTGTTTCTCAAGTTCAATTTCTTAAAATCTTGTTTGAAGGTGTGACAGAGGTTTGTTCTTCAAGCTTTCCATCTCGTTTGACAAGGATTTCTAATGATGAAAAACTAAGGTAGCTAGAAAAACAGTTTTTCGTTTTGTAAACCTTTTAAATCTTTTTTTTTTTTTTGGGGGGGGGTAAAGGTAAAGGTGTAGCCTGGTTCAAATATATCTCCATAGTGGTTAATATCAATCAACTACAATTATAATGGACATGTATTCAACACGTTCACTTTCAACACCATTACATAGTGATTGTGTTCACACCGGTACCGGTGGCCTCGGTATAGGCGGCATGGGGTAACACCCCCCTCCCCCTATAGAATGGCGAAAGATAAAAAGAAGACAAGGGAAAGAGGGAGAGAAAGGCACGAATTGGGGAATAAGCATCATAAAAAGATGACTGCGCCCCTTCCACACCCTTACTCCTCCCCTCGACGGCCTTTTTCTTTTCTTTCTCATTTTATTCACCAAGAGAGATCGACTCCCCCTTGTTCTTTGGTATTTCATTCACTAAAAGACCGATCCCTCCCTCTACCCCCTCCCCTCCCCTCCCTCCCCTCCTCCTCCCTCCCCTCCCCTCCCATCCCTCCCCTCCCCCTACTTCCCCCATGTGACACCTTATTAAAATGGCAGGACCCATGCTATACCGACCGGTACGTATCACTCTCCCACCTGGGGCAGAAGGATTTTATGATTTTGGAAATGGGGGAGGGTAGCCTCCCCTCTCCCGAAATTCGCCCATTCGGAAAAATATAAATTTAGTTTAAAATTTATTTGTGGAATATTCTAAGGCAATTTTTCTCTGCAGCGTATGCGTTATTCCTCCATGGTTTCCAAACTAATAACTGAATAGAGAAAATGAAATTAACTCGACTAGCATGACAAGGGGAAACATTATTATCTGCAATAATCACTACTCTTTTAATAAGCTTCTCAAAAGAGTGTTACATAATTTAACTCTTTAGATTTATTCCACTATAGAAATTGAAACCATTGCAACAGTGTTATCACTCTTCATTAGTATAGTAAATTGGTGAAGATTTCTTTTTAATAGGAGACGGTTGCCTTAATTTAATTTAAAGGCAGGGTATTCGACTGACACTACTTCTGACTTACGTTTATTGCCATCTGCTGCTAAGAATGTCCTGATGTGTCGACATCAATGTCCCACAATGCATCACCAACTGCATGACGCGCGCTTAATGATGTTTGGGTACAGCAACCGGAAATCACTCTATATATTACTACACCGAAAGATGGTACCATTTAAAATTCATTTCAGCAGTGGTATCTATGTCGGTAATAGACGCCGCCTTTAAAACAAACCATCGTTTTGGCTTACTTGTTTTCGGCAGTGATAAAACGACCTGCATCTTTGACGGAAGTAAAGACTTTGATTGTACATTACGATTTTTTTATCAAAGAAGGAATTTAGGATTTATGTTAGAACAGATATATTGCATTTTGCGTAGGTTATTTCGACATTGTGGAATAATTGGGGAAAGTGCAAAGGCGAATACAATGTAACACAGCAATACAAAAGCATAAGACTGATTTCTTATATTTCTACAAAATAGTGTTGGCAATATGAGGTATGTGTTACGAGATGTTACAAATTTCATATTTTTACTCACTAATAGTCTCCTTTTTCTTTCATTCTATTTGCTTTCTCTTTACTACTCCTGTCAGCTTGTTTCATTATTTTCTATTCACCTATCGATATATCTCTTCCACAATCTATCATCTCATTGCTCAATCGTATTTAGTTAAAATATTGTACTCTATTATTAGTTATTGAATATTTTGTGTGTATTTGCATATTCATTTATGAGCGGTAGGACGACGTGATAATGATAACGATTTATGAAGATGAACAAATTGCTCTGTGGACTGTACTATAATCATAGGACTATTTCATGTATATATTTCTTGCGGATTGTAATTTACATAGTATATGAATCTAACTAAGCTTCTTGCAGTAATGATTTTGGAATGTATATGAAATGTGTTTATCTCAATTATTGGTTATGTGTTTTGAATTGAATGTCGTATAGTATAATTATAGGAATATATTTGTACAACTCATAGCGCTCTTTCAATGTCATGTAGCTACTGAGAAAGAAAAATCTCTTTATATGAATGTTTAATCAATTAAAGACAACTTGTATGAAAGATATACAAGGTGCTTAAGATCGCGGGTATCATAACTTTATCATATTCAATAAAAACAATGTTCCCTCTTCGAAGTCACGGGGGGTTTCTTGCATTTTATGTTATGGACTTGCTTTTCACTGAAATCAAGGGAGAGAGTGAGAGATATATATATATATATATATATATATATATATATATATATATATATATATATATATATATATATATATAGAGAGAGAGAGAGAGAGAGAGAGAGAGAGAGGCGGGAGGCAAGAAGAACAAGGTTGATGCCAGTAATCTGATCAAGAGATAAAATACGATCCTAGAGGGAAATAAATCCGCCCAAAAATGAAATAATGAAGTGAAAGAGACGGTCATAAAAAGGAGAAAAGGGGAGAGAAAGAGAGAGAGGGACAGAGAGAGAGAAAGAATCGAGTGTAAGAGGTGGAATGGAAGACAGATAGAGAAAGAGACATGGACAGAGAGAGAGAGACTGAGCGGAAAGAGAACAGGGTTGATGTCAGTATTCTGATAATAAAAAGTAAACCGTCCACACACAAGCAGAGGAAAAGATGAACAATCGAGTTTGAAAGAGACGAGAGGGAGTTTGAAAGAGACGAGAGGGAGGGTGAAAGAGACAGTCGTATTAAAATCAAAGGAGAGACAAAGAGATAGTGGGAAGAGAGACAGAGAGAGAACGGTACGGTACATTTCTATGAGTCAGGTGGATTCTTCTCAAGAGAGCAATTAAACAAAGGGTATTAATGAAGCATCTCCATCACTTTGGCAGTGGTTATTCTAAAATGCACAAAGTGGTGGGGGAATTCTCTATGTGGATAATTTCCTTGGATATTTGGGGTCAGTTGTATATCATGTGCTAACTACGAACTGGAGAGTGTTCACATAGACTAAGATTGACTTAAAGTTGGACTTGAACTATGGCAGGCAATTCATGCCACTGGTTGCTCTCACCATTGGTCTCTCAAGGGCCGTCGCAAATCTACAGAATTTACATTTTTGATGTTCATTTTTGAAGGGAAAAGGTCACATTGTAAGCTTAAAGGGAGTGTAGCATGACGAGACTATGTGTCTTTCCCGTGGCCTGACTCGGGGCCAATCGTCGACTACGGACGACGCGAACGCAGCAATCACGTGCTTGCAACATACGCGAAACCGAAGTGTGAGGAGAACTTCGGTCTGTTTCGCGAACGCTAGCGCGCGCTGACCATGTAGAGATTAAGTCGCTGACTACCGTTAATCGTGTCCATTACTTTACGTGCAGCTGTCCAAAAGAAGACGTAGATGGCGTTAACCAGTATTTGCCATGCTACACACCTGCTACACTCCCTTTAAGTTATATTCAAGACTTGGACTTATACTACGGTATGCGATTTATGCCCTAAAAATTCTTGAACCAGATGTAAAATTAGAGGGGGGAAAAAAAGAGAAATTATGATATTTAGATTTTTTTTCCTTCAATAATGAACTATCAAAATATGTAAAATTCTGTAGATTTGTGACCACGATTTGTACGTCCCTTGAGAAACCAATGCCAGGAATGGTTAAAGGAACTAGTGGTATGAACGGCCTGCCATAGTTCAAGTCCAACTTAAGTCAATCTTAGTCTTATTGAGAAAGAGCAAGAGACAGTAGCAGAGGAAAGAGTAGGCAGAACGGATGAATATAGAGAGGAAGAAAAGGTGCAAAGGGGACGGGAGTGAAATGTCGGAATGATATTTAGCCTTTTACTTAATATAGACAACGGAGTAGGATTTTTTAAATAAATAAACAGAATAAAAGAATACAAGATCAAAGTATAGACAAAAATAGCAATGGTAACAAATCAGGCCATGTAATTATAAAGAATTTTGATTGATCGTAATGTTAAAATTGAGCGTAAGTCTATGGCTCATCGTGTAGTGATCAAACTTAACATCAATCATAACTCTTTATAATACGCGGCCATTTGACAAGATTGAAGATAAAATTTGATCGGGAAAGGGAGTATTGTGATATTCAGAGATAGCAAAGAAACAAATATTTTTAGGATTAGTGCTTATAAGGATAATTATGTAAGAATTTGTTTACGTAACATTCAGACACGTAAATTCTTACAACATTGATGCAATATAAACACATGTGTATATTATAGTAAAATCACAAACAAAACAAACAAAACAGAAAACGAATTGAAAGGAATTGTGTTTTTAACATAAATGTGGGTTTAATCGTTCAAAATATAACATAAATTAAACTGCTGAGAAAAAAAAGAAAGTACAGTAGGCTACCATTGCATGGTTCATCTAAAAATTAGTTATAAAGGTAATTACCTTTGCCCTATATACCTACAGTAAAATCAAATGAAGTCATCTTAATGCTATTCTTGCAACATAATTTTCAATAGTGAGTGAAGCACTTTGTTTCTGACAAAAATTGGTTGCTTTTTTCAACCTTGCAGGAAAGGCATTCTTTTGAATGAATATACTTGTATTTTGTATGTAACATAAACTAGCACTAACTAGGAATAAAACATTAGGTTCAAAAGTGTATCTTTTAAATGCCATACACATAACAGTACAGTACCATTGCATGGTTCATCTAAAAATTAGTTAATAAAGGTAATAACCTATGCCCTATATACCTACAGTAAAATCAAATGAAATCATCCGAATGCTATTCTTGCAACATAATTTTCAATAGTGAGTGAAGCATTTTGTTTCTGACAAAAATTGGTTGCTTTTTTCAACCTTGCAGGAAAGGCATTCTTTTGAACGAATATACTTGTATTTTGTATGTAACATAAACTAGCACTAACTAGAAATAAAACATTAGATTCAAAAATGTATCTTTTAAATGCCATACATAAACGATAGATTTAGACAGTGGTGACACTGTAACCATTGTCATTTGCCTAATTCATGAACAAGTCGAGGAGTTCACGAATCCTCATGTCTAGTTCGTCCGAATCAATATCAAGTGGCTGCGCAGCATCATTGTCTTCGTCGTCATCTTCATCGGATTCGGCGGAGGTCGATGATGTCGGTGTTCCACTGACCTGTTCAGCAGGTTTCTTCTTCTGCGTGTTGTCCTTGATTTTCTCATCATCGGCCTCATCGTTGTTGGTGTCGTTGTCAGAATCGAGTGGCGCTGCCTGAGTAACAGCTTCATCCTGATCATCGAGAGGCTTCGTGGCGAGTTCTTGTTCCAATACTGCACCGTCCTCTCCCTGCAACAAGTCACTGTCGATTATCAACGTATGGACTTCGGGCTCGACGACGGGCTGTGGTTCGACATCAGTTTCGACATCAGTTTCGACATCAGTTTCGACATGAGGTTCGAACATAGGCTTAGGTTGGACCTCGACTGGCCAAGAGAGCTGTTCGATGATGCTGGCAACCGCTGCAACGTCCTCATCGGTTGCGCTTGGTAGGCAGAGGCGATAGATGAGGTACTCAATGACGTCGTAGCGATTCTGGACGTCCGCAATGTTCTCGATCTGGTTTGGATTATTCAGTCGATCCTTGCAGAGAGGATGAAGAAAAGGTTCTTCGGTGGCAGGTAACGATGCAGTCATTAGATAAGCCACATCTGTAGAGACGGCTGGCTCTTCTGTAGACAGAAAAGGTTCCTCGTATATATCCTCATCCTCCTTATCCCCCTCATCTTCATCCTCCTCTTCTTCCTGCCTTTTCAGATGAAGCCAGGTAGTGATTGTCCTGTCGACCTTCAGAAGGAAATTCTGCAGGAGACCGTTATCGTCATCCTGAAATAAAAGGCATGTGATGGAATTGTATTAGATGATATGTACATGATGCAAGGGATATCACACTGAAACAGGTCAGTAGCCAGGCCATTGTGAATGGGGGAGGCTGTTGGACCAAATCTAACTAGATGGAATTTATTTATACGGTATACAACAAAGTTTTACATAAACGCTCTTCAGCCCTGAAGAAGGGCGTGAACGCATTTCGTCAAATTTTATAACTGTTTTGTCCCAGAAGTAGGCTAATGAATTAACTCTTGAAAAAATAGACGGTGTAGGTACAGACAAATAGCGCAGATAATATCAAAAAACGTTACAACTTTGGATTGCTTTCTTTTTTATTCTATTGACCCTTTATCCGTTATGCAGGACACACGACAAAAAGTAAATTCATGAAGAATTCAAAACCACGGTTACATCAATGGTTAAAATAATTGCACCACATAACTGATTCTTCGAGTTGTGTGACCTCCTCGTCATCATCTGCGATGGTGGCGTCATTGATGTCGGGATCGAAATCGTTCACCTGAGTCCGTTGCATCTCTTGGTCATCAAGTAGCCTCGTGGTTAGCTCCTGGTCCACATCTGTGACAACCTCTCCCTGCAACAGGTCAATGTCAATGACCAACGTTTGGACTTCAGGTACAAAAGGATTCGGTAGGCCTATTACCGGCATGCTGACCGGCCCAGAGAGACGATCTAAGATGTCTGATACCTGTAGGACGTCCTCTGCGGTGACAGTGGGTAGACACAGGCGGTATATGAGGTACTCAATGACGTCGTGGCGATTCTTGATGTCATTGATGTCCTCGATCTGATTTGGGTTATTCAGTCGCTCCTTGCAGAGAGGGTGGAGGATTAACTTTTGTGGTGCTGGTGGCGACATCGCAAGAAGTTCTGGTGCTTCTGCTAAAGAGTTAGGGTCGTCAGCTGTTCGTCTTCCTGAACCTGTGGCTTTGTGGTAGAGATAATATGTTCCTCAGAATCTCTGTCCAGCCCAAGCCATTTGTCAAGTGTCGTCTGGTCAGCCTTGAGTAGCAGTTCCCTCAAGACTGCACGCACGTCACCCTGAAATTTGAAATGGCAGTAGAAAAAGTACATGATTAATGATTACGTCACAAAATAGAAGGAATTGACACTCAAAAGTTACATCTGTAGTCAGTATTTTTGCCAGTATCCACAATCTATCTGATCTCAGCTGTTGAAATGAGAATTATGGCACTTTAATTGCAAAGGGTTTCTCGGTCATATAAGCTGTATGTGGCTGTTAGCAATGCATTCGTTACAAAGGCATTTTATACTATGAAAGCGTATAGAGCGCTCAGTCCAAAACGGGGCATAACCCCCCACTCAAAAATGTTGAGGATCCATATGATATTATCTTTATCAGTTTATGTTACTTTGTTATTTTTATCTTTAAAACTGTCGCCTAACTTTAAAATCTGGTGACCATTTTTCTTTATATTTTCTTGTTTCAAGAAAATGGTGTCAAAAGCATTTGACACCATCGACTACCACATTCTTCTAAAAAAAATTAAACTTGTATTGAATTAGAGGTTTCCGGCCCTTACAATGGTTCCATAGTTACCTATACAGTAACAAAAACAGTATGTGGTGGTCGATGGTGTCGAATCTACAAAGCTAGATGTAAATATAGGTATACCACAAGGCTCTGTGTTATGGCCCCTTTTGTTTCTTTATCTATGTCAATGATATTATTTTCTAATTTACTGAAATGTTCACTCTTTGCTGATGATACTGTTGTTTAATATTCTCATAAAAGTATGTCTACTCTTTGATCTACAATGAATCAAGAATTACAAATGTTAAACGACTGGTTTAGATGTAACAAGCTCTGTTTGAATTTTAAGAAAACAAAGTATGTATTATTCCATTCTAAAAGGAAAAAAATTCCATTAAACATTGACCCGATACGAATTGAACATACTGTTATTGAGAGATCTTAGTCATTAATTTTCTTAGGCATTCGTATTCACGAGTCACTTACTGGAAGTATCACATTGCTAATATATCTTCTAAGCTTTCAAGAAGTATAGGTGTTTATCCTAACTCAGATATTTTATATCCAGCAGAGTAATGGTCAGTATCTATAATGCTATCATTTTACCACAACTCAATTATTGTAATGAGATATGGGGCAAAACATATAAAATCTAAATTGATAAACTATATATTTTACAAAATGTGCAAAACGACTGATAACAAAGAGTGACTTTCGTAGTCCCAGTCTACCACTATTTGTTAAATTGAAAATTCTCCCAGTGTTTGAACTTGTAAAATTTAATATATCAGTTTTCATGTTTAAGTATCACAAAGGGATTCTCCCAGTATTTTGCGATAATATATTTAGAAAAAAATTCTTCATTCCATACGTTTGACACTCGTACACGGGATAATAGGGACTTTTAGATTTTACACGACGAGAACGTGGACTGCCACGGTGACATCCTTTTAAGGTAATGTGACGTCCTTTTAAGGCACTGCCGGGCACGGGCCAGTGCCTTGAAAGAATGGCACACGTTGCAGTCCACTACGTCGACGTGCAAATCTAAAAGTCCC
This sequence comes from Mesocentrotus franciscanus, assembly GCA_037976565.1. Classification (NCBI taxonomy): domain Eukaryota; kingdom Metazoa; phylum Echinodermata; class Echinoidea; order Camarodonta; family Strongylocentrotidae; genus Mesocentrotus; species Mesocentrotus franciscanus. Next base: position 13,698,899 of record CP137679.1, read on the forward strand.
TAATATCTGTGTTCCCATTACCCGTTCAACTATAAGAACCCGGCCATTCTATCCGTTAACAGGAGTACATGAATGGAATTCAATTTGTAATAACCTTAAATCCAGCTCCACACTTTCTCGTTTTAGAACTCCATTCAAACGTTATGCTACGCGCGGTCACAAAGGTTCGTACGAACGATAATTTCGTACGAATCTCCCTGTTTTTCCATTGTCTGAAAATCGTTCGTACGGCGTTCGTAGCAGTTCGTAATGGCATTTGTGACCGAGGCTTTACATTTATGAAACAATGTCTATCCTTGACCGAGTAGACCCTTTCTTCTCTTTCTCTTTCTCTTCCTTACCTCTTCCCTTTCTTCTCTTTCTCATTCTGAACTCTCCCTTTTTGTATTGATCTTGTGTGTTTGCGTGTGATTGTGGATGTGTGCATATACGGTGGTGATATCTGCTGATAGTTAACGGTAAGTCTTTTTTTCTGAATGTACGTATATATACCTAGTAGGTTTTATTCATTTTGCTATTTAATTTGGTAATGTGTTTACCTTGTTAGGGGCTCCTGTACAAGCACAAGTTGCTTCTTAGAGGTCCTGGCCTATTATTTATTCTGTATTTATGATATATATAATGTTTTTTTATGATGCCCAATAAACTGAAATTGAATCGAAGCTAAAGTTGTTGACCTTTTATTCGTTAACCAGACATCCACAATCCAACATCTCCTCCAAAACTAATTTTTTTGTTTTTTTTGAAAATGAGAAAACTTTGGCATATAAGATAATTCGGTGGTTTCAACCTTATGTTTTCTGGCTTGGGGGTCGGACTCTTTTCCCCAAACCCACACCAAGTGCATGTTCGAGGTCTAACACACTGATTTTTTGTTCACATGTGAGAATATTCAGCGAATCATAAACACCTTTTTTCAATGTCATATCGAATGTTCCAGTATGTTTCTCCCAATCCCATTCCTAAAGTTCCAGTGATTTGAACGCGTCTGACGTCAACACGTCAACAAATATACAGATTTGCTAACAATTTTATGCATCCTCTTGAGACAAAGGTTGTTCTTGACAAACTGAAAGCTTAACCGAGGCTTGCCCGACATATCAACAAGTAATGGATGTATGTATGTATGCATAGTGCATTTCCAAGTATTGCAGTTCATTCATTAATAACAGGTTATTGGAATAACTCTTCACTGGTCCCCAGGAAAGGAACATCCATAAATTTGAATATATCAGCAAATCGGTCTATTCTTTCCGAACACTGTCTTCGTCCCCTTCCCCTTTTAAAATGTTCTCGAGACACACTTGCGTTCAATAATCAACGTTTGGAATGAGAAAATAATTCAAACAGAACACACAATAATTTTCGGCATTTTTCAAGATAACAACCAACCACACAAGGGGAAACAAAGTAAGAGACTGTCTTCTGTGCCCAGTTTATTTTGTGTGACATGATATTAAAAATAATTGAGTTACTGCATACATGTACATAAAATCATTTAAATTCACCTATAAAATGGATTTTGGCGCATCGACTGATCTAAACATTTACGGATTCCAAAACTTCCAGCAGTTTTAGAGCACTTGACCATCCCCTTGTAATGGTGTCTCGCCATATCTTACATTCACCTATTAACTTAATTACGTTTAACCTGGTGGTTATAATAACTTTTTATTCAAAAATGTAGTTCATTAACCGATGATTAGGTCACCACTAATAGGCCCTATCAAAATCGTAGTTGAAATAATGTCATTCATAACCTAATCTAAGTTGTTAGGCCTACTAAATTTTAGGTATAAAAGCTGCATTAGCATAATGAATCTTTAAATCTATCAAATAACTACCAAAAGAAATTGTTATAATAAGAGTTGACATTTTTCAGAAGGTTATGCCCTTCTTTCACTCCGTTCTTCCATTTTGCCTTGAAAATGACAAGCTTAGCAATTATTTTGACAAATTTGTATTTCAGGTTTATTAGCACCCAGTAAAATTTGTAGCAAGTAATGCACTGTATTGTTTTGTTTTATTTGTATGTTTTCTTGTTTTCTCAATGAACATAAAAAGAAAAACATTATTAATACTTACTTTTAACCTTAGGTCATTTTTAGGCTTGGGAGCAGCGGTAGTCACGTGGTTGCCGCAGACTGCGAAGACGATGAAAATTGAGAGAAACTTCATCTCGACTACCAGTCACTTCATGAGTAATTACACCAACTAAAGTTTGACTCGTCTTCGGTTTGTTTGCAGAAATTGACAGATTTACGTGGTTAAAGTTGGGTTTCTAGACCTATAGACACAAAGCAATATACGCATATGAAGCAGGCGATACGGACTGCTACTGAAGCCTACACATAAGTCCTCAAGAATTGACCCTTTATTTCCCGCCTAGACGTGTAGAAAGTGATTAACACAATGTGATGCTTCTCAACTTATTCCGATTCCAAAAGTGAAATGTTCCGTTTGCCTTAAATGATAATTATTTATGCAAATCGAGTAAAGGCGACATGGTTCTACTGGTCTTTTCGCATTGCGTTCAAAAGAATGTGTGCGCCGATATCCTTTTATCTTGGTAGAAAAGACATCTGGGCGATAACCTGGCAACGCGCCTCGTCACCCATTCCGACATTATTGTTTGTTCCAAAATTGTGCATACATTATCAGTGAAATTATTTTGTTTCCATTATGTGACAGTGACTAAACACGGCTCGCCAGATGTTTGTCCGACATAACAACAACTAGTGCACGTAACGTGCATTCTGATAAAGTATTCTGCTACGGGTGGATGCAATAGTTGGTAACAATACTCTCGGGGGATGGTAGCATCCCAAATTTGTGAACTATTTGTGAACTGTTCCCTGTGTATATTCTGGTTTAATCATACATCTGTCGAGTTGACGACAGACCTGCAAAATAATGGCGTTTGCCGTTTCTCTTTCAGTAGGCCATATTGCACATATGTTAGGTAGGACAAGCCATGATGTTTGTCCTATACCATCAATAATTAAAATGTACATATGCAATTCGCATTGTGACTATTGAAATACAATTATTTGGAACAGGTGATTGAAATGATTTGTAACATACCACTTAACAAAAAATGTATGCATTAAATTGAATTACATTACGAAAAATGTCCCATTGGGAGGTGTTCCGCCCCGGCCCAACCGATGATTGGGTGGATCTCACGTCGCCACCCCATGAAATCACGCGGAGCTGTTAGCCCAGGTACAGCTCGATCACCCTGTCTTACGACCCCCAACTCGAGGAGGATTTTTCTTCCCAGAAAGTTCTGGATACATCAGTAACCCTTGAAAAGGGATTTCTTTTCTTTTTTAAATTGCAAACCTTAGGTTTATGAGGGGAAATATGATGTTGGCTATATACTGAGATTTGTATCAACACAATATTGAATAATTTACAAAATGATATTCTTTATCACCAAATCTCCATCACTATCAGTTTCACCATCATCCTCGTTATCATCTCTGTCGGTACGTTCATCATCATCTTCTGCATCACCATCTTCTGCATCACCATCAGTATCATAATCATTGCATCGCCATTGCTTATGCTTGTCATCATTGTAGTCGTCACCATTATCATCATTATCATCTTCATCCTCATCACCTTCATCATCTTCATCATCGTCATTATCACCACCACTGTCATAGCCATAACCATTGACAACATCAACATCATTATCACCTCATTATATGCAACTTCTTTTCTCTTCTGTAATTCTACCCAGATGATGAATTCAACTGTATATTTCTAAAGACAACATTCACCCCCATATCCATACGATGCAAGAAATGAAGGACGACCTCTCAGTCTTGATTTCAAATAGATTCAATATTATATTTGCATATCATACAGTCATATTTACAAAATAAAGCCTCTTTATATAAAAATGACACACTTGAAAAATTGAATTATTAGCAGTTCCTGGACGAAATTTGGACGGATTTTATTTTTGGAACATATATACATTATTCACTGAACTACACAATTTATTTGCATTAATACTGTCCATTTGGCTTCTGATAAAACTGAGAACTTAACAGCATATATTATAGGACAGAACACTTGTCATCAGATAAAAGTAATATCGGGTTGAATTGTTTAAAAAAAAAAAAAAAAACATAAACAATATTGATCAAGTAACTTCTCCTGCTCGGTGGGAGATAAAACAAACCTGATTAGTATCACTACAATCTTCATAAACCTCAGATAACATGCCTAAAACACTGAACTGCACATAATTTACGGTAAATATACCAATTGATTGTCCTATTTTGACAAGTGACTCAACATTTGCTCCGGCAACTGGCTCCTGGATTACTTTCGTCAAAGATGTAGGTGTAGGCCAGCGATTGGGCTTTAGGTAAGGTTTGTGGTGAGGACTGGGATTAGGTATAGTGCTGGGTCCACAAATTGTTTTTTTTTAATAAATACATATACAATATTGATCAAGTAACTTCTCCTGCTCGGTGGGAGATAAAACAGACCTGATTAGTATCACAACAATCTTCATACACCTCAGATAACATGCCTAAAACACTGAAATGCACATAATTTATGGTACATATACCAATTGATTGTCCTATTTTGACAAGTGACTCAACATTTGCTCCGGCAACTGGCTCCTGGATTACTTTCGTCAAAGATGTAGGTGTAGGCCAGCGATTGGGCTTTAGGTAAGGTTTATGGTGAGGACTGGGATTAGGTATAGTGCTGGGTCCACGATTTAAGTTTAAGAATTTGGTATTGAAGGAAATGGATGCAGAGTGATTGTTGCAAGAGCATGTGTCGAACAACCCTCAAGACTAGTTGGATATGAATGACTAAAGACCTCACACAATATGAACAAGATTAAACTGCCCCAGTTACACCAAAACCAAGACCAACAATAGTCCAAACATGACACCTTGAATCCTGACTGGCAAAAACTTGGCTGGCTTGGAGTCAGTTTGGAGTTGGATTGACTATATGTAGCTGGGTCTTGGATTTTCTTTTGAACAAAGGAAGCAGTCAGTGTCCTCACTTGTAGACTAGCTTGATACAATGCTAAATCTTTGTCTCCATACTCTCCATTTGAAAACTGTCAGGTTTAAGGAACTGACCATAGAATAATGCAGCATTTTGCAAGATATCAGAAAGTCTCATAGGACTTTGCGGGATTTTGCAGACCAAACATTGAACGGTGCAAGCAATGAAACGGTAGAAAAACTCATTTGATTTGAAATCCAGACTACGTTGTAGCATATCACAAGCTATATCGATCTATTTTGTTTGGGGAAATGTTCCACTGAGACTTGAATCTAGCTTCACCGATTCGCTGTCTTGAAGGAGAGCGTCAAAAGATAAAATATCTTTAAAAACTCCTCCAAGCAAACAGATTTTTCTGTCTAATCGTAAACATTCCCCATGTGAGGAGACCTTTAAACATTCCTACATATACATACACCAAAACAAATCTTTGACAAGCCTATAAGGTCATTACAAACATTAATTTCTGCTTAAAACTTTTACACAAATATATTTTTTAGCAATTTAACAATACAAAAGGAGGACATAATTAAACCAACTAGTCTAAGCTTCAAATCTCCCTGGTGATATATTATGCACCAGCAGTTTGTGCATTACAATTTGTTCAGCCGTTCTTTATTGCTTGTGTAATAAATACATCAAAATCATGTAGATTTTTTAAAACCACATGAATTTAGACGTATCCATACCTTACAGGAAATATACTGCAATTATGATATGAATAAAATGTACGAAAAACCATATCATTGCTTCTTTCTTTCGACTCACTCAAACATTTTTTGAAACAAAATTCAGTCATTATTAGAAAATGCCCAATCAGCTGGAGGACATTATGAGATAAATGGTGAGACTAACAATGTCTCTCATTTGCAGCTGATGGGTCTTTTCTCAAAGCAAAAGGATATTACAATATCATGCAATGTTGATTGGCCACTCAGAACTATTAGAACCTACAAATGCAATGTTATTCCAAATTTGGGCTTAGCTGGACTGTAAGTTGTGAAGTGTCTACTAGCTTATTGTCACAAGGCACAAGTGAAGCCACACATTTCCTAACAACAAAAGCGGCTAAATACCCTAGTTCAACATGCAGGCAATGTTTGTGTTTACTTTTTTGTTTAGCAAATCAAATTGTGCATTGTTTTTCCAGCCTCACTGAATAACACTGGTCCTAGCCAGTGCATTTATAGCTTTGGTAGCATCTCTATATTTATAATTTCGAATCAAAATAACACTTTTCATGCTAGGGTACAGTGACCTATTGTGCAACCTTGTTGCTAAAAGACTCTTATGAAATGGAATGAAAGCTCACGGTAAGGTTGTAGGTTGGGATCAGTATACTAGAAGCAGCAATTCGTAATGATAGTGCATACCGTATAGTTCTGTAAAGTCCTATGGAAATTTCTCCCGTTTTTTGTATAAGTATTGCTTCCTTTTTTCTTTCTTTTTTTGTAAGAGTCTTTATCATTTGGGAACTATTAAAAATATATCATAGATAGCAAATTGTTATAAGTCCTTCAAAAATAAAAGATCTGCATGAGTAATACATTTGAAAACCATAGACATTTAAGTCATTTCGTGTGCTGGAACAAATGAGAGAGTAATGTGGCACTACATCACAGTGGCACTTCTACATTGATATACGCCAGTCTTAGCTGGTGGCCAAATATGCAGGGCTCTGACATATTGGGTACCCATGGACACCTCGATGGAGAGTGGCACAAGTGGATTAATGTCTCGCCAAAGGATGTTAGTGCCGGGATGGGATTAGAACGCTCAACCTTTGGATTGAGAGTCAAGTGAATGAACCACTCTACAACGACACCTCATGACCAGCCCTTAGAGTGTAGCATGTGGCCCCAATGCATGACTTTTAGGTTTCCTGATGCAAGAAATGGTGAAGGCGGGTAGGTGATTCAAACCCTTAACCCTTGGAATGAGAGTCAAGTGAATGAACCACTACACCATGGCACCTCCAGACCAGCCCTTAGAGTGTAGCATGGTGCCCCAATGCATGACTTGTAGGTTTCCTGATGCCAGAGATGATGAAGGTGGGATAGGTGATTCAAACCCTTAACCCTTGGAATGAGAGTCAAGTGAATGAACCACTACACCATGGCACCTCCAGACCAGCCCTTAGAGTGTAGCATGTGGCCCCAATGCATGACTTTTAGGTTTCCTGATGCCAGAGATGATGAAGGTGGGATAGGTGATTCAAACCCTTAACCCTTGGAATGAGAGTCAAGTGAATGAACCACTACACCATGGCACCTCCAGACCAGCCCTTAGAGTGTAGCATGTGGCCCCAATGCATGACTTTTAGGTTTCCTGATGCCAGAGATGATGAAGGTGGGATAGGTGATTCAAACCCTTAACCCTTGGAATGAGAGTCAAGTGAATGAACCACTACACCATGGCACCTCCAGACAAGCCCTTAGAGTGTAGCATGTGGCCCCAGTGCATGACTTTTAGGTTTCCTGATACCAGAAATGGTGAAGGCAGGGTAGGTGACCTTCCGTGATGTGTAGTTGGTGTGTGGGTTGTAGTAGTTTGGTGCCGGCGTGACTTCTGTTGAGGCAAGGCATAACAAATCTTGAAATATTAAAACACTGAAAATTTATTCCTGAACTAGAATGATGGTAAATCAGTGGTGCAGATGGTGGCCGTCGTAATGGTAATGGTTTATTTAAAAATTTGTTCGCAGCCACACGGGTGAATTGCAGAATTGTGTACATCATAATATTATAAAACATTATATACCTCTCATCAGTATGTTGAATATATCTAGTCATCTGGAGTCGTGATTTTAGCCATGCCCGCAACTTAATTGAACAATGCCAGTTGCCCCGGGTAACGGACGAACAGTTTCTATTTGCTGAGGTCCCCATTGGTTTACGTGTAAAAAGTTTCTTTGTGCAAGCGCGGATACCATACAGTGTGTGCGCCATTTGGGAGCTTAGTGTGTGCGATTCCCCATGATCGTAACATTCAGGCAAATTTCCAGCGAAGATTAACAGACAGTGTCTCAGATTTCTGTGATGTTTTAACCAATCTTCACTCAAGAAAAGGATAAGGCAAGAATTCTTTGTAGATTTTTTTGGTGAATTTGGTATATAAAAGATATATGGACTGCTTTAATATTTGAGGCATAGCTGTTTCTATACTGGCTCTCGGGGACGTTACATCCTGCCATGACCCTCTCATAGCAGTCAATACATCTATACTATGTATGATCAATCACTGTTACATAATCAAGGTTGACAATAAATTGAAGAAATAATACATTGTGATTTAAATTTCTAAATAAGTGGGATATATGCATATAAATTCACATAAATTCAACTTCACAGATAATGTGAGCATATAATTCAGCTTCAGCGCGGGGGCTCTTAATCGAGGGGGGGGGGCATGTGCTCCCTGGTAACAATTACGACAGCCTGTGTTTCCTGTGTTTCTTAAACAGCATTTTATACGATTAATAATAAGGATAACACTATAATAAGATTTACTTAGCATCTTTTTATAGGATACAAAGGGCTGGTTATGTTGGATGTTCCCCTAGCTTTCAAAATTAAAATGATAAATGGATTGAAACCCTTACACCGTATATTCAAAGGACATACATACACTTGTTCACACTGTCTGCTGATAGCCAGAAGGGTAGTAACTCTGTATTACAGTATATGAGTTAACACCCTTCTAGCTCCAGACAATATCAAATTTGATTAACACTGAACACACATTAAGTGGGTATTCACATATATACAGTTAACTAAAATTTGAATTCCTATTTTTTGTAACTCAAGAATGAAAGGTGGATTTGTAAAATCAGGGCCTTTGTTTGATACTTTTAGATGTAAGCTTTAATATGTCACATTCTCAAGAAACATGAATTGAGACAAATTGATTTTTCACCTACTTACAAAATTATAAAACTTGGTAAAGGTATAATTTAGTAAACTGTACATGCAAGTACAAAGCTAAACTCTTTATCCTGTACTTGATCATTGATGGCCAGGTTTTGCTTGAAAACAAGTTGATTGTACATGTACATTGTAGGTAGACAATGTTCTTACCAGGTGCTCCAAAAAGCCTGCCCCGGTTTAGCTTGGCTCCCATACTGAAGGCTGGAGCTCGACGGAAGAGTAATGGATCAGATCTTTGCCGCTGGTACTGGTCTGGTCCAGGTTCATTCTCAGACCCTGTGAGAATAAATTACATAAAGAAGAAATAGTACAGATATTACTAGGAATACCAGTACCTATATACCATACTATCATTCATATATGTCATTCACCTGCTATCACCTAAAACCATATATATGCAATTTCATCTGTTTTATTAGGAAGAATATGAGCCAGTCTTGTGCCATTTATAGTAAATTATCTTTGGGTTTTACCAAATAAATTAAATTTTTCTATTGGAAATAATACTGTGGAATCATGCAGTGCGCACAGCCGAGCAGTAGATGATGCACATCACAGTGTGCGTATCATCAACGTCCTTGCCATATGAAATTACGTGCATTACATCGCATCTGAACTTTGAACGCGTCATTGGGTGGATCAAGAGTGCTGCATGGAGCTTGCATAGTGTAATACTGTTGCACACAACTTGCAACATACTGCTGCACAAAAAGTGCATAGCCGAGCGCGATCGAAAACAATTATAAGAGAAACATGCGACTTGAATACAGGTTTGCCATTAGCTTCATTCTTGAACCCATCTTATAAACTGCAATAATCTTCAGGATTGAAGGAGGCAGACCTTGCGTCCAAACAAACCTTAGAAACTCCATTGTCAAGCTTACCTCTTTTGTTGATGATGAAGTTTGTTTTTCCTCTCATGCTGAATGAAGGATAGTCTTTCTTATCAGGAACCTTCCTACCAACCATTGATCTCCCTCTACCATATGCATTGGGTGACGGCCACTGTGAGTAGAAACACACAATATGCACTTCATAAATCAAATGTAAAATGCACTTGTTGTACTATGAAACTTTCCATGTCTTCTTGTTTGTTTCCATTTGGTTGTTCCGATATATGCACAAAAAGCAACTGGTACTTGAAAGCCAATCTTCACTTCTGTCCAAAATTCCTTCTTTTTTTTTTTTAAATAAAGAAAGTGTGACTAGCTGGATCAGTGATTTGAATAAAAATTGATAAAAAAAACTTTCAAAAAGTCGATATCCGGTTACATAGACAAGTTTAACACAACACATTTAAGCTAAGGAATCTTACAATCTAGGCCCTGTTTCATAAAACTTGTTATCAATAACAAATGCTAAATTTCTATGACAAATTCGCCCTCAGCCAATCGAATGCCATGATTTCAGTAGCTTATAACAGTTATTGTAACTTGTTATTGATAACATGTTTATGAAACAGGACCCATATTGTATACACTGTAGTACCAAGACATTTCATTCTGCTTTGTCATAGGAGTTTGTCAGGTGGTTGGAAAGCATGATTAGATTGAACTATAGAAGTGATAAGGCAAAAAAGTCTTTGAAATTATAAACTTACCCTTCTCTCAAATCTTGTCTTGACTGTGTAGTTATCGTTACTGTTGAACCAGGTCTTGGAATAGGCAGTGCGTCCGCCTCCAGCTGAAAAAACAATAAAAAGTAGTTGTGAAGAATTCATGACCTTTGACTGAGACTAAGCTACTCCACTAGCCTTAAAGTGACTCATTAACATTGTTGAAGGTTGATGAAAAAACTGCATAATTTTTGTATGAAATGTTACTTATTAAATTCCTTCTACTGTACTAATTAACCCTCTAACATGCAAAAAATCCTGAAAAAATTCTCCAACCACAAAAATATTCATTTTTAATCGATAAGAGGCTATCTTCTCTTGTTGATTTATTATTATTTTTTTGTTGTTGTTAAGAATGCCTGAAAATCTCATAACTATCAAGTATCTGATCTACAAACTAATAACTGTCTGTACATACAATAAGATGTGCAATAAAATGTAAAATAAAATGTGCAATGGTATTTCTTGAATAATCGTTCTACGAGGATACCAATTAATTTGTATACTTGTACACATGTACATATATATATATATGTGTGTGTATTTATTTCTGTATTTTGTTTTGTTGCCGTTATCTGTTTTTATTGATGATTGCTATTGAATAGCATTGTTACCAAACAGGGCCTCATGGAAGACCACCATAATTGGTGAAATGTGCCACCCTTTATAAATATCAGAAATAAATATCAGAAATAAATAAAATAAATTCATAAATACAAACTAAACAAAGCATGAAACAAAACAAAAAAAGAAAATTTGAAGGATCTAGCTATCCTGGGCTTACCTCTCTCAGGAAACTTCATGCCAAATGAATATTCAGGAGCATTATCTTCATACAAAGGCTTGTTTCTTGGAGAGTATAGACATGGCCCAGGCGTATCGAGGTCAAAGGGCATTGGGGGTCTGCTGTTGATGCATTCGTCCAGACCTTCGAACAAACACAAAAGCAAAATTTACATAATGGCTGATTGTTTAGTGTCTGTGTAAGAAGTGTGTAAACATGTACAATTTGTTTCTTTGTTTCTCAAACAATTGTATATACTGTATTACTTAATTTGTTGAAATGGATGATTACAAATGATGATTATCAATAAAGCGATATGAAAACAAGTACAGTTTGTATTTGGTGAGATTCTATTGAATAGCTAATCAACTTTTCAGCTTCTACGGATGACCAGTACTTATCTCGTATTCAAATCGCATTTTAGACTTTTACATACGAAAGACAAAATCTAAGTAAAATACTTTACTGATAAGCATTGTGACATCACACGATCAATCAAACGTAATGCGCAATTAATGCGTCGCAATAAATGCACGCCAATATGATTGTGCGCAGGTTATGATACTGCATTAGAAAACCATATGCCTGCACCTGCCAATCAAGGCCTCCACATAATTGGATTAAATCTGGTAGGGAGCTGTCTTAATTAATCTAGGGTAAAATACTTGGCCAAAAGTTTGAACTGAATACCAAAATTGGCTAAGTATTTTATCTAAGCCGAAGACTAAGTAAAATACTCATATTTCAAACTTAAGTATTGAATTGAATACCGGCCCAGGGCCCTATAACACAAAGCTTAGCACACGATCGTACGAATAATTTTTTCGCGATTGATTGCATTGATCACTTTGCCAAATCAATCGCAAAAATCAATCGTACGATCAATTGCTAAGATTTGTGTAACGGAGCTCTGATTTCGCCAACATATGCAATTGCAAATCATCATGTATTATATCTATTGATTCCCCCTTATTCTTTCTTATCCGGATGGGATCCCTGTCTAGACTGTTCTTGTACATCATAATCACGACTGATACCAGGGGGGATTTATACTAAATAAATTAAAATGCTGATCAATTAGTTAAGACTTTCACTCCCAAGAATGTTTATCTGGCACTTACCCTAATGTTACAAAAAGATCACTCCTTCATACCAAGAAAAAGATTTTTTCTTTAAAGAAGATGATTTTCAATACAATAGTCACCCTATGGACCCATGAGCTGAATGGATGCAAATAATCTAGTTTTTGGTTCTGGTTCATTATCAAGAGCAGAATAACAATTAGAAAACAAAATCAATTTTAAATTCCAACTATTCAATGGTCTTTTGACTTCCCACAATATTAAGGAATGTTAATAGAGGCAAGGAAAATCCATTACAAATATATACTTACTTAGGGTTTTGTGGAACTGTTTTTCCTCATAGTACACACTCGCATCTCTGTTCTTCACTGCCTTTTTCCTATAAGTAGGAAGACATTATTTGAAAAGATTTGGTGAAATGAGACAGAGTGTGGAGTATCATTCTACAACTCAATATATAAGGGCTTTTAAACAAATAGTTATAGTTGATTTAATCTGACATATACATATGCAGCATATAAGAATAGCGCCGGTTGGAAAGGATGCTTTAACTGGCGCTACCGTTCTCTTTAAAACTATAAGCTCAAGAAAGATTACCAACAGTCACTCCTGACAACGGATAGAGTGTGGAGTATCATTCTACAACTCAATATATAAGGGCTTTTAAACAAATAGTTATAGTTAATTTAATCTGACATATACATATGCAGCATATAAGAATAGCGCCGGTTGGAAAGGATGCTTTAACTGGCGCTACCGTTCTCTTTAAAACTATAAGCTCAAGAAAGATTACCAACAGTCACTCTGACAACGGATAGACAACCTGTTCAACTCGAGTGTCCTACTACCCATCCTCTCCAACTAGTGCTATTTAGAAAGTCTATAAGCTCAAGAAAGATTACTAACAGTCCTTTAACGGATAGTCCTTTTCAGGACTCCCCAATCCTCCCCCTCTCTCACATGGTGCAACCGTAAGCCTACTGTATAAAATATTTTGTATTACAAGTTACCTTGCATTAACCATGACCGAAGACATTTTCATCACCGATGGGGGCAGCCTACTGGATGTTCTAGTCGATGCCCTTCTCTCTTCATCTATCATCATCTGGGCCTTGATGTGAGCAGGTGGTGATGGAATGCGAGCAATCTGTACCATAGACAAACTTGTCGCCCGGCTCATTGATTCTAGCTTTGAGCCACTCCTAGGATGCTGCTGGTGATATGGAGCTATGGAACAAACATATGGTATTAGACTCAAGTGCTTTGAATTTAAAGCTTTTTAAAAGTTTGTTTAAAAAGTGGAAAGTTTGAATGCATATGGCAGTGCCCTGTATAGAGTTCTGAAATCCTTATCCATGATTCTTGTATTAAGGATTTAATGCATATTCTCTCACTAGTCTTAAGAATTTCCTATAGCTACATGTACTGTACATGTAAACAGGCCTAACTTAGACAGAATTGAAATTCTTACAAAAAGCAATGGGAAAATAAAGGGTATTTATCCTTAAGAATACAGAAATAACATCTTTTTAGGTGGCAACATGGATGCCTAATAAGATTTTGTTTATTTGATTTTTGAGGCTGAGAACTTTTGCACTTTGTTAAACTTCTTGAAGTCATTGTAAAACGTAGAGTATGTTTACACAAAACCTCCCTGCCTTAATGAATATTTCCAAGATAACATGTTTTATTTTTTGATTAATGTTAGCATGTTTCACATTTTAGTGTGTGCTCCAAAGGAAGCTTGAAGACATGTCAATAAACACAATTTCCATGCGTCTAAAGAGCAGGCAAAGGTTTGAAGGTTTTGTTTCTATTTTATGCTAATTAAGGACAATATTCCCAGTAACTTTCAATTCTTGCATTAATAGTCCTACAGGTTATGCGAATACAGAGGCAGATAGGGTACTCACATCTGAGAGGAGATGGTAATATTCCACGAGCTTGGTTGGCTTGGGTTAAGAGTTCAATGGGACTTAGACCTTCAATCCTTCGCTCCTCTTGTAGTTCAAGAATATCCTGCCTGACCATCTCTGGCTCTATAGGGGGCAGTGGATCAACATCACTCGCTAATATTGGTTGTTGTTCATACTCTGAGAAGTTACCATCTGTTGGAACATCTCCTTGGTTGATTAAAGACAAGTTGGGATCTATTTCAAATGGGATAGACTCTGAAGGATCTGGTAGGTCTTGATGATAATGTTCTTCCTGGTTTTGCTCAATATTTTGATTTTCGTCTTGTAAAGCATCATCTGTTTGACTGTCCACTGCTCCATCTTCTGCAACATTCCCTTCACCATCACAATCGACATGTGCCTCTACTCCCAACACATCATCTTTGGCCACTTGGACTGGGCTACCTGATTTGTGGTCTTCCTGACTAGTAGCTTCTTCCTTTACTATTGCTTCCACAACATCCTCAGGAGCACCTGCTAGAAGACTCCTGTGAACCTCCGCTTCTGCTTCAACAAAAGAATTCTCAGCCTCAACCTCTTCGTATTGAAGAACAGGAACATACTCATACGTTTCAGTCCCTTCTCCTTCCTCTGTTCCTTCAAACTCGGTGACAACCTGCTCTGTGTTGTCCTCCACAGTAGCTTCCAGGTTAATTTGAGGAGCACTCGATTTCATACTTCTATGGACAACCACCACATAGTCAGGGGCCTGTTCTTTCTGTGTTTCTTCGTTAAGTTGGAGTACAGGGATATCATCGAGTATCTCATCTCCATCCTCTTGTTCTTGTTTGACCTCCAGATTCTGCTCTGTTGTGTTCCTATCTTCTCCTGCTGAAGCTTCCGTGACCACTCCTGCATCATCCAAAGGTGCCGACTCTGGAAGAGGCTGCTCTTCCTCAACTGCTTGACCCTGCTCTGTCATGACTATGTCAACTTCTTCTGAAGCCATCTCAACATCTGCAACGGCTTCCTCCATGGAAGCAGCATTTTCAGCAGTATTTAAGTCAGATTGCTCCTGCTCACCTGCTTGAGGTGCTGCTGCTGGAATACATTCAAGTTCATTGCTGTCTTGTGCTGCTAAAACAGGTGCTACTACAACCTCACCTCTTTCCTCTTCTTCTGCATGATGTCCATCTTCTGCACTTGCCACATTGGCAGAGCCCTCAACAACCTCCGTTTTGTTTTCATCAGATTCAACAATGCCTTTAGTGTCATCATCTCCCTTATCAGCATCCACTCCATCATCATCCCCTCCAGTCGTTGTCCACTGCTCCTCAAGCTCATCTCCATTCAGGACTTGGACTTCACTTGCAAAGGACACCGTGGTCACTTTAGAAGACACTACCTCATCCCCCTCATCTCCCTTCATTGACATTCTCAGCTCATCTTCTATATGGACTTCTCCTTGATCTAATTTGGCTTCACTTTTTGCCTTAGTTTCTCCCTCATCATTGGCATCACTCTGTTCACCTCCCCTACCATTTCCATCTACCCCACTCTCGGCTTGTTCTGCATTTATCCCAGTCTCTTCATTTAGATGAGAGTTCCTGCTCCCTGATCACCTTGCAGTGTGCCTTGATCTGCACTTACTCCTGCATCTTCATCTGTCTTTGCATCCCAATCTCCACTAACACGTTGCTCCAAAGTCACTGCCTCATCGTCTGTCACGTCTTCACCTTTGACCTCATCCTTGACCTCTGACCCATCAACCACACTAGGTTGAGCTTCTGCTTCCATGCTGCTTTCAGGCTGCTTTCAGGCTCCAGCACAGTTGGCGACAATCCTCATGTGGATTCCATCATTTTCATTAACATGTGGCACCTGAACATGAAAAGCAAAAATTGTGCATTAATTAATAGCAAGGGTCATGTCAGCTGAAAATCATTATGTCCCAATCAATAAAATGTTATAAACTAAAGTGTGCATGGGTCTGCAACAGATCTCCAAAATGTGGGCAAATGAAATAGTCTAGGGTTTTGCTTTTAAAAATGGAAGAGAGTCTGCCAAGGCTAGGCCTTAGGCCATGGGTCATAGACGTACAGGGTATATGCAAAATACAAGAAATAATGGCTCACATTCCTAGATGTGAATGAATCAAGTTTGCAGTTTATACAAATGTTAACGTTAACATTAGTTGACTCACTGTGTGTGGGTAGCTGAGTTCGGGTATTGAAACAAAATGACCATGGCAATTGAAATCAAGAAGTAAGAACTTGATTGGTAAACAATATAATAAACATCACGAAGCATTCAAATGATAAGCTACAAATTGATCCATATATTATAAGTCTAAATATCAGAGGTTTGTAATACTATATTATATTATATACCCATCATCAAGGCAAGTCAAGGTAAATCAAAGGTAAAGTGACTAAGTGAGTTCCGTAATGACACCTTCACGTACGTACGCGTACGACAGCTGCGCTGCCATACTCAGCTCAGCTAGCACCATAGGCCATATACGGGAATTCACCGATAACTGTGCCTACAGCTCCGGGCAAAACGAGCTCCGTGGCCCGCTGATACTTGCATGCAATGAACATGCATGCAAGCAAGTGCCTAAAAGTAAAAATGATTGTTCGTTTCTTGTGGCAAGTGAACACAGAATTAATATTAATCACACATCACCTGTATCTTACTATTCACATTGATATAGCTAGGCTATGACATTTTCTGAAACAACAATAAGATCAATATTTACATGTTCTTGTAATAATTGTATGTTGCTCGGCTTAGCTTTAGCTTTCCCTATAGACCTAGCGAAACCGGGCCAGTATCATGCACCTGCGCATAATGCATGCAGCGTCGCCGTGTTACCAAGGCAACATCGCTTGCAATCGTCGAGCGAGTTCGCGCATCTATAAATGTGATGGCGCTGTGGAGAAAAAAACTCTTGAACACGATATCGATAGACCATCGTGAATGATATTTTAATTTGATGGTACGACGAGACAGTGTCAAAAGGCAGGCGATGGGGGGATGGACCCCCTACTCAACTGATGGGGGCATCATGCATTTTCCCCCACCACCCCAACTAATAATTTGGGGCCTCGAAACAATTGAACTATAAATCACTTTAAAGTGATTGCAGCAATACAAATTATGTTGACTCTGCCATCATGCTCGAAAATGGTGTAGGTGATAATTCCGATTCCTTAATTTTAACGAAAATACTTCTCTTAATTACGGTATGTACACCAGATGAATATCTCTCAAAAATGCCCCCCTCCTTTTCCCCCTCTTTCTCTCTGTCTCTGTCTATCTCGCTCTCTTTCTATTTTCTTCTCTTTTCTGAACATCAAATCATTTTTCCTTACCATACAATCAGTTTTTGGGGTGACACATTTCAGAGAATGTGGCCTATACGTCTATGGCCACCCAACAAAAGGCTGCTCATTATAAGGAAAATACAAAGGCATTAAAAAAAAAAGTATGACTTTTTTGAGACCACTATGTCACAAGTACTTCACCATAAATTTACCAACAAAGAAACTCATCAATGTTATATCCATGATTTCATTTATTAATAAAACTTGTTCATGAAACTATAATTCCAGAAAACTATTAACATACACACAAATTATATCTTAAAATGATATATATATATATATATATATATATATATATATATATATATATATGTTGATAATTAAGGCACAGAAAATTTCTTGAAGTATATCCAACTATTCAACATAGAAATACCAAACTCTGCAAAAATATATAGCAGTATATATAGAGAAGGAGGATCCCTCCTATAAACATGGACAATCAGAGGCTTTTTTTCGGCTTCTTTTCTTTTTGTTTTTGTTTCCTTTTCTTTTTTACCTGTACAATTCATAAAATTCGAATAGGTTGTGCGGAATCAACAGTTAGAATAAGCCGAAATTATATAAATGTGGTCTAAATTGATTAGACACGAACATGGAGTAAAGGGTATATTTTAAGGGCTAAATAAATGATTACATGTTCTTCAAATTGGCAACAATTTGTTTTTCATTTATTGTTATCAACATCGTTCTAATAAAATGTAATTGTCTCTAAGAACAACATGTATGTGTACTGATTTCATCAAAAAGTAAAGAATATCGCAAATTCTGATAGAAAGTTATGATTACGAACGTCTCAATGTGTCGCCAATTTAAGGATTTTAAGGCATATTTTCCTTTTTTAAATTCCTGGCATCAAATTATGGTCATACAAGAAAAATGGTCGCAGTGTATACAGAAATTCATGCATCTGCTAATGTTTTTTGAGGGCTCTGATTCAAAAGCTATTGAGCCAAACCACAAAATGTGGAATTCTATTCAATTCAATTCAATTCGTATTTATTTCATTTCCAACAGAAAGATAAACAAAGGCATTACATACATGATTACAGAGAGTTTTGATAGGTATACAAATACACTGTATGAACATAATAGCATTATTACAAGAAATTCTTTAATTTCTGAGGAAATGGGGGGATCCACTAAAAAGCAGTGCTTGTAGTTTGTGGATCCCCCAGAAGGAAAAAAATATTGTTTCAAGTTGTGCCTACGAGGACCTGCATGGAAAACACAAGACAATATTACAGAACGACAACCGCGAAACGACAAGGACAAGGAAAACATATAAAAGAAGAAGAAAAAGGGGAAAGGAAGAAGGAAGAAGAAGGAAGTAGCATGCAGGACAAATCATGACCGAAGAAGAGGTAGTTATGTTGGTGATTCTGGGAAGGTAAGATCATAAGAACAAATAAATATTCGTTTAATCGAGCATATGATGAAGACCTAAATGAATGATTGTCTCTGTGTCACGGTATGGTGATCACTGGTGGTATAATCACAAATGATACATGATTATTGAATAAAAATGAACTAAACGAAGTTTGCTTATCCATTGAGTGCATATATACTATTTTTTAAAAAAAAATCATAATTGCACACGTATATGTATTCTGCTCAGCTGTCACGAATTGGCAAGGTTTTAAAATGAGTTTCATCTAAAACTATAGGTACGTTACTATTCATTTTATCTGTGGGGGGTCTATAAAAAGTACTAAAATAACAGACTTGAAGCACCAAAATAACAGCAAAAAAACATTTTCATAAATCACTCAATAATATTTAAAGACATCTTGAAATAAGACACTTGCTTGTAGTACCAAAATAATGGCAAAATAATAGTTTTTTGTAATAAAAACCTTGGGTTCCTTGTGCAGTTTTATGTTATTCTTTATTTTCTTCATATTCCTTATCCATTAGGTCAGTTTCTGAGGATGATTTTATACATTCTAGCTGTACACAAATTATTTATTTAGGTGATTGCATGGTACAAATAATGAACATTCTACAATTCCTATATCTTACTGATATAAAAATAAAAGTACTTGGTATAAGAATCAGAAAAAATATTTAAACTAAAATGTCGCCAACTACAAGAAGTCAAATACATTTACATGCAAGATAATAAGATATACATATAACTGTATATGTTTATATGTTTTTACTTTGAAACCAAATAAACCTAGAATAAGCCCTAGTTACAGCTAGATAAACATTCTTTTGGAATAGAATAAAAATGTAATTGCAGCATGATTATCTCTCCCTAAAAGCCACAAAAAATAGAACCTTTCAAATTTGATAGCGAGAACATCAATGATATCATCACTTACTATACATGATATCCCACTTTATAGTTACACAACTGGGCCGGTATTCAATTCAATACTTAGAATAAATAAGAAATTTACTAAGTAAATGGCTAAGCTAAGAAGTTTACTTATCTCGTATTCAAATCGCATTTTAGACTTTTACTTACCTGAGAACAAAATCTAAGTAAAATACTTACTGATAAGCATTGTGACATCACACGGTCAATCAAAAGTAATGCGCAATTAACGCATCGCAATAAATGCACGCTAATATAATTGTGCGCAGGTTATGATACTGCGTAAGAAAACCATATGCCTGCCAATCAAGGCCTCCAAACAATTGGCTTAAGTCTGGTAGGGAGCTGTCTTAAATTTAGGGTAAAATACTTAGCCAAAAGTTTGAATTGAAATACCACAATTGGCTAAGTATTTTATCTAAGACAAATACTAAGTAAAAAGCTTAAATTTTGTACCTAAGTATTGAATTGAATACGGGCCCAGGCCTTTGGGCAGTATTCTGAAATGTTATCCTGTATGTTAGTGAAAATGGTGTTTATCGTCACAGCAAACTCAAATTTCGAGGTACCAACGCTTACTCTTGGTGCTTGTGCTGATGCATCTTTTAGCTTTATGCAAATGCAGCCAGCTTTGCATACCGGTAGACATGAGCAAATGAGTTGTCCTAATTCTTATTTGTTATGACAATTAACAATGTTTACTAAACATAAAAGATATTATAGTTTCAGAATACCACTGGGGCACTGATACATACAAATGTATCCTTACCTTTCAGAATTTTTTGTTACATCCTTTAATTCTTTATATTCAGAACAGAAATGATTGCATCACGCAATAGATAATCATTTCTCTTTATAGTTATACACCCATCCTTTGACAAAAAAACGTCATAATTACAAGTTCACTGACGTCCCATTGACACTTGTGCTAATTTTAATACACGTTTCAAAGGAGTGCGGCAAACTTGTACTTATGACAGTTTCCTGAAACGCTGTCCTGGGAACTGATACGTACTACAAACGTATCCTTACTATACAAATTCTTACATCCCTTTAATTCTTAACATCTAGAACATCAATTATTGCACCAGGCAGTAGATAATTATTCCTCTATGTAGTTGTACACCAGTGCATCGTTTCACAAGACTGTCATAACCACTAGTTCACCGACATCCCATTAAAACATGTGCTAATTTCAATACACGTTTCGATGGGATGTCGGTAAACTTTTACTTGTGAAAGTTTTGTAAAATGTGCCCCACCACTGAGCGAAAAAATCACCCGGCACGATTTTCAAATTTTCGCACGAAGTGGGCCCCTTTTTAGGCCCCCTCCCTTGCCGCCGGCTGGATCCGCCCCTGGACACTGATGCATATAAAAGTATTCTTACAATAAGGACAAATTTTTACATCCTTTTAATTTTTAATATCCAGAACATCAATGATTGCATCACGTAAAAAGTAATATTCCTCTTTATAGTTATACACTTGGGCACTGATGCGTACAAAAGTATCCTTATCATCACCAGTCACAGCAACAGCCACACTATGCTTTTTCAAAATCTCATGAATTAAATCTTTATTGGTCTCATAAAGGGCTCGCTTGGGAGATGTCGGTAGTACAATGAGACGCATGAATGGCGCCCTCAACTCCTCATCCCGTTTAACCCAGGTTGTGTTCCATGCCTTGGCCAACATCTCAGCTGCCCATTGGACAAGCTCAGAGTTGTAGGCTGTGATCCTCTCCTAATAAATGGAATAAAGAAAGCAAAAAGAGGGACAGAGAGAGAGGGGGAAAAGTGAGAGGAAGAGAGAGAATCAAGATAATTAGGAAACAAAAATGAAAAAAGAAAAGGGGGTGAGATATAACATGGAATGAATTCATTGTTCTTGCAATAACTATTATGATACCGCATGATATGTACAATGTTACTTGAAATTCCCAAAGTGCTTGAATATTACCTAAGGCCTGGCTTACTCTAAAAAATTAAGAATCTAACATCCACTATCATCCTGATTTAGGTTCTGAATAACAATAAGAATATTAACAACCAGAATATTAGTGAATTTTACTGTTCTAGTCAGAATAAAAGCCGAATTGGCTTCAAATCCTAAACATTCACAGTATACTGGTCTGACGTCAGTTACGACTTTGAGTTGATTTAGCCTTTCCCTCTCCAATGAAACTGTCTCCCTTAAAATTTAGGTTTCATTCACCATATGACTATTCAGATCCTCTTTCATAAAGACCAAGTTTATATGTTTGAATGTTCATATATAAAATTCTTCCAACATTGGATCGTAGTCAGATCGTGTAGTGCGCGCCGGGTATTACTGTTACACCAAGGTCAGCCCCAGGTGACTGTATAAACACGGAACACATCCTCTAACTCTAACACTCAAACTCACCAATCCACCAAGGTAATGAAGATAGTGAATGGCATGCTTGGCGGTGAAGTAAGGGATCGCATCCCTAGTCCCGATGTAATGGAAGCGTTCTTGAAGATTCTCATCGAATGTTTGATGAGAGGAGATAGCAGTACGAATCCAACTCTGATGCTTGGGATGTACATAGAACAAGGCACATCCTCTTGGTGAATAAAGCCACTTGTGCAGGTTGCCTAGAAAATTTAAGATGGAAAAATAACATTAATTTTAAAAATTGAAAAAAAATTCAATGTTATTTTTGAGCGACCATCAGGGCAGGACACTGGCACTATACGAGAAGCCATCATCATATATTATCATCTAGAAACTAAGTCTGAAAAGATATGCCAGTGTCAAAAGCCGATTTTTACCTTAGGATTTAAATTTTTACAGAATAGTTTAGGCCCAATAAAAGATCCTTGTGGCACATCTACATTACCCCCAAAAAGACCTGCAGGCTTAAGATACTCACATACTTAAAAACATAATAATCATAATAACGTACATCAACTATGACAAAATTTGGGGGCTTGTCTAGTACAGAAAAATGTTTAAATGATTAAAAAAGCAGTTATCCGGTACTTGTTGTAAATCAGCCAAAAATCATAAGTTTCCATTATTATAACGATATACCGGTAATCAATAACATTGGTACCTTATAAAAATAGAAAAACTATAATTATCACTGCCAGTGTCACATGTATAATCGCCTGCACCTTTAATTACAATGCTCCTCAGTCCTCACATTTAGATATCATCATGTGGTTCTACATGATATGCTTGAGTGGCAATAGGCCATTTTCGAAATGTAATCAAATTTAATGCACAAATCTTTGTTAAGTACCTCGTTACAAATTATTTCATCCACTTGTTACGAATAATTGTATTTCAATGGTCAGAATGCAACTTGCATACATTACGTGTTTTACTTTTTAGGTAGGACAAGCCATAAGGTTTGTCCTACCTAGCAACAATTAACGTATGCAATTCGCATTCTGACTATCCAAATATAATTATTCCTAACTGGTGAATTAAATAATTTTAAACATGGTACTTAACATAATTTATGCATTAATTCGATTGAATTCATTAATTCATCCCAGGACAAAACACTACACTGTATTAATCTAGTTTCTTCACCAACAGATCTTTTTGCAGATGAAGGGTTCAAGGACAAAACAACTAAAAATCATATACTATTAACAAAATTATCATTCTATTTCAGTAGATCATGAACTTATTACTGAGTATATCAAAATCACCATAATATAAAGACTATTTCGGGAGAAATTAATGAAATAATCTATTGTGCCCCTTTACAATTAGTGTGGTCTCAAAACAGTGCCGCATGACAGCTTGTGTTTCACACAGTGTGCGAAATGCAACAGGGCTTACTTATAGCGATTTCAACATGCAACATTACCTGCTGGAAATATTTTCGCATGTTTGTAAATTCGCAATCAATGAGTGATTCACAACATTTGCGAAAAAATAAAACCCCCACATAAAATATCTGCTTACCAGTAGACAGTACCCAAAATTAAACCTAAACTAAAATCCAAATGTTACCCTTATCCTCACTGACTGTCTCTTTGCGGAAATAACGCCTAAAGCAAATGTCGCTAGCGCAAATTGTTACACCTTACCATAGTAGAAGTCCGCCCCAAGTTCCTCCAGCTGAAGGGGGAGCTGTCCTGGAGCATGTGCCCCATCGATAGCTACTATCACACCACGGCTGTGACAGACCTCGATCAGTTCCTTGATTGGCAACACGATGGCCGAGTAGGAAGCGATGTGATCCAGCATGGCGATCTTGATCCTGGGGTTCTCATCGAGGGCACGGGTGTGACGATCGATGATCTCCTTGGCTGTAGTCTGGACTGGGATCTCAATAGACACAATGCTGACATCTGATAGGTAGATGAAAGGTTTGATAGGCAGTTTTAGGCACACAAAAAGTTTCCCTTGTCATCAATAGGTCACAGAATCACCTGAATCACCTCAAGAAGGTTTTTTTTTCTTCAAAACATGCCTGATCAGAATTCCCTAAACATATTGTCAAATGATGCATACAATATATTACTTAATAATTATTTTTTAAAGATTACCGAAAATGAGCAGCCTTGTCTTAATGCTTTGCGAAGTAATCATTCGATTTTGGGAGGAGGTAGGTGAAATATCTATTTGGTCATCAAATAAAGTATTGGTCACTGCACAAAACAGGCTTTTACAGAGGTTTCAAAGTATACCTAGTTTTCTTAAACCTTGTGTCAAATGATGCATAAGGCTTGAATAGGAATAATGAA
Organism: Mesocentrotus franciscanus; assembly: GCA_037976565.1. Taxonomy (NCBI): domain Eukaryota; kingdom Metazoa; phylum Echinodermata; class Echinoidea; order Camarodonta; family Strongylocentrotidae; genus Mesocentrotus; species Mesocentrotus franciscanus. The sequence continues at coordinate 13,723,691 of CP137679.1, forward strand.
ACTAAGAAATGAGATCCTAATGCCTTACAAATTTATCACAGAATTGTTGGAGAGGGCATCGTGGCTCCCACTCTTCTTCTTAACTACTTCTTGACTTCTTCCTATTGTACATGAAAATGAAGGCAAATGCACATGTACAGTATACAGTCTATCATGTTGACTATTGACTACTCTCTCATTCCCCAAGGTTTAACCCTTTCAAGACAGGATTTATTTTTAGAGCTAAATTGATCACATATTGTTCTTCAAATTGGCAACAATAATAATTTTTCTTTTATTGCTACCTTAATGGTTAAAATGAAATGTAATGTCTCTGAAAACAATATACATGGGCGAGAATGTTGTCCAAAGTTGAAACAAATCATATTGCATATTTCATGACTATATCTATTCTTAATGGTACAACCTACTGCATGTGAATTGATGAGTTGAATTTGAAAGTGTTACCTTGATTGAGAGTGGTAACAAATTTCAGTGTCTTCAGCACAGCCCCATAGGTATGATTTGTCACCAAGATCTGGTCACCAGCATTGAACTTGAAGGATTTCACTATGCTGTTTGTTGCTGAAATGTTGACAAGGAAGAATAGTAAAATCACAAATTTGTGCCACCTACATGTAGCAAGCCATAAACAATTAAAAGACCTTTGCAGTTTGCACTTCATAAATGTAAAGAAGACTATATAATTAAGTATTAACCCTATCAGGAAAGGATTTATTTTTTAGGGCTAAATTGATCAAATATTGTTCTTTAAATTGGCAAAAATACTATTTCTTTTTCAAATTATTAAAATAAAATGTAATGTAAAACAAGATGCATGTGCGAGAATCTTGTTGGAAAGCTGTCAAAATTGCCACTTTTGATAATAAACAATGATTTTGAATACCTCAACATGTTGCCAATTTAAGGATTTCAAAGCTCGTTTTTTCCTTTTTAAAATTCTAGCATCACAAGCAATTGAGCCATGGAACAAAAATGGATGCAGTTTCTGCAGAAATGCTTGCCCTTCCTACCCATGCATGATCTGGCATAATTTTTAGGGCTCTAAATAAAAAAATTGAGCCAATTCGCAAAATGTGGATGGAATGTCGCAAAAGGGCTATTAAACCAGGGCTGGTATACTGTATTTTGGCACAAAGAATAAGTGAGAATTTTTTAATGTCTTCTTTCTTATTTTATGTATTCTGAGCTTTACAGGATTACTTTTCCCTCACTTTGTGGCAAATAGCAGTCTTTGAACTTGTACTTCTTAAATAAACATTGTGCTGTGAAAAGATGATTACAACTGTTATGTTTAACCTAGCACTGACTCACCTACATGCACCTTCAAAGAGCATGTAAATGTATACATGTATATCAACCCAATTAGAGAGCAAATTATATAAAAGGAACAGTCAAATTCAACTTACATGTAATTGGCAATGACGTGGTCTCAATTTGAGGTGTAATGGCAAGATAACAAATATAAATACATTATCAAGAAGTTTACCAAATGAATGTGAATTCGTTGAAATTTCAAACAACCCTTTTCATCATTTTTTTCTGTACATACGCTGTCAAACAATCATTTTGATTTCCAGTTTAATTTCAAAGTTTTGGGGGATAAAACTTCAAAATTCCATGAGATTCATTTTCACTTGAAACTGAAAAAAGAGCACATTTAGGAGTTAAAGTACATGATTGTCATTTATCTCCTAAAATAATATAGAAAAGGACAGCACTGTAAGGGTTCTATAAGCCAGTTCGTAGATACAATCTGCACATGGGCAGAAAACCACATACACTGATACTGGAAACTTGCTCATGGAAGTAATGTAATCATTATTAATTCAAGCACAAACGGTTCATTCTATGGAACACAGGTGCAGGTATTCTTCTCCAGAGGGCAAACAAAAAGGTATTCATGAAGCGCCTCCATCACACTGGCAGTGATTACCGGTACATGTATTCTAAAATGCTCAAAGTGGAACTTCTCCATGTTTGAATTAACTGTGGGATGTTGTACCGTTAGATAAATTAGATGTTTTGATACTAACCAGTTGTAACGTTTTCGACTAAGACCAGATTCTCCGGCTTCGCGCACACAAACTCGGCAACGTTCTTGACCGCATCCTTGTACATGCCCAGTCTACGGAAGCGACACCACATCTCGGGATTGGATTCTCGTTCATCCATCAGTCTGAAAAATATGGAACATTATCATGCATTTAATTATTTTGCCTAATGAGTCTATACCCTCAAGCCATATAGAACAGTATTTTTGACTAGGGAGATGGCACTTAGGAGAAAAACAGAAAATAAAGTTCGTACACGACAAATGCGAGTTATCCACATCTACGTCACAATCCACTGACCAAACTGCCAATTTGAGATTCGTATAGACAAAGTGATCTCATATTTCAAACATTCACAACTTTATTTTTATTCATGGTCCAGTATATTTCAAACTTTTGCCATTTTTCTTCTCTTATTTTTCTGCTTTCATACAAATGTACTTATTACAAGGGTTGCATTGCCCTTTAAAGTGTACAACTGTTTTCTTACTTCCACAGGTCACTGGCAAGTCAGGAAATGTAGTGACTAAGAACAGATGTGAATGCAGCACAGGAACTTTGCATGTATACATGTAATATCAAATGGCAATGTACACCTGGATATCTGAGTTAAACTCTTTACTGTTTGGCAAGGATTTTAGCACTGGACTGCCAAATAAACTGCTTTACTAACATATTCCAATTTATAGATGTTGCTTTCCTGGGGATCTGGTGACGAGTTATGTCTGCATACATTATTTGTTGCAATGTCGGGCAATACTCGGGCAAGCCTTGGGCAAAGCTATCAGGTTGTCAAGAACAACAAATTATGCATAAAATTTGAATATGTTAGTAAACCGGTATTCGATAAATGTGATTAAAGTTCACTTTTGTAGTCAGCTGCAGAGCTGAACAAATGGGAAAAAGTGTAGAAGTTCCTAGATGAACAATGCTTTAAGTGACTCTGTAACATTGCCTCAGACTCTGAGACAAAATCCTGGATTTAGCTTATGCTGCAATCTTAATTATAAACCTTTAGGTCAGTCAGGAATCCCATGACTTTTACAAGCCGATTGCCTGTCTGATTATCAAGATATTTATGATTGGAAAATCAAAATTTCATTTTTTGTTTTCCTAACGGTTTTAATAACAATACAGTCTATTGGGGAAATGAGTATGGTAAAACCGGTCACTCAAAGATTTTGAGGCACTTCATGATCACTTTGAAGCACAAGTTTTGTAGGGCTTCAATATTACATCATATCACAGACACTGATAACACGTAGGGCCGTGCATCTCAGATTAAAAATTGTTAAACGATACCTTTAAGCAGGAAGCAAGATCGATACAAAAAAAAAACCCAAAGTGAAGTAGTTTCAACTTTCTAAAACTGAAAACTAAAGCAGGTTTTTAATTCCTTCCCTGTAATAAAGTATATATGCCAAAACCTGCCCAAAAAACTAAAATGTTATAATGTGTTTAAATTCCCTCCTGAATCAAAAACGGGGACAAGCATCTCATAATCTAAATTCATGCACAGCATACTTGATTCCTATGTTTTAACAAGTGAAACGCTCTCGGCGGTCTCGATATAAAAAATTGAGGTTGGGACATTATTTTTATAGGCAGGGTGGCCCATTTGCAGACCCCCGAAAATGAAATCCTCTGAATATTGATTAGTGAATATTGATCATGAATCATCAGAATAATTATTTACTGTATCATAAGAATACAATATAATGAGATTTAGTGTATGGGTAAGACTATAAATGTTTCAATGCTTGTCAGTAATTTACAAATAAAGTTATCTAATAAACTTTTTAAGAAAAGAGGATTTTCAGCATTTTGTGTAAAAACAATTGGAAGGTAAAGCCCATCTACATCACATCACGTCTCATTAGCATAATGAGAACATTATTATGAGATATACTCCAATATATATTATCGAAACATCAATATTGTCACCTAGCTGTAACTGATCATGTACATACTAGGCCTGGGATCGAATACTAAAATTACTATTAGAATATTCATGGAAAGTACTCGAATGATTCGAATATTTACTTTCATGAAATATGAACAAATAACAACAATTTATTTATTAATTCTCATATTAAATTTTGAGAACATAATCCAAGTCTACTGACCTAAAATGACCTTTGACCTTGACTTTGTGACCTGGAATTTGTGTCACATGATTTGTGATACTTGATAGCCCTTGGGTACAAGTTTCATGGAATTTGAACAAACACTTTTGAAATTATGCTAAAATTTCAAAATCTTGATGTTGATGCCACAACAAAGTCTAAGTTTCCAGACCTGAAATGACATTTGACCTTTACTTTGTCACCTAAAAGACTAATAACATGATTGGTGATACTTGATAACCCTTATGTTCAAGTTTCATGGAATAGGAATGTATACTTTCAAAATTATGATAACAATTAAAAAATCTTAGCCTGATGCCACAACATAGTTAAGTTTGTTGACCTGAAATGACCTTTGACCTTGACCTAGTGGGCTGAAATTCTACTCACATGATTGGGGATACTTGATAACCCTTTAGTCTAAGTTTCATTGAATAAGAACTTATACTTTCAAAATTATATTACAAATTCAAAAACTTAACCTCAGGTTAAGTTTTTGATGATGATGCCACAACATAGTCTAAGTTTGTTGACCTGAAATGACCTTTGACCTTGACTTTGTGACCTGAAATTTCCTCACATGATTGGGGATACTTGATAACCCTTTAGTCCAAGTTTCATTTAATAGGACCTTATACTTTCAAAATTATATTAACAATTCAAAAACTTAACCTTAGGTTAAGTTTTGATGTTGAAGCCGCCGCCATCGCCGCCGCCACCGGAAAAGCGGCGCCTATGTCTCACTTTTTGCTACGCAGGCGAGACAAATGAAGCAAACAAAAAGAATGCACAATTCTTTGTCTTGAACTCTGATAATTTTCTTAAAAGCTTGATAACACTGAAAGGATTAAGAACCCTTCATCAACTGGGATATCCCTGGAAACCCTGAATATACAGTTTCTCATTGAAAAATGTACTGAAGGAACCTGTACATACTGGAGAGACCACCCACTTGTAAGTAAAGGCCACATTCTTTTCTTATCTATGTGGTTTTTATATACAGGTTTTTCACTTTACAAACCTTTTCTGTGCTCTGAGCACTCTCTGCGGAACGCCGCCATAAGAGCCATTATTCAATGGATGGAGATTGTCAGCGAAGGCGTATTCCCGAGCACGCAGGCTCTTCCCAAGTTCTGGCAAAGCATCACTTTCAAGAACATCAGTAGTCTTCTCTTCCTGCTCTTCTCCTGTTGCCCATGATGCAAGTCGTCTCAGAATCTCATAGACGACCACAGATGCACACGCAGAGATGGCGGCTACAGCGACAGTGCAATTCCTTTGAGGCATCCTGTTTCACAGGATTAAATTACCTAAAAAGAAAGAACACTAAATTGTGTTTTGTAGGATTTACTACTTTTTCAGAACTGCAGAACACCCGCCAAACAAGTAAGCCTAAAATAACTAACACTGACTTTTAGGGCCTAATCCTTCCTAATAATACCTGTTGCATTTCTGCAGTAGCTAAATAATCTTTTCACTTTACAAACAGAAAAACTCACGGTCGCCTATTTTAACTAAACTAATCGCTATTGTCGCAAATTCAGTATCATGTTGGCAAAGCGAAATCAGCTGTTTTTTGTACACCACATCGTTGCTTGTATTTCCAGTCATGAGCAACATCGCAATCTTGGAGGTGAACATTTTTGTCATGTAAAATGCATGTTAGTTCATTATCATCAGCCTCATAGGAACCATGTGGATGGCATCGAAGTGGATCGAATTGAACTCCGCTCCGTGTTGAAATTGTTACTGCGCATGCACTGCAAAAGTTTCAACACGGAGCGGAGTTCAATTTCGAGGAAGAAAAATGGGGGAAAAATACCCTTAAACACATCATACAGTCAATCTGGTAAGTGGAACCGATGTATAATAGCCTAGAACTAATTTTCAAAAATATATGAATCCACTAGAGACATTTTAGTCCAAAAGTTTGGCCGGTGGCCAGATCCGTTTCACAGAGTTTGCACAGGAGCGCCTATGGTCGGCTTCTAAAGAGAGAAGCCAACCCTACCCAAATCAGAGGCTAACGAACGAAAGAGACAGATATTTTTGGTCTAACTGTCCGAAGTTGATTCCTCAGCACTACATCTTCACTTATGATTATGAAGTTATGGAATATGGAGATGGATATGGATCCTGCTGAGCTGAGTATCGTCATATAGAAGTAGATCTAGTAGTAGTACTAGAAGTAGAAGTACAAATTAAAGAAGTACAAATGTCAAATGCTCTAAACCAGTTCAGAAACCACCAAGCCGGTAACATAACTTTAACTTTTAAATTTAAGTTGACTTGGCTAAACTTGCTAGCATAGCTCTTGACTATGCTATGCCATGCCTAGACAGAAATAACCATCTGGTATATGGGTCATTCTTTAATAAAACTGACATTTGTTGACATGTATAGAGGCGGTCAGAGGAGCCAGATGCAATCACAGCGGAACAACCGTCGATATCAGAGACTGAAGCTTTCGGTCTATGCCATGCCATGCCCCTCCCCTTACACGACGCGAACGCGTCCATAGAGTAGGCCTACCGAAGCTGTGACATCATAAAAATCAATTTTTGGAATTTCTCAATTTTTTCTTCATTTTCCGAAAGAGCATAAAAAATAATGTCCAAATGTCGAAAACCAATTGAATAGGTTAAGTATTGGCTGAGATATGACCATCTGAATAAAAAGATTGCCTATGGGAACTCAGTGTTACTGCTCTGGCTCCTAATGTTATGAACCAGAGCAATATAACACTGACTCGTCCTGAGTTCCCATATCGCTGCTGGGGCGACAAAACCTCGTATCTCAACAAAAGTTAAATTTTCAGGAGAGTAAAAAATATGGCTGCCATAACACTGTATCCAATTGGATAGTCTTCCCTTTGACTTGGTGTAGTGGCTTCATTTTTGGAGATAGAGAGCTGGGATTAGGATAGGTTATCACTTGACGGATAATCTAGTCATTAAAATAAAAAAGTGATTTTCCCCAAATTTTGAGATACAAGGTCTTGTCACCCCAGCGACGATAGGCAATCTGAATCTTTTTATTCAGATGGTCATGACTCATATCTCAGCTAATACTTAACCTATTAAATTTGTTTTCGAAATTTGGACATTATTTTTGGTGGTCTTTCGGAAAATGAAGAAAAAATTGAGAAATTCCAAAAATAGATATTTTGATAACGTCACACTTCACCACTCTATAATAAAAGGCCAGCAGCGCGGCGTTGTGGCGTGCGCCTGTAATCCAGCTAACAGTAATTAACAGCGGAAGTTACAAACTGATTCAGCCTAGCCTTAAGTGCTTGGTGATAATGTGAAATATTGATATTGATATCACCAAGCCTTAACTGGCTCCCATAGACCCGTGCGGAGAGGCATGTCAACAACCCCTAAAATGCGTCCGAAATCACCCCTTCCCCCGCCCGACCAATATTGGACAGTGGCCTCGATGAATTTTATGCCACTTCTACATCTAATTGCCTACGAAAATTAAAAATCATATTTAAATTTAAGGAAATATTAGCAAATATCTTACCAGAGAGGTTTCTCTTCACATGTAAGCGTGAGAAATTCGCTTTGCATATGAATAACATTGACCTCTGACTCGTGTTGATTGGACTTCCGTAAAAGTGCTGCTCCCGTAACATGTGCTGTATAGTGTGTATACAGCACATGTTTCTGCCTAGCTGCCCCCAAATCAAATGGCAAAACAAAAAGGAGTGAGAGCGAGGGGCTCGAGAGATGAAGAAAAATGAAAATGATGATTATAAGCTCTATATATTTTTCATTTCATTTCATTTCATTTATTTCCACTTCTGATAAAAAACATATAACAATTTACATACAATATCTGATTAACACAACAAAACAAGAAAATAGGACATCAACATTTAGAATTGAGAGCACCTAGAACTCATAATACTTGAGACTGTGGTGGAGCCAGCAGACGGGCCATTGACCTATCTAGGGCTGGTTTCCATGCAGGAACTTTAAGTATATATAGTTAGGTACAAAACATATTTAAGTACACAACAAAAGGGAAACAGGCGGTCTGTGTGAAGGAAAAGTATACACAAAAAAATAGTTGTGTATAAATACTTCAGGTGGTGAAGTAAAGTTTTTAAAAATCAACATATTTTAGCATTTCAAAAGGCATTGTTTATATTTGCGTTTGAAAGAGGCAAGTGATAGGCTGTTTTTTATGTCATCGGGTAATGCATTCCATAATTGAGGTCCCAAGTGTCGAACTGTCTGTCTGGACGATTCATACTTTAACAATTGCACACGTGGTCTATTGCAATGTCTGGTATTGTACTGATGCATTTCAGAGTTTAACATGAACATATGATTAAAAACCTGAGGCAACAAGTTATTGAAATATTTGTACATAAATAAAGCAGTTTGCAATTTACAAATGTCAAATATAGTTAAGACTTGAAGTTTCTTAAAAAGAGGATCACTTGGTGTTCTGGGATGAGAGTTGGTAATTGCGCGCAGAGCTCTTTTTTGTAATACATTATAGCTTATTTATTAAAGTATTTGCACATTTCCCCCATACTATATTAAAATAAGAAAGATATGGCAAGATCAATGTGTTATGTAAATTGGTTAAAATTCTCAGAGGAATGAAAGGCCTAATTCTATACAATACTCCAATATCTCGTGCTATTTTCCCCATGATTTCATCAATATGACAAGACCAAGTCAAGCTTTCATCTACAGAAGAAATGTTGTGCGGCATACTCTATCAATCTTGTAATTATTAATATATATATCCTAAATTTCATCATTAAGATGTTTATTCCTTTTCTTAAACAACATACATTGAGTCTTTTTTGAATTGATCATAAGCTTGTTTGCTGCAAACCATTGGTCAATTTTCGGAATTTCTGTACGAATAATGGAATTTAGTTCAGTTACACTTTTCCCATTTAAAAATAAGGTGGTGTCATCTGCAAATATTGTAGGGCAAATGAGTTGAGTAACATATTGCACATCATTAATGTAATGTGGGGATCGACAACATGATCCGTCTAAGACTTGTAAGAGTAAGAGGTGCATATTATCGGGAAAATGCTTTCGGATGATCCGATATATCTGAGTCCTTGATGTAGCGTATAGAGCAGAGGGAAAAATGGAGATATAGGAATGCCAAGATAGAATACACACGGTGAAAGGGAGAGTATGTAGCCTAAGCCTATATGTCCCAGGTCGAAAACCAGTTGAAACCATGAGTAGTATCGATCCATTTAACTTTACAATGCAAAATTTTCCTAATATAAAGCCAAAGGGGCAAGGGTAATATCCCCTCCGGCCTAGTCTATCTGCCCCCTCAAATTTGGACCCTCAAAATTCTATACAGGTACAGCTTTTTTTTCAACCGGACGGTGCCGCGAGAGTATTTTAGTTATATACATGTATATATATATACATGTATTAAAAATATATTTTGGAATAATGTGAACTTCATGGAAACAAAATATCAAAAAACACAAGATGCCCAAATATTTGAATATATTATATCATTTGGGGTATTTTGATGAAGAAATAAGATATCAGAGTTATTGCACGTAACTTGCGAAGTACAAAGGACAATTTAAGCTGCTTCTAAAGCTACCTCACACAAAAACAAACTATAGCTCTTTGAGACTGTGTTTTCAGTTGCGCCGCTCCAAAACTTTGGAATAACCTATATCCACTATACTAGACATAAGAAAAGCCTCATCTGTTACTGTCTTCAAAGTTTTGTTTGAGACGCACTCGTTTTCAGAAGCTTATGAATATATATATATATTTTAATATTTGTATTATGTGTTTGTAAAGTAACACTGTTAGGAGTTTTGTTTTCATCACAGCGCAGTAGAATATGTTTATATAGTAGCTCCGCTATATAGATTGATCTAATTACTACTGTTATATAATTATTATCATAAAGTGTATTTTTCCTCGCTTGCTTCGCTCGGTCGAAAAATACATAAACGGGATAGTTTCAGTGTCGTCATGATTCGGGCAGCATGGTGCCCGAATATGAATTTATTTATTGTACTTTTATATCGACATGGAATTTATAGTGTCTTTTTGCTCCTTGTTCGCTTCACTTCTCACAAAATTGATAAATCAGGATGATTCCTGCACGAAATGACCGAATAGAATAAATTTATATTCTATCTATATATAGTGTATATCGATGGCTAAATAAATGCCGTAATAAACGTGCTATTTTTCGCTCGCTCGCAATAGTAGATCCGGATAGTACATTTTTTAAATAGTTTTGAACTATTTGGAACCTCCAAGACCTCCAGTACTATTCTACTTTCGTCCCGAAGTCTTTGTAGGAAGATCTTGACCCAATTACTCATCGGCAATGTAATTTGTATGTGTAAATTTAAGTTTCATGTTCTTCTTTTTTCCTTCTCTCTCCTTCTCTCTCACTCTCCCTGCATTCTCCCTCTCTCCCTCCTTTTTATTTTATTTTACCTTCTTTTCCATGTCTTTTGTCCTTTTTCTAACGTCGCGCTCTCTCTTCTTCCCTTTTGTCTCCCTTCCCAAAGGAGAGAGCCGGAGTCGAACCCCCACAGACAGTGGCTTTATGAGCAAAAAAAGTAGGGGCAGAACAAAAATCCGAAACACCACCTAGCGGCAAAACGGGCAATTTTTTTTTATCAGGGATGATTTCAATGTTTGTTTCTGTCTTTACATGGTCCAAAATACTGCTTAAGCGTCATACAGCTATTGGGTGTGATATGGTCTGAATATATTTTAAAAAATAAGATTTGTGAGGTTGCAGTGCGAAAAACTACATCTTATTATAAAGAGGAAAAACAATACTGATGGGGTTTTAAGCACAATCTAATCATAAAAGACTGAAAAGATATTTAATAAGAAACATAACTATATCAACCTTAAAGCCCAAATCCACCCCAAAAATAACTTACTTTCAATAGAACCAGAAAAATCAGACAAACCAATCAAAAAAAGTTTGAGCAAATCGGATAACTAATAAGAAAGTTATGAATTTTTAATGACATGAAAAACTTTAAAATCACTACACAAATTGGCAACTCACTCATGAGTCTGTGACTTATGGTCCTCACTATCCACTAATCAAGTTTTGGGGATAAAAAGGGAAATTAATGGGATTAAACTATATAAAGCAATTGATAAGTAGTGAGGACATGACGTCACAAACTGATTACCAAATTGGCAATTTGTGTAGTGATTTCCATTGTTTTTTAGTTTTACATACTTTTTCAAAAATTCATAACTTTCTTATTAATTATCCGATTTTGCTCAAAGTTTTTTTGATTGGTTTGTCTGATTTTTCTGGTTCTATTAAAGGCAAGTTATTGTTGGAGTGGACTTAGGCTTTATATGCGAGCGAACTTTGAGCGAAATTAATGGAAAAACTGCAGCTCTTAGTTGCTTTAAATTATGAGCACATTTTATGGTGAAAGGAAAAAGGGGCACTTATCCAAAAGGGAAAATGGGACTTATTAGAAAAGAAAAGGAGCACGTGTCAAAGTAAAAAGGGGAATTATCAGATGTGAAAATGGGGCACTTCTCGCACCTGATAAGGGGCACTCACAAGAGATATAAAAAGGGTACTTATGGGAACGAAAAGGGGGCACTTATCATAAAGGAGAATTAGGGGCAATTATTAGAAGGAAAATGGCACTAATTAAGAATGATAATTAGGGGGCACGTGTCAAACTAGCAGGGGCAATTATTACAAAGTTAAAGGGGGCACTCTCTCAAATTTGAATAAGGGCACTCACCGGAGATGAAAACGGGCACTTATAATAATAAAACGAGGCACTTGTCAAAATATAAGGGACACCTCTCAGATTTGAAAAAGAGGCAATTATAAGAGGTGAATGGGCACTTATCAGAGGTGGTAAGGGGCACTTCTTGTACCTAAAAAGGGGCACTCACCTGAGATGAATAGGGGCACTTGTGAAATAAGAAAGGGGCACTTATTACAAAGAAAAATTGGCACTTGTCGTAGAAGATTAGGGGGGACACGTGTCAAAACAAAAGAGGACACTTATCAGAGGTGATAAGGGCACTCATCAAAGATAAAAAGAGGCACTTATTTGAAGAGGAAGATCGAGGCACTTATTACAAAAGAAAAGAGCATCTGTTAAAGTAAAATGGGCACCTCTCAGATTTGAATAGGGCAGTTATCAGGGGTAAAGGGGCACATATCAGAGCCTTGGTAAGTTGCACTTAAGAATGTAGAATGGGCACCTATTTGAAATTTCAAAAAAGAGGCGCTTATCTGAAGTAAAAGGGGCACTTTATGGCCTTTTTTCCGACTATAAATTTGGGAATTTGTCATTTTCCAACAAACACTTTAAAAAAGTATAATTTACAAAAAAGTTAGAAAAACCCTGGAAAATCTTGTCATTTCAACATTATTTTTGTAAATTACTTGTATCGAATTAGAAAAATAACACGTTTGAATTTTATTGGGGGGGGGCAACTGCCCTCTCCCCCAGTCCCATCAGTACGCCAGTGCCCACAGATCCGCCACTGATTTATTCATTATGCATGCATTACGCATAGCTTGAAGGTAACAGTTTAATTTAATAAAGAGTTACTTTAGGCTGGCGATTGCGCCACTCGACAGTGAATAAGTAGAAAAAGAAGAACTTGAAGAAGGAGAATATGGATGTTGGCCTACCTTATGAGATAAGAAACATGCGCTTTAAAAAAAAATCTTTCTATATTATGCTCCTCTCTTTTATTTTTAAAATCTCAATCACTGATCCATCATTTTTATTCGGATTTATTCCATTAGCTAAAAACTCTTCAGGAAAAAAAACCCAACACTAATGCAATTCTAGGGCATATTGTTTATGGGACACACCATTTCTTATTGTTTCCGTCTTCATAGGAACAAAATTACAATGCGAGTAAGCCAGAATCACACGATTGTTTGTAAAATTTCAAAAGTTTTGAGGGTTCTTAGCGGCGATATCCATGGAATAATGTATCATAAATTGAGATGAATAAACGTGATTGTGATTCGAGCAAGTGAAGTGGCTTAAAACCTTTTTTTGTGCCATTGAATGCCACGAAAATGTTTATTCTCTATTAAATATGACATAGGATTTCCAATTAATGAAGGTTATGACAGAGTGTAATATTCCCTATATAGCGCATATATTGTCAATATATTGATAATTCTGTATTCATGTCAACTGTTTTTTTTAAACAAACAAACAAAAATTCCATCCAACTACCCCGATTTTCTTTAAATGATAATGTAGTATTCTGGTAATTCGAGAGAAGGGGGAGGGTAGTTGTCAGGAAGAATGCACTACCAGAACACAATGACACGACTCGGAAGTTGTAGGAAATGAGCGGAATTTTATTTTCCACCTGAGCTAATCTGCATAAAGTTCGACAAAGAAGAAAAACCTCTGCAAAAGCAGAAAAGAAAACAAAAGAAAGAACATCAGTAACTACATGTTCAAAACCCCTTCATGTAACAATTTAGAGTCAACAATAAATGTATATCACTTAAAAACCAAGTTAATGATACTCCAATATTCATCGAGTGAGTAATTATATGTAAAAGAAGAAAAATGCAATTCCCATCATTCCAAAATATTCCACTTAGCTATTAGGTAAAATGTGATGAATCGATTTCTTCACTGAAATATATGAATACAGGTCACAAAAATATGAAAGCATCAACTTTAAGATCAACATCAGAATAATCCCCTGAAATATGCATAGTCATGGATTTTCTGTCTAATTAATCTATGTTGACTGCCTACCTATGATTCATTATAGGCATAGCACATTGTTATCAACACCTAAAGCAGAAGTAATATAACAAACAATGTTCATGTTCATAAACCATTTATCACGCTCTACCATTCTGACTCACCCAACTAGGACTGCTAATCAACTATTTGTTGCTACGAAGACAACCAATGGTACCAGCTTCCTCTACTCAACGCTGGAATCTAAAACAAAAACAATATCACTACTTGCCATGAATAACTAGTTAACTATACCCTCGAATTGTTATTATCAAAACATTATAATGCGATAATCTAATCGTAACAATTTAAATCCTATTTATGATCGTAAAAATACATCAATTATATCAATACGCAGATGAATAATGCATCTATACCGTACTAAAATTGTCACTCTTCGTTATAGAATAACTGAACCAATTAATTAAAAGACTCAACCAAATGAAATAAATGAATCAAACATTAAGTAAAATGACAATTACTTCAACTTCCAACATTAAGTATTAAGAATTAAGACTAAGACTAAGAGATATAGAAATATAAACAAATGCTTTAATTGTCATACCTCCAAAAAGCACCAGAACTATTTCTAAATCCGAATCCTGGTCAATCAGTCACCTCGACAACTGTTGAACCCAGGGGTGTCGATTTGTATCCGTGGTTGGGGGGGATGATAGGTGCCAAAAGCACTATTTTGAGCACTATTTTTTTTCAAAAACTATAACCAGTCTTAGAAGGTGCATTATTATTGGAAGGGTGTTATAAACAAAAAGTCCCAAATTTCATTCAATCTTTTTGTTTCTTGTTTTTCTTTTCACTTTCCTTTTAAGCCCTGTCAATAATGTAACATTGATTATTTACTCGATTTTAATTAGTTTTTGAAGAACTCCTAGGTGAAAGAAATCATAACTATTCTTGAATATTATTACTTGTTTTAGAACATGTTGGGCCTGTCTCACATTGCCTTCCATCATTCCATGGCAATTTTCCATGTTTCTTTCAGCTTATTTCTCACTTCTTTTCCATCCACTCAACTAATTCCTGATCATGCATTAACCTCATACCTACCATCACCCATGCCTAAGCTTTTTAGGGAGGGGGATCCCGTAAAGTAATTTTGACATTGTAAGAAATAAACATGAGCAATATTTCATCGCAGGTTACTTTAAAGTCAACCTCTTTTTCATTGCCCATTCACATCAGTTCCCTGAAAGAAATGATGGAATATATATGTCCCTCTTTCTCTTGTCTTTCTTCCTTTTCTCTTCCCCTTCCTTTTTCTTCTGCCCGTTTCTTCCCCTTTTCCCTTTTTCCCAGGTAGCAAGCCCATATGGGGATGATCTGGGTCACTTGTGCCATCTGGGCTATTAAATGGAACCCATATATGTATCCCATATGGGGCCAATATTTAGTAACCCATATGGGATCTATGCGAGCCAGCCCTTATGGGTTCCAGATGGGAATGAGCTGGGCGTACACATATTGGTAGAATATGAATATGCCCATATGGGTAACACATGGGGAAAATCTGGGTTAACCCACATGGGATATATCTGGGTTAACCAATATGGGTACCAGATGGGATTAAGCTGGGCATACCCATTTGGGCCCAGTTTGGTATGGGTCCCATCTGGGTCCCATCTGTCTTATATGGGTCCCATATGGGTCCCATATCTTCTTGGGTGCAGATGCCTTAGGGCCCCAGATGGTTTTCCATATGGGGCCCATGTTTCAAAGAATATGGGATCCATGTGGGTCCCACATGGGCTTGCTACCTGGGTTATTATCCTCTCTGTCTCTCATTATCTCTCTCTCCCACTCTCTACTTCTTTTTGCACTTTTGCGCGCTTAACATTTAGCTCGTTGCTTTTTAACGCTGCGGCTTTGCATTTGGCGCACTGCATTTCTATGATGCTGTTGATTGAATAAATTGAATAAATTAATCAGTTCCTGATGAAGCCATATGAGCGAGAATTCAATTTATTCTTGTCTCATATACGGTTGTCTCATTTACTTCGTTTTCTATTTATATATGTATGTATTATGAAAATGAGATAGCAAAATGTGTATATTGATGGTCATCTTGCGAGTAATAACCATTAACTATCGGGCTCTCATCGTTAATTTTCTCTTCATTTTTTTGTTTTTGATGGTGAATTATTGGGGGATGATTGTACAGGCCATCCCCCCCACCTGAAATATTGGGGGGATATATCCCCCCCATCCCCCCCGTGATCGACACCCCTGACTTGAACCCCTAGCTCCATCCACGAAAGGAACTCCTATTAATTAAATGAATAATACACCATATCTCCTAATAAACTCTACTCTCTAGTAATACTATGATATAATTTATATCCAGCACCAACACCAATCTACTGAAATAAGTAGACTCCTATGTCTGACTAACTGCCCCATAAACCTTTCCCATGGAGGCTGCCATTTTGTTTGTTTACAATTGAGTAACCCCCCTCTCGTTTGAGAACATTGCTTACACAGCACAACACAATCTTGACTGACCTTTAGTTTACCCAAATATCTCTAATCAATCCACTCCAAACTTTCCTCAGTGCACTAAACTCCAGCTACAGTATTCAATACCATAACTAATACATGTAATAACGCTTAAGTAACTATACAAGTACATGTAAATGAGTTTATACTCTCATCAACATTAAAAATAAACATAAATACCCTGTCTTACAAAGTTTACAAAGCCACTAGAACAAAGACTCATGGTCATGCACGTGCAAGGCAGCTCCACTCTAGACTGAATAGATGCAAACACACCTCCTACACACACTATGTACATTGTGTATTATGTACTAGGCTACAGTATGTCCTCATGACCTCTAAACAGTGATGCGATCCCTTCACTATGATTACATCATTTTCCTTCATTCTTCCTACTTAATATCAATATTAACATGACTATATTCCTTATCCTACACAATAACAAAAATCAATTAACATACCTCGATAAAATTATGAAATGTTCTGGATACTCTACTGCAAAACTCTGACTGTCAATCTCCTCTCCTCACTGAGTTGGTTGAACAATGACCTAAACTTTCTGTAGACACATGGAAGTTTCTTCCCAAACTGCCTAATCACTCTGTTAATATCCTTCCGCCTATAAATGAATTATCTAGTCCTTGTCCAACTTGTATAATTATAACAAAAGATATGTTTAATAAACATGCAATCAATGACCTACATTTCCATTCACAATCCAGATTCAGTATAATATAACTATCTCAATTTGAACTATTTAGTCTGTGGAATTTGAATATGCGTAATGAGGCAAAATACACAGGCCCCTCTCTGTCTAGTCTAGGGTAACCTTAAAGTTTACTCACTATACCACAATAAGGTTTTATTTTGAAAGTGAAAAAGAAAACACAATTGGAATGAAAAACCGTGCGTCTATCACCATTTTACATGTTTCTGTCAATAAATGCTGTCGATACTAGTTTATTTCTACCTTACACTTACACATACACTTTGATATTACCAGGGATAGTCTCACTTTCCTGGTAGTGGTTATATTATATACAAACATTTCAAAGAATATGGCCTACATGGATGTCTAACAAAAGGCTGCTCATTTTAAGGAAAAACTGAAGCCATTGAAAAAAATAATTGACAGTTTATGACTTGCCACATTTTTTAGACCACTATGTCACACTTACATCATTCATTAAAACTACACCATAAACATCAATGATATATCCCTGATTTCATTAACTGATAATTTTTCATTCTTCTGCATGAAACTATAATTCCACAAAACTATGAACACATACACAAATATCTTTAAGATGATATATATTATGTATGTAGATAAGGCATAGAAAATTATTTGAAGTATCAACTGTTTAACTTAGAAATACCAAACTCAGCAAAAAATATATATATATTTAGTGGTACAAGAGAAGTAGGATCCCTCCTATAAACCTGTACAATCAGAGGCTGTTGGACACTTACATGTGTTAACCATTTTATACCAGTTTTTCTTTCCTTCCTTTCTTTTTTTACCTGTACAATTCATAAAATTTAACTTAAATAAATAAGTTGTGCGGAATCAGCCGATAACAGTTGCACACAGGTAAGAACAAGCAAACAGATTCGTTGTCAGAAATATACTTATTGTACTTTATATTATTGTTATCGAAAAACTGTGTACTTACATGAATGCAGAAGAAAATCAAATCAAATCAAAATCAAATAATTACTATTTCACCAACATCCCATTAAAACGTGTGCTAATTTCAATACCCTGTACATGTTTTGATGGGATGTCGGCGGACTTGTACTTATGACAGTTTCCTGAAACACTACCCTGGGCACTGATACGTACAAACGTATCCTCACCATACAGACAAACTTTTACATCCTTTTAATTCTTAATATCCAGAACATCAATGATTGCATCACGTAGAAAGTAATATTCCTCTTTATAGTTATACACTTGGGCACTGATGCGTACACACATATCCTTACCAGCACCAGTCACAGAAACAGCGACACTATGCTTTTTCAAAATCTCATAACATAAATCAGTATTGGTCTTATATAGGGCTCGCTTGGGAGTAGGCGGTAGTACGATGTGACGCATGAATGGCGCCCCCAACTCCTCATCCCGTTTAACCCAGGTTGTGTTCCATGCCTTGGCCAACATCTCAGCTGCCCATTGGACAAGCTCAGAGTTGTAGGCTGTGATCCTCTCCTAATAAATGGAAAAAGAAAGCAAAAAGAGAGAGAGAGAGGGGGAAAAGTGAGAGGAAGAGAGAGAATCAAGATAATTAGGAAAACAAATGAAAAAAGGGGAAGACAAAAAAAGAAAAGCGGGTGAGATAAAAACATGACATGAATTCATTGATATTGCAATTACTATTATGATACCAATAATTCATTTTTGTATCGCATGATATGTACAATGTCACTTGAATTTCCCAAAGTGTTTGAATATTACCTTAGGACTGGCTTGCTCTGAAAAAATAAGAATCTAAACAACCACTATCCTCCTGATTTAGGTTCTAAATAACAATAAGAATATTAACAACCGGAATATTAGTGCATTTAACTCTTCTAGTCAGAATAAAAGCCGAATCGGCTTCAAATCGTAGACATTCACAGTATACTGGGTCTGACGTCAATTACGATTTTGAGCCGATTTAGCCTTTCCCTCTCCAAGGAAGCATGAAATCCCTTTAAATTTAGATTTCATTCACCATGACTATTCAGATCCTCTGTCATTAAGATTTTATATGTTTGAATGTTCATATATAAAATTCTTTGAACATTGGATCATAGTCAGATCGTGTAGTGTGCGCCGGGCATTAAACCAAGGTCAGCCCCAGGTGACTGTAAACGCGGAACACATCCTCTAACTCTCACACTCAAACTCACCAATCCACCAAGGTAATGAAGATAGTTAATGGCATGCTTGGCGGTGAAGTAAGGGATCCCATCCCTAGTCCCGATGTCATGGAAGCGTTCTTGAAGATTCTCGTCGAATGCGTAATTAGAGGTGATAGCAGTACGGATCCAACTCTGATGCTTGGGATGTACATACAACAAGGCACAGCCTCTAGGGGTATTAAGCCACTTGTGCAGGTTGCCTAGAAAGTTTGAGATGGCAAAATAGCAATAATTTTGACAATTGAAAAAATTAATGTTATGTTTGAGCGACCATCAGAGGACACTGGTGCTATACAAGAAGCCATCATCATCATCATCTAGAAACCAAGTCTGAAAAGATATGCCAGTGTCAAAAGTCTATTTTTACTTTAGGATATACATAGTATAGCTAGGTCCAATAAAAGTTCCTTGTGGCACATCAACATTGTCCATAAAGGACTGCAAGGCTTAAAATACATACTCAAAAACATAATGATCATTTAACCATACAAATTACATCCAACTATGTCCCGGTATGACAAAATTTTGGGGCTTCTCCAGAGTAAGTACAAAATAGCATACTTCTTGGGGTTTTTATATTTATATTTTCTTCCATTTATTGTTCATTTGCGAAACTGTAAACTGTTTATGTTTAATTGTTAAACAGGCAGTTACAAGTGTTAAGTCAGCCTTAAAATCATAAGCTTCCATAATCATAACGATAAGAAAGAACATTAATGCTTCATAAAAATAAGTTATAAATCATTCATAAGTATCACTGCCAGTGTCACAAGTTTAATTACGGTACCTGCACCTTTAATTACAATGATCCTCATGTAAAGATATCATCATGTGGTTCTACAACATATGCTCTAGTTTCGATTGGTTTACAGTCAATTTCATAAACTAACCAAATTTATTAACTCATCTCAGGACCAAACACTATATGGTAAAAGCCAATATTTTTGCGGATAAAGGGTTCCAGGACAAATTTGAGAGTTAATAAGTATCACTCTATTTAGTAGATCATGAACTTATTACCGAATATCACAATCATCATAATATAAGAACTACTTTGGGAGAAATAAATAAACATAATTCATTGTGTCCCATTACAATCAGTGTGGGCTCAAAACAGTGCCGCACGACAGCTTGTGCTTTCATGTATAGACACTTTGTGCGAAATGCAACAGAGCTTACTTTAGTGACTTCGACATGCGACATTACTTGCTGGAAATATTTTTGTATATTGTTAAATTCGCAATCAATGAGCGATTCACAACATTTGGGAAAAATAATTTAAAAAATAAAAAATTCTGCTTTATTAAACAGTACCCAAAATTAAACCTAAACTAAAATCCAAATGTAACCCTTATCCTCACTGTCTCTTTTGAGTTGAGTTTGAGTTTTGAGTTTGAAGTTTATTATCCAAACAAAAAGTACATCAATATAACACTAAATCAAATGTGAATGTTGAACATTGAAAAGGATAAATGGGACCAGAAAATAGCATTACCGGTAAATGCTGATCGTGTCTGGTACCACTAACACATAAAAGTATCACAACAATGAATGAGAATTCGGAACTAACACCAAAAGCAAATGTTGCTAGCAAAATTGTTACACCTTACCATAGTAGAAGTCCGCCCCAAGTTCCTCCAGTCGAAGTGGGAGCTGTCCCGGAGCATGAGCCCCATCGATAACTACCATCACATCACGGCTGTGACAGACCTCAATCAGTTCCTTGATTGGCAACACGATGGCCGAGAAGGACGCAACGTGGTCCAGCATGGCGATCTTGATCCTGGGGTTCTCATCGAGGGCACGGGTGTGAAGATCGATGATCTCCTTGGCCGTCGTCTGGAATGGGATCTCAATAGAGACAATGCTGACATCTGATAGGTACATGAAAGGTTTGATAGGTACATGAAAAGTTTGATAGGCACACAAAAAGTTTCCTTTGTCATCAATAGGTCACCTGAATCACCTGTGCATAAAATATATGGCTTCATAATTTTATTTTTAAAGATTACTAAAAAATGAGCAGCCTTATCTTCATGCTTTGCAAAGTAATCATATCATATTGGGAGGAGGGGGTGGTGAAATATTTGGTTATCAATGAAAGTATCTGTCACTGCACTGTCAAAAATAGTGGGTTTGTTGAGGTGATTCCTTGGTTAGTACTTTACTAAATGTAGGTGGGTCTAGAAAGTAAGAAAGCTCCACATATTTTTGCTTGAGGTTCAGGCAGTTTATTCTTGCCATTGTCTGATCCTTAGCAGTTCGTAATGGCATTTGTGACCAAGGCTTTAGGCTGTGCAGGCTAGTGATCAAGTGTCACATACCAGTATCTCATGTATATTACATACAACAGTGAATGTGTGCCTAGCTAATTAACTCATTGAATACATCACACACTCTGTGTGCCGAGAGTATTGAAGAGTGCTTTCTGCATGAATGCTTCATAATGAATATACATGACTGTTTCATAATGAGCGCATTAATTATGTTCAAATTAGGAATGCTGTATATAACCTCATGTCATAACATTACATCTCCCTTTCTTCAAAAGAAAGAATAAAAGTTTATACTCTAAACAGTTAAAAAAACTTTTTAACTACAAATTTCAGTTTGCTTTTGAACTAGAAATTTTGAAGCTGGCACAATGTCAACTGCCCTAACATGCATGTAGTTTTCATGCTGAGTCTTTATACTTGCAAGGAATAACAACTGTGCCATACTGTCCAATCAGCGTTTCATTGTAAGCTGAGAGGATTGTGCCTGCATTTGGTAGATTCCATGGAAAACCTTGACGGTCAAGCTGCTCCAGATACATGTTCCTGAAAGTTCTAAGTGGTAGTGTATTTGCTTCTGCCCCTGTATCAACTTGTACTTTCAGGTCATGGACACCTGGTTCGTCTTCCAATTTAATGTCCAAGTGTGCAATAGCGTCATTCCTCTTCACGAAGTCAATGACAATCGTGTCAAAATGAAACACTCCAAACAGGCTTTTACAAAGGTTTCAAAGTTTACCCAGTTTTCTTAAACCTTGTGTCAAATGATGCGCAGGACTTGAATTAATTGGTGTAATTAATGACACTGAGAAATGCGATCTTCATGCCTTACAAATTTATCATAAAATTGTTGGAGGGGGCATCATTGCCCCCACTCTTATTCTTAACTTCTTTCTATTGTACATGAAAAGGAAGGCAAATGCACATGTACAGTATACAGTCTATAAAATGGGCAAGATTGTTGTCCAAAGTTGAAACATATCAAATTTCATGACTACATCTATTTTTAATAGTACTACCTACTGCATATGAATTAATGAGTTGAATTTGAAAGTGTTACCTTGATTGAGAGTGGTAACAAATTTCAGTGTATTCCGCACAGCCCCAAAGGTATGATTTGTCACCAAGACCTGGTCACCAGCACTGAACTTGAAGGATTTCACTATGCTGTTTGTTGCTGAAATATTGACAAGAAAGAATCGTAAAATCACAAATGTTGTGCCACCCACATGTAGCAAGCCAGAAACAATTAATAGACCTTTGCAGTTCACACTTCATAAATGTAAAGTATGTAACTATATAATTATTAACCCTATCAGGAAAGGATTTATTTTTAGGGCAAAATTGATCACATATTGCTTTTCAAATTGGCAAAAATAATATTTCTCTTTCATTGCTACATTGTTAAAATAAAATGAAATGCCTCTGAAAACAATATGCATGGGTGAGAATGTTGTCGAAAGCTGGAAAAAATTGGAAATGTTGATGAAAAAACAATGATTTTGGATAGCTCAACATGTTGCCAATTAAAGGAATTTGAAGATCGTTTTCCTTTTAAAATTCTTGGCATCAAACTCATATAGTCGTGACACGAAAATGGATGGAGTGTGTGCAGTGATGTTCGCCCTTTCTACTCTTGCACCTGGCAGATTTGTTAACGCTCTGAATAAAAAGTTTTTGAGCCAAAACCACAAAATGTGGACGGATAGTTGCAAAAGAGTTAAACCAGGGCCCCGTCTTACAAAGAGTTACGATTGATCCAAATCAATCGCAAGTCCTCCAATCAATCGCAAGTTTGCAGTCTCCCATCTCCTAAGTACATAGTTGCGATTGATATCAACTCTTTGTAAGACAGGCCCAGGGGGTATTCTGTATTATAGCACAAAGAATTAGTGAGAATTTGAAACATTTGGAGAAATGCAGTAGCTAATTGCTATAATAAGCATGTTTCTTTTGTATTTGTTGAGCTCTTATGTTACGTTCTTAAAATATTATTCATTTTGTTACACCCTGCCTATTGTGTGGTTAAGCAGTAATGTTCATAACCACAGAGAGGACCTGGGTTTTTGTGTCGCATCTGTATTGTAATTTAATTTGATTTTCATGTACATTGTGAAAACAAAGTATGACTAAATAAAGATGATCAATATAATAGTACCGTAAATTTCCGTGTATAAGACACACTTTTTTGCCGCCGAAAAAAAATTGAAAGTCAGGGGTGCGTCTTATACACAGGTACAAATTTTTTTGTTTCGATTTATGCCCCTCCAACTGGCACTATGCCTGGCAATGTCTCCCAGCTCAGTAATCGGTGTGTTGACTCACCACTCGGAAACTAGAACAACACTCAAATTTGTCTGTCATCTTGGTTTGAAAGTAATCTTTCTAATAGATCTCAATATGTAGTTTATAATAATAATTCCTCCAATTTTTCTTCTATTACACGCGGCTTACCACAAGGTTCTATCCTAGGTCCTCTACTGTTTTTAATTTACATTAATGATCTTACACATTCTTCTAAAAAACGACACTGTTACTATTATTTGTGACAAGTTCACAAGCACAAATCGGCGCCTTCAACTGCACCTTGCAGTTAAATGAAAGTCCTTCCCCGCGTGGGTTTTTTAACACAGTGTCGGCAAAAAAAAAAAACTTATACACAGGTGCCTCTTATACACGGAGATTTACGGTATACCTTTCCCTTACTTTTTGGTAAAATACAGCCTTTATAGGTTGTACTTCTTCAATAAACATTGTCCTTGGAATAGATTATTACAACTTTCATGTTTAACCTAGCATCGATTCATCTACATGTACCTTAAAGAGCATGTAAATGAATATAAACCAACTAAATTGGAGAGCAAATCCTTTTAAAAAAAGAACAGTCAACAAACATGTGATTGGCAATGATGTGGTTTCAATGTGTGGTGTATTGGCAAGATAACTAATCAAAATTCATTATAAGAAGTATATCAAATGAAT
Organism: Mesocentrotus franciscanus; assembly: GCA_037976565.1. NCBI lineage: Eukaryota > Metazoa > Echinodermata > Echinoidea > Camarodonta > Strongylocentrotidae > Mesocentrotus > Mesocentrotus franciscanus. The sequence goes on from CP137679.1 coordinate 13,748,316, forward strand.
GGGAATTTGTTGAAATTTCAAACAACATTTTTCATCATTTTCCTTTACATACACTGTCAAACAATCATTCTGATTTCCAGTTTAATTTCAAAGTTTTGGGGATAAATCTCCAAATTCCATGAGATTCATTTTCACTTGAAACTGAAATAAGAGCACATTTACAATGTAGGAGTAAGTATATGTCATTTATCTCCTAAAATAATATAAAAGAGGACAGCAATGCATGGGCTCTATGAGCCAGTTTGTAGATACAATCTGCGCACAGGCAGGATAAAGGTCATTTGTACAACATTGTAGAAAACCACCGATACTGATACTGGAAACATGCTCATGAAAGCTATGTAATCATTATTGATTTAAGCACCAACGGTTCATTCTATGGAACACAGGTGCAGGTATTCTTCTCAAGATGGCAAACAAATGGTATTCATGAAGCACCGTCATAACGGTTGCAGTGATTACTTGTTTTCATAAATGCTCAAAGTCGGACTCTCTGGCCCAAATTCACAAAGGAGGTTAGTCGACAAACCTAGGTTTATGTGCATCATATGACGCGTTTCGACGCGTTTCAGACCAAGGTTTGTCTGAACCTTGGTCTGAAACGCATCGAAACAAACCTAGGTTTGTCGACAAACCTTTGTGAATTCGGGCCTCCCTGTTTGTATGATCTTGGGATGTTGTACCATGTGCCAACTACGAACTGGTCAGTTCATACTAACCAGTTGTGACATTTTCAACTAAGACCAGATTCTCCGGCTTCGCGCACACAAACTCGGCAACGTTCTTGACAGCATCCCTGTACATGGACAGTTGACGGTGGCGACACCAAATCGCGGGGTTGGATTCCCGTTCATCCACCATACTGAAAAATATAAAGCATCATAATGTAATTATTTTGCCTATGACTATATACCCTCCAGTCCTCTAGAACGGGGTAACCTCGCTAGTATAAGGACCGCTATTTATAACGTGCAACTTCCTATACGTGAAGGACCACTATTCATAAAACGGAAAGGGGGTCACTTTTCATAAAGGCATAAGGACCGTTATTCATAATGTGAGATGAGGGTCACTTTTCATAATTCACATTGAGGGGCATTTCTTATAAGGACCGCTATTCATAATACGAAATGAGGGTCGCTATTCATAAACATGAAGGGGTGATATTCATAATTTATATTTGGGGTCACTTACCGTCACTACTCATGAGGACCGCTATTTATGAACCGAAATGAGGGTCGCTATTCATAATACGAGAAGAGGGTGAATAGCGACTCTCTTCTCGTATTATGAATAGGGACCCCTATGAATAACGACCCAGATTTTGTATTATGAATAGCGACCCTCTTCTCATATTATGAATAGCGACCCTCTTCATCGATTATGAATAGCCGTCCTTACGAAAAATGACCCTCATGAATAATGACTCTTTTTTAAAATTATGAATAGCGGTCCTTAAGAATACTGGTCCTTATGAATGGTGGTCCTAATGAATAGCGGTCCTTGTGAATAGCGAGCGGACCCCTCTGGAACAGCATTTTACAGTTTTGTTTTTTTCAGGCATTAAAAAGTTTTGCGTCACACTAATACCAACTTCATCTCAGATCTCAGACTCTTATGCGTACATATAGGCGTACTGTACCGCGATTTTCATGTGGTGGCCAACACCCTTGCCCGAACAAGTCATGTCTGGTTTCTAAATTTTGCAAGCGAGCTAAAACATAACAAAAGAAACAGCTTTATTCTGGCAACAACAAACAATTAGCGAAAATAATATCGCTAGTGATATTCGTTTGTCTCGCAATGTATGGTCAATAAGGGATCTAAAAGATCACAACGTTTCGTGCACCGCTGCAACACTTCGTCAGGTAATAAATTCTGTGTGTGTGTATGTGTGTAATTGGGTTTTTACAGACGTGTATCAATCAGATATGATTATTTACGTCTTGGGACCGACCTTTAACGTCACCATCCGAAAGACGTTAAATCTAATGTAAGCAAGCGTGTTTTATACTCTACAGGAGGACCAGCGGTCAATTAATTCGATCAATAATTGGAACAATAATGCGCAAGGCCTATTGGCCGACGCACACAGTGCTCAACCAAGATCAGCAGGCCGCTTGTTTAATTGACCGCCGCACAGTGGGCCAGGGAGGAACCAAAGTGCGCTTAATTTTTGTTTAATGTTGTTCTTGCCCAGTTGAAAGATAATACATTGAAAAATACCTCAGTAAAATATTTAATTCCGGTATGCACAATAAGGGTATAAATTTACTCCTTCAAACAACAAAATTTTACATCACAGTTTTAGTGCAAAAGTGACTTATTTTATATTAAGTCTTTCAATTTTAACATGAAGTTTTTAAGTTATTGATATGAAATTTCTTTCACATGTTCCTGATATTCATTTCACTGCATGAAAGGGTTAAAAATGGATAGAAACACAATCTTCATAATATATTTTAGGGTAATTCATTGAAAAATGGACTAATTATCCATGTTTTTTATAAATCCAGAGGAAATGTTTGGATTTCCAGGGATTTTCGCTTTAATTTTATTTTATATTGAAAAGGAATAGTAGCTCGGGTAATTGTCGGTATAAGTACAATTTAAATGGTCGTTCTTAATCTATGTCACGTACAGAATTTAGTAAAGTTTTCTTATTGAGTAAAGCTATATTAAGATGTAAGAATAATATTGTGCACCCTTTTTACGTAGCTGCATTATATAGAAGTCAGATTTTTATGTATAGTTTTGTGACAGTATGGCGTAGCTACTTTGATCCGGGAGTTTCGATCTGGGAGTATCAAGCTGGGAAGGGGGCTGTGTAACGAAATGGCACTTTAAGCAAGCCCTCTTTCGAGGGTAAAAGTGTTGAGCCCTTGTAAATGTACTCCCCCCCCCATTTTTGTTGTTGAATTGAACACCCCTCACAAAACATAGAACAACCCAGCCCCAAATGGGAGATAAGGAATTGGTAGCTGCTGAGCTGGCATCACATTGTTTTAGCTGATGCTACACCCAACAGTTCATTGACTTCGCTCTCATTTGGCATCGGCATCGGCAAATTCGTAGCATGGCTGGGGCCCATCTCCATCACTGCAATATTCTCACGCGTGATGGAAACCTTCATCTGTAGATGGGTTACTCGCGACCTCTCACCTGTTATTGACCAGAAGCAGTTTGGTAACGTTGTTGGCAGCTCCACGTCACATTACCTCATCAGCCTTCTTGATACAATCGGAAAGAATCTAGACAGACCTGGCCACTGTGCATCTTTGTGCGTGATCGACTTCACAAAGGCGTTTGATAACGTGAATCACAATGTTGTCATTGGAAAGTTAATCAACTGCGGAGTACAACCTGCACTGGTACCGGCGATTTGTAGTTTTTTAAATGAGCGCAAACAGGCAGTTAGAGTTGGTTCAAGCATATCTTGTGATCTGGGAGTTACATGCGGAGTCCCCCAGGGCACAAAATTAGGTCCCGTGATTTTTCTCGTCATGATTAATGATGCGTTGAGTGAATTCAACCACAGGTGGAAATATGTGGATGACCTCAGCATAGTAGAAATCCGCCGAGCGAATGAGCCCTCTACTGTCCAACTTCAACTTGATAGTCTTGTCCAGTGGTGTGAGTCTAATGACATGAAGCCTAACCCTACTAAATGTTGTGTCATGAATATCTCGTTTGTAAAGCAAGTGCAGTTTCCTAGGCTCCAAGTCGCTGATACCAGCTTATCCGTGGTCGACCACCTCACGTTACTTGGTGTCCATCTTCAAGCCGACTTGAAGTGGGACACCAATGTTTCAGCGCTGGTTTCGAAGGCTAGCAGACGTCTCTACATCGTATACCGCCTCAGAAAATGTAGACTCCAGAGCTCTGATTTGGTTGCTATTTATGCTATGTACATCAGACCTGTACTTGAGTACGCATCACCTGTCTGGTCCTCGTCACTGACCACTGCTCAATCCAATGACATTGAACGTGTGCAGAAAGGGTCTGTCGAGTCATCCTTGGAGGGTATGACTCTTACCGCGGTGCTTTGGATCACCTCCATCTTGATTCTCTCCACTCACGGCGAGAAGGTCTTCTCCTCTCTTTTGCACGTAACCTTCTCACGTCAGCTCGCCATCGTGACTTTCTTCCAAAGTCCCGACGTTCACTTTCTGGAAGGCAGTTACGCAACTCACATCTTTTCCATGAACCAAAATGCAGGACCACAAGATATTACAATTCTAGTATCCCATCAATTGTTCGATTACTAAATAGGAATCCCGACCTCCTCATATAGGTCTAGCTATTTCATCCTAAACCTCTATTGGAATTTGTATGTAGTTCTATGAATATAGTTTTGATAAATATGATTTTAATAAATAGAATTTTGATAAAATGTAGTTTTTAAGAATTTTATTTTGAGAAAAGAAAGGTAATTTTTAGAGATATAATTTAGTTGAATGCAATTTTGATAAGTGTAATTTCTATATGTGCAAGTTGGTTTTTTATATCAGGTATTGTATGTTTAAAACAATGATTAATAATTACATTTTTCGAATCATCTCTTTATCATGTAATGTAGACCCCATTACTTGAACAGTTAGCCTTTTATTTCACTAATCAATGATCGGCCTTTAAACTCATTAAGAAACCATGTGAGACTGGATGTTTGCGATCTTACCCTTCAATCTCCTATCTTTTTATTTATACAAAATTGATCCGATAAATTATTATAAAAGATATTCTCATTGCCAATCTATGCAACTCAGAAGAACAACGTATATTATCTAACTTTTTAAATTTAACTTTGATAAATGCAAGTTGATCAATGCAATAATTATTAATGTTATTTCAATAAATGTAATTTTATGTTTTCAAGTCGGGTTTTACATCACGTATTCATAAAGATCATAAATAACAATATTTAATAATTGTATTTTATCGATTTATTTCTGATATATATATGTAAATGTTACATTTTAATCATTTAGTTTCAATTTTTAATGATCAATAATAATTTTTCTCTTAATACATTATCAAGATGTCCTGCACCGACTCCAAACTGTATATCTGACCTTAAACCCTTTGATTTTCTATTATTTCATATCCAAGTATGCAAACCGAACTGAATATTATTATTATTATCATTATTTATGATTTATGTACTATGTATTGTTTATATCTGGATTCATTTAAAACTGTTAAAGCATAATATGATATCTATGTCTATGGAATTGTTTTTACCTTGTAAATTCACTTGCATCAGCCTCCAGCTGTATTGTTGAATATTCGAATAAAACCTTATCAAATCAAATCAAATCAAATCATTTTGTCCATGTTTAGGTAAGAAATTCAACTCTTATTATATATATTCATTTTGTTACACTCTATAATATTGTTGTATTTTGTACTAAGATATTGATTTGTGATAATAGTAATTGTGTAGGTCTGTATGAGGAGATATTATAAGGTTGTTCAGAGAAAGTTGTGATGGCTTTGTTCATGTATAGTTCAAGCCCTAAGACAAAGGATGTGTGTAGACTATAGGTAGGGTTTGTTACATAACAGTGAACGCATGGCACTCTCATTTTGTGTGTGTGCGAATGCAGTGCACTGTGCCCTAGTTGAAACAAAGGAGTCACTCTTGCCTCTTGTTTGCTTAATGAGCTGTAATCTATGCAAAAGGGAGTAGAAGCCAGAACCCTGCTCTGGGATGATTATGTGGTGTTAGAGTACAGTGTATATAATGTTGTATAGAGGGAAGGCATATATTCTTCCAACTAGTGTTAAAATAGGGTATAGTGATAAAATAGGAGACCCGAGTAGAAAACATATAGACTTTGTTAATTTAGTTTTGTCTTGAGAAGTGGAGAGTACAGTTTTCTAATTGTTATGGCTTATGCCTATACAGATGTTAGAGAAAGTATATTGAATTCTCAAACATTAATTATTGCTTTTGTATTATAAGAGTAGACATATATAATTCAAACAGTATAAAACTGTTAATTACCATAACCACAATAATTCATGGTTTCATATAGTATTATATTATTATCAGTTATTGGTTTACTGATAATCGTTGTTATCAAAGATTAACTATATTCCAGTTTAGTTAGATCTTCATGTACATATATACCTATACATGTACATTTACCAGAAACGAAGTAGTTCATATAAATGTGTTAGATGAAACTGAGATAAGGACATGATCGCAGTTAGTCATAAATATAGTTTGGATATTGAAAGTATTTTATGGAGAACAATAGAAGATAAGATTATAAGGATTCAAAGTCAGATGCCAAATGTTCCAGTGCCAAAGTAAAACAGACCAAAGTATTAAAAATGCCTTGTTAAAATTGTCATACATGTACATTGTAATCCTTGTTCATTACATTGTAAATTCACATATTAGGTTGTTGTTGAACTATTGTATTTTTAATAAAGATGACATTGTTTTAGCTGATGCTACACCCAACAGTTCATTGACTTCGCTCTCATTTTGTCCATTTTTAGAATAACCCCTGGAACCCCGTAACAAAAGGACAACTATAATTCTATTTTGATTTACCCCATTTACCCTCAAACCTCCACTCTACCTACTCGTGTCCCTAATGGACATGAGCCCGAAGGGAAGGTAGGGTTAAACAACCTCTTTTAACTTCACTGACAAATTCCAGACAACGAAAGCCTGTTGCATATTTTGAGTAACCCTTTCCATGCCACACAGCCCTGCTCCCAGCAACATGTCATGGAAATATTGTAGTATAAGGAAGGGATGGGTTAAAACATATGAGTATAGTTGAAGAGACTTTAAGACCGAAGAAGGCTGTAATGAGGTCTAACCTAATTATGCTCGCAGGGCCATTTTTCACCCTGTTGTTTACATAAGATTAAGAGAGATAAGTTGAATTCGCTTAATACAGCTCCCTATGGGGAAAGTGATCCTTATCTTTTAATTATGTGTAATAGACGGAAGTCATTCTTCTGCAAGTCCAAGGTATTTCCATGCTTCGTGGGGAAAAGGAGCTTGCTTGAAAGGTATAAATAGGGTATAATTTTAGCTAAGAATAATCAGGTGCATGCAGACAGGAGGAGAACCGAGCCACACCAAAAATAATCACGGAGACTGAGAAGCCAGGCATCCCAACTATAGGTACAAGCTACTCGACCCATCTCGGGGATGAGGGTAGCCTATCCGATAGGCGTCGGGCTTTATGGCAAGTATACTTATCGCGTTATGGAGACTAACATCGGCGCGGGCGTCAGCCCGAGCGCCTATCATCACTGGTGAACTCATCATTATTCATATATGTTTATCGTATGTGTGACGAGTGTATTCGTATGCATGATTCATAAGACTAGCCTTATTTGGTGAGCGATCCCTTCTATTCAACCAATCAAATATCATGACGTCATGGTCTCATCGCTCATTGGCCTATTTTGGTCAATGCACATGAATATTAATGAAAGAGCTTTGCAGGGGGTTCGTAGATTTTCTACGAACGAAACAATGTACATAAAAGAAAATTAAACTTTTCGCATTCACCAGTGATGATAGGCGATCGGGCTGACGCCCGCGCCGATGTCAGTCTCCATAACGCGATTAGTATACTTGCCATAAAGCCCGACGCCTATCGGATAGGCTAGGATGAGGGGGGAGATGGGGGAGATGGCGGATCTGGAGGCAGCGGCCCAATCTAGTCAACACATACAGTGAAGCTACAGCTACACTTTGGTTCGGTATGCGATGCACAGGGAGGAGACCGCGGGGTACCTGGCTGCAGAGTAAATCTCGCAGTATCAGTTCCCTCGTTGTGTCTCTATAACAAAAACCTGTCATTTCTACCGCTTGGCCTCGGTGTATGCTAACTGTATACCCGTGTTGACGTTGACGTTGGTTGTCCCTGTCGCCGGTCATCCTCCCAGTCTCCGACCTCCCCCGTTAAGGGTACGCAGACCCCCCAAATCTCCAAAAAGGGTTAAGCCGGGGGTCCAAATAAACTTAGTAACTCCAGGGGGGCTACACCGTGGTTCAGTATAGGCAATGTACTGCAGGGAAGAGGGCGTGGGGTATCTGACTGCAGAGTAAATCTCGCACTATATCAGTTCCCTGTGTCTCGTACCTGGCATCCCTCCTTGCATGTGGCCTCGGTGTATATACCTCCATACAAAATTTGAAAGAAATCTGTTAAGAAATGATGCAGTTAGACCACACACTAGAGTGTACACAAGATATCTATCAAAATATGACCTTTGACCCTGTAGAAGACGGAACACTGGAGGCAGCATCAGCAAAATCTATAGGCTTGTAGATCATACCAAGATAGACCTTCGTTCAAAATTTGAACAAAATCCCTTGAGAAATGTGGCCTAATAGAGCGCACACAAACCACCCACAAAAATATCGGCTTTTACCCTATAGAAGACGGAACAATGGGGGCAGCATCACCAAAAGTTATAGGTGTTTAGATTATACCAAGATACACCTCCATACAAAATTTGAAAGAAATCCGTCAAGAAATGATGCAGTTAGAGCACATGCATAAAAGACATATGACCTTTGACCATAAAGGGGCAGGTCCAAGCTATTTGGATTGTGACGTACGGGACATTCAGAGACTTTAAACAAGAAATAACAACAGATGAAATTATTTACAGTATATGGCTATCTTTTGGTACGAGTCTGTCGCTATTATAGGCTAGTTCATTTGTGGAAAGTTTTAGTTCTGACCAATTCTTTAATTAATTTTTAATGTAATTAATGTGCTGCGTGACGTACGGCACGCAGCGTCCCATACGTCACGCAGCACATTAATAACATTAAAAATTAATTAAAAAATTGGTCAGAACTAAAAATTTCCACAAATGAACTAGCCCATAATAGCCACAGACTCATACCAAAAGATAGCCATATAAATAATTTCATCTGTTGTTATTTCTTGTTTAAAGTCTCTGAATGTCCCGTACGTCACAATCCAAATAGCTTGGACCTGCCCAAAGATGGAACAATGAGGGCAGCATCGCCTAAAAGTGTAGATGTGTAGATTGTACCAAGATAAATCTCCTTGCAAAATGTGAAAGAAATCCGTCATGAAATATGACCTGCAGAGCGCACACTAGACACCCACCAAAATATGACCTTTGACCCTATAAAACACGGGACACTCGTGGCAGCATCACCAAAAACTATAGGTGAGTAGATTTTACCAACATACACCTCCATACAAAATTTGAAAGAAATCTGTTAAGAAATGATGCAGTTAAACCACACACTAGAGTGCACACAAGATATCTATCAAAATATGACCTTTGACCCTATAAAAGACGGAACACTGGAGGCAGCATCAGCAAAATCTATAGGCTTGTAGATCATACCAAGATACACCTTCATTCAAAATTTGAACAAAATCCCTTGAGAAATGTGGCCTGTAGAGCGCACACAAACCATCCACAAAAATATCGGTTTTTTACCCTATAGAAGACAGAACAATGGGGGCAGCATCACCAAAAGTTATAGGTGTGTAGATTATACCAAGATACACCTCCATACAAAATTTAAAAGAAATCCGTCAAGAAATGATGCAGTTAGACCGCACACTAGAGTGCATACAAGACATCTATCAAAATATGACCATTGACCCTATAAAAGACGGAACACCGAACGCAGCATCACCAAAATCTATAAGCTTCTAGATTATACCAAGTTACACTTCCATACAAATTTGAGGAAATCCGTCAAGGAATGTGGCAGTTAGAGCGCACACAAGAAAATGATGCGGCGGTGGACGCGGCGTAACGCTGCTGAATCCAAAGTACCCCACCGGCATACTGCCAGGGGATACAATTAATTAGGGACTAAGGACCTTATCTAAATTACCCAGGGGTTAAGCTAGCATTCGGGTTGGGGTACAGTGGACCAATTAGTGCAGGGTTTACAGAGTTTACTTCCCAGTCTCAATCAATGGGGATTATTAAGGATTAGTTAACCATTATAAGGATTTAGTTTAAGGGTCACATAGTCCACAACATTGGATGCCTGTGCTTACTCCAGCTCTCTCACTATACTTTATCACTTTTCAGGCTTAGGATCTTAAAGTGACTCGGTAACATTGTTGAAGGTTGATGAAAAAATGCTTAATTTTGGTATGAAATGTTACTTATTATATTCCTTTTACTGTACTTACCCTCTAGCCTGCAAAAAATCCTGAAAAAATTATCAAATCACAAAGATATTTATGGTTTTCTTTGAAGGCGTCACTGGTCAACACCGTCAAACAGTAAATTCTCCCAACCATTTTTGTCTCGCCTGCGTAGCAAAAAGCGAGACATAGGCGCCGCTTTTCCGGTGACGGCGGCGACGGCGGCGGCGGCGGCGGCGGCGACGGCAACATCAAAACTTAACCTAAGGTTAAGTTTTTGAATTGTTAATATAATTTTGAAAGTATAAGGTCCTATTACATGAAACTTGGACTAAAGGGTTATCAAGTATCCCCAATCATGTGAGGAAAATTTCAGGTCACAAAGTCAAGGTCAAAGGTCATTTCAGGTCAACAAACTTAGACTATGTTGTGGCATCATCATCAAAAACTTAACCTGAGGTTAAGTTTTTGAATTTGTAATATAATTTTGAAAGTATAAGTTCTTATTCAATGAAACTTAGACTAAAGGGTTATCAAGTATCCCCAATCATGTGAGTAGAATTTCAGCCCACTAGGTCAAGGTCAAAGGTCATTTCAGGTCAACAAACTTAACTATGTTGTGGCATCAGGCTAAGATTTTTTAATTGTTATCATAATTTTGAAAGTATACATTCCTATTCCATGAAACTTGAACATAAGGGTTATCAAGTATCACCAATCATGTTATTAGTCTTTAGGTGACAAAGTAAAGGTCAAATGTCATTTCAGGTCTGGAAACTTAGACTTTGTTGTGGCATCAACATCAAGATTTTGAAATTTTAGCATAATTTCAAAAGTGTTTGTTCAAATTCCATGAAACTTGTACCCAAGGGCTATCAAGTATCACAAATCATGTGACACAAATTCCAGGTCACAAAGTCAAGGTCAAAGGTCATTTTAGGTCAGTAGACTTGGATTATGTTATCAAAATTTAATATGAGAATTAATAAATAAATTGTTGTTATTTTTCATATTTCATGAAAGTAAATATTCGAATCATTCGAGTACTTTCCCATGAATATTCTAATAGTAATTTTAGTATTCGATCCCAGGCCTAGTATGTACATGATCAGTTACAGCTAGGTGACAATATTGATGTTTGGATAATATATATTGGAGTATATCTCATAATAATGTTCTCATTATGCTAATGAGACGTGATGTGATGTAGATGGGTTCTACCTTCCAATTGTTTTTACACAAAGTGCTGAAAATCCTCTTTTCTTAAAAAGTTTATTAGATAACTTTATTTGTAAATTACTGACAAGCATTGAAACATTTGTAGTCTTACCCATACACTAAATCTCATTATATTGTATTCTTATGATACAGTAAATAATTATTCTGATGATTCATAATCAATATTCACTTCAAAATGCTTATTATATTCAGAGGATTTCATTTTCGGGGGTCTGCAAATGGGCCACCCCGCCTATAAAAATAATGTCCCAACCTCAACTTTTCATCATATCGAATTGCGTAATGCCGAATTGCGTAATGCAGGCGAGACCGCCGAGAGCGTTTCACTTGTTTTATTTTCCCAACCGTTTTTCCATGAAAATAAGACATAAGACAGGATTTTAAAAATCTTTCAACACTAAGATGTCTGGAATGATATATAGAGCCGATTGATAGCTTTGTTACGATTTACAATTACCTAAAATGTAATTAAATTGTAATAATATAGTTGGGAGAATTAAGGAATCGATCAGATCAGTTTTTCCCAATTTTTATCGTTAATAATGGTCTGTTTATCTTTAATTTTACATCTAGCATTAAAATCACTACCTTATTAGCACCATTTTCTCTCGTCTGAACAATGTTACCAAGTCCCTTTAATGTAGCGGACACTGCGATGCCCATGAATTAATAAGTTGTATTGAAGATGTTATGTTATTATATGTATTAGTATATAGTTATGGATATAAAAGTTGGATGTATGCATTACACAAATAAAAGGGAAGCTTTAAGGCTCCAATCTATAGTTGCACCATAAATCTGGCTCTCAGTACGTACCTCATTGCAGAGTAATATATCAAGTCGTGTGTAGTTCAATTATAGGGACTTTAAGATTTGCGTCGACATAGTGGACTGCAATGTGTGACCTCCTTATAAGGCACTGCCGGGCATGGCCCAGTGCTTTAACACAATGTCACACAAGGCAGTCCACGCTCTCGTCGTCTAAATCTAAAAGTCCCTATTCATAATCTCCGGCCCACTGTTGCTTTACGGACCGCTCGCTACCACGAATAGGAGAGAGGGAGTGTGTGAGAACAGAGACATGAGAGTGAGAGAACGGGATGGGACGCAGTATTCAGACTTACCCCAGTGATTCTACCACAATATAAGACCGCCCTCTCATGTCCTAAATCAACATCTACACCACCCAGTCTCACACGCAACCCCCAACCCGTTTTCCGCCACAGTAATTATACTACATAATCATGTATGGTGAGAGGTACATGGTCATCCGGTACGTTCTAACGGAAGCCACGTCTATCTCTCTCAGCTACTTCCTGCGAACAGTGGACTCAACCAAGCGCAACCAACTGTTAAACGAATTTGTCATGAGTCCTGAATTTCAATTTTTAACTGTACGTCGTATTAAAGAGTAGCAATGCCAATGGCAAACGATTGTCGCTAAAATTCAACAATCGTTGCTTAGTTTGTTTTTCCCTAAAAATTACCATGAGACATCAAGCTTCATAGAATTATGATCGACAAACATGATATTGTCTTGAAAACAGTCAGAAAACATTGGAACTAGAATGAATAAGAGATAATGCAATCATGTAAACAAGTGCATTTCGTCCAAGCATGTATGCGGGCATCTCATAATACCCGCATACATTCAGCTAAACTTGACACGAGGCTATTTTCCGCCAATTGTTTATCGTGTATTTTGTAGAAAGATACGAACCCTTGTGTAATTTAACGTTGGAAATTTGGAATTGAATTGGGGCCTTGAGCGAAGAATACATGTTTATAAGCTGGCCAAAAGTGCAAGGCAGTTTCCACTCCCCGTGAGATCATAAAATATGTCATCTAGATCGTTTGCCCCTGGTATGGTCTAGAATATCGACGGTCGTTAAATTTAAGATCAGACCTTCAAAGGGTCCAGGGTCATTAGATCTTATTTTAATCTGAAAATTTCAAGCGTATAAAAGAATAAAAAATCAGGTCGAGAAAAGACATCTTTAAATTACAAGTCCACTCTAAAAATAACTTACTTTCAATAGAAGCAGACAAATCAGACAAACCGATCAAAAAAAAGTTTGAGCAAAATCGGATAACTAATAAGAAAGTTATGCCTCGTTGACACTTGCCCGCATTTTGGTCCCGCACTGCCCCGCTCTATGGTGTGCCAATGCGTGCCGATTAGTGGCACGCAGTCACACGCGGGGTCACGTCTAATTTACGAATCGTTCACGCATTGCGTGACCACCAGGAAACGCATTCGTAGAGTATGCGCATGGCATGCGAAAACTGCGCGGGAAGTATGCGCAGCCAATGCGCAAATTGTGAGCAAATTAGGCGTTAACTAGTCATGAACATATGCGTGCCATGCACTAGGCCAACGGACACGCATCGGCGTGCACTGGCATGACTAGGTAGCGCATAGGGTGCGCATAGTTCACGAAGTGTTCATTAACGTTGCCAAACATAATTGTTGTGCCAAAATTTTGAACATTTTGAAAATTCTGTCACGCATTTCACGCACGGCCCGCATCCTCCCGCACGCTACCACAAATACTTCCCGCATTGGCACGCAAGAGTATATGTCTATGCGCAAACTATGCGCAAACCAAAATGCGGGCAAGTGTCAACGAGGCATAATGAATTTTTGAAAAAGTATGTAAAACTATGGAACAATGGAAATCACTACACAAATTGCCGATTTGGTTTAATATCAGTTTGTGACGTCATGTCCTCACTATTTATCAATTGCTTTATGTAGTTTAATCCCATTAATTTCCCTTTTTATTTCCAAAAAACTTGATTTCCCCATGCCCATGAACTTTGAAGAATTGATACTATTTTCTGAATATTGTATATTCATAATTATTGATTTTTATATCAATAGTTTATCAAAATTCACATTTTTCATGATTTAACTGAAAAAAATTACTCTATATTAGTGCATCCACACAAAAACATATTACTATCAATCTGACTTGGATGCTGGTGTGAAGAAATAAGATTCTTAGGGGGAAAATAGGAATTTTATATTATCAATATAAAGAAAATAATTAGTGGATAGTGAGGACATGACGTCACAGACTCATGAGTGAGGTGCCAATTTGTGTAGTGATTTTCAAAGTCTTTTCGTGTCATTAAAAATTCATAACTTTCTTATTTTTTTTATTTGTTTGTCTGAATTTTCTGCTTCTATTGAAAGTAGGTTATTTTTGGAGTGGACTTGCCCTTTAAGTCTCCAGCGGTAAGACAATAACAAGCACAATTTAAGAGCAATCTGTCACACCCAACTGCAAAGTATGATGCTTCAGCAATATCTTGTACGTGTATAAAGACTAACAAATATTGAAATCATCCCTGATAATGTAATCACAATAATCACAATACAAATGTCTAAAAAATTGTATATTTTCGCTTGTAGGTGCCCTGTTTTCCTGAAAGTGCCCTTTTTTGTTGGTGCCGCTCCTGCGCCTTGTAATCTATATTCATATACCGGTACAGCATACTTGATTCCGAAGTTTTAAAAATGAAGCAAACAATAAGAATGCACAATTTTTTGTCTTGAACCCCGATAAATTTCTTAAAAGCTTGATGACCCTTGATCAACTGGGATATCCCTGGAAACCCTGAATATACAGTCAAATCTCCTTAATTAAGCGACCACTTGTATAGAAACTTGTCAATAAAGAACGCATTTTTTGTTTCCCTTGAAAATGGTTTCTCATTAAAATATGTACTAAAGGAACCTGTACATAAAGACGATCTGAATGTGAAGTCGACATTCATTTATTATCTGCCATGAGGGGTCTTTATATACAGGTTTTCACTTAACAAACCTTTTTTGTACTCTGAGCACTCTCTGCGGGCGCTGCCATAATAGCCATTATTCAACGGATGGAAATTGTCAGCGAAGGCGTATTCCCGCAGGCTCTTCCCAAGTTCTGGCAAAGCATCACTTTCAAGAACATCAGTAGTCTTCTCTTCCTGCTCATCTCCTGTTGCCCATGATGCAAGTCGTCTCAGAATCTCATAGACGACCACAGATGCACACGCAGAGATGGCGGCTACAGCGACAGTGCAATTCCTTTGAGGCATCCTGTTTCACAGGATTAAATTACCTAAAAAAGAAAAGAACACAAAATTATGTTTTGTAGGATCTACTACTTTTTCAGAACTGCAGAACACCCGCCAAACAAGCCTGCCTAAAAATTTCTGACTTAAGCCTCGGTCACAAATATCATTATGAAATGCTACGAACGCCGTACAAGCGATTTTCAGACCATTTCGTAAGATCTTCTGAAGAAGGCCGTACTAAACCACTGTTCGTACACCGTTCGTACACCGTTCAGAAGTTCGCAGACTGGTTGATGGTCTTGTCCAAGATTTTTTTTCAACATGGTACGAAACCCTTACTTTGTAAGGTGGGGTCGAGACAATTCTAGAAGCTTCCAATTTCCTACGATGATCGTAAGAACACCTTAAATTGTTCATAGAGGGCTCTTACGGCATTCGTAAGAATGCCTTCTGACGAGAATCTGTATAGCCTTCGTACGAATGACTCAGGCGTTTGTAAGGTGTTCGTAAGGTGTAAGTACACATTTTATGCAATTTATGCAGCGCTTTTTTGTAACCCAACAAAATATACCAAAAAATCGTAAGATCTTCTTACGAATGACTTGAGAGTGCCGTCGGTTACACGTACGACCATTTTGCATGAACAAAAACTCGTAAGATGGCCGCAAGTCCGACGTAAGAAGAACTCAAGGCATTCTTAGGTAAAAAATGAAAAGTTAAACGGCGTTCGTACGAACTCTGGAATTCGTACGAACAGGGAGATTCATACGAACGCATCGTTCGTACGAACCTTTGTGACCGTAGCTTAACACTGACTTTTAGGGCCTAATCCTAATAACTGTACCAATGCCTGTTGTAGTATTTCTGCAGTATCTAAATATTAATCTTTTAACATTACAAACAGAAAAACTCACGCTCACCCAAACTAATCGTTATTATCGCAAAGTCAGAATTGAGTTGACAACGCGAAATCAGCCGTTTTTGAACACCACATCGTGCTTTTGTTTCCGGTCATGAGCAACATCGCAAATCTTTGATAGACTGTGGGCTGACTTCCAAAAATGTGAGCCATTTTTCAATTCCCTGGTCCACGAATCCGAACCACACACTTTTATTACAATCTGAGGTATTTTTTGGTGCTGATTTCGTTTTTTCCACTTGCCACCCCCCGAAAATTACAAATAAAAGAGATAATTGGTACATGTAAGTTATGCTAATTTAAGGAAAAAATGTGATTTTGGCTCAATGTACACGTTGTGAAAGTTGAAGAAGATTCTTGTATGAAAAAAGATAATTTGAGTAGAGATCAATGCAATTTAGAATTTAAGCCTTGAAATAAAGATGTTAAGTATTTTATTAAAATTATTAAAATAAAGATCAAATATGCAAATTTATGCTCGTTTGTCCACTTGTTTTCACAGCATGAAACAGACGAGAGGGAAGTAAATTGTGTAATGACACTGATTTTTCAAAGTAATCCAATTTATCTTGTCAATTATCACACATTCACTCAAACAAAAACAAAAACAAACAAACAAACAAACAAATATCCACAAACACGAGCAACTTTCTTGTATTATTATTGGCATTACGAGTCACTTTATGTCTGGGAATACTTAATTTCTCAATTCATTCAATTCAATGCAATCAAGGTTTATCAAAAACATGAATGGCAGTCATAGACTGAACTGTACATGATTTCACAGTGCAGGTAAAATACAATGCAAGTATAAAATAACAACATGAGATCAGTAAAAATGGATTTAAATATGTGCACTGTAGTGCATTCTATAGTACACAGAATGGTGACTATAATACATGTATATTGAATTTTTGAGAAATCTAAACTTCAATGTTAACATACAATACACACATGACGCTTATTAAAAAAATGAATTGAATGAAAGTGGCAGGATGTATTTGGTTTATATCAAAAGTTGTCTGCATGTACATATGCTAAAAACTAAAATAAAAGGCAAGTAAAAAATATATCACATAAACATGAACACTACAAACTAAAATGAAAGGCAAGTTCGTAATTGCAACACATATTACTTGGACTTATTCTACTAAGATGTAATAAATACCCACATATATATCACCCTAGTTCCTCTAAATAATCGGCAAGTTAAAAGAAATAACTAAAATGTCATATACAGTGTGTACGTAAACATGACTAAAATGAAAGGCAAGTTAAAAATATATAAACATGTACAATAAAAACTAAGGCACTGAGTTGCAGCACAGGATTGTTCTAAAACATTGCATAAATATGTACAATAAAAACTCAAACGAAAGGCAAGTTCATAATTGCAACACATATTACTTGGACTTATTCTACTAAGATGTAATAAATACCCACATATATATCACCCTAGTTCCTCTAATAATTGGCAAGTTGAAAGACTTACTGATTGTGGTTTGCCACATCATAATATACCTGTTAACAATGACTATTATGTCACTTTCACACACATAACTTACAATATAAACACTAAAAATCAGCATGAAAGGCAGTTTGAGAAAATAGAGAGGTACATGGCAAAACTCTTTGTACATATATTGCTTCAGGCATTGACTTGTACTAATTGTACATACATGTATGTGCAATTCCGTGAAAAAGTGGACATGACTCGATGTGGGACTATGGGCAACAAAAATCCTTTAAATGTAAATTGCAGTGTCCTTTTTTCTTCATTTCTTCACATGAATCAAGTAAAAAACTAACATACATTTCAACTCCCAATTCAACTCCCAATGGATTATGAATTTCATATACTTTTTTTTTCCCCGTTGCTTTATTGTATTGTAATAATTCATTTATCCTTCCCTCAAATATGAGAAGATTAATGTTGGATGTATTTTTGGTAACATAATAGGATGGTATTTATAATATTTGCACTTGACATGCATAATTAAATAAGATTTTCAACAAGTTTTCACAATTTTGATGGTTGAAACAATCCAATACCTGGGAAATGAACAATCCAGTAAATTGTTCAGACCAACAACATGTTAACTAGATGGATCTTTGACTGCGCACAGTCGAAAATATGCCTCCGCAATTTTTATTTTTTATATCCCAAATTTTATTTGTCCTTTGATTCTGTAAACTCAAATACAATCATGCTAATCTGTCAACCAGATCTTGGAATATCACAAAGCTATATTTGCAAATATTATGAGCCAATTACAAGGTCTTAAAGCATATTTTGAGCCCTCATGACCCCCCAAAAATCTACTGACTTTATTAGCTCCCCAAGATAATGCGATCACAAGCTATTTTGCATATATGAGCCCTGTGACCTAATGACCCCAAAAATCCAATCGGTTCATTGGCTACTCAAGATACATACACAAACCAAATTTGGTAAGAATCTGTGAGACAACGCAATCACGAGAATGGGACTTTCGGAAGGACAACCAGAAAACATAATGCCTCCGGCCATTTCGTTGCGGAGGTATAACACAAATTCACTGAAAGTCTGAAACCCAACAATACAGATGTATGCACATACAGGACTACATATTCTATTTACATTATGATCTCTTCGTCTTTCAATGCACACTGCTATTATACATATGTACAGTATACAGGGTGGCCACCCAAAAAACGAAACAGTGCACTATAGAAAATATACAAACAAAAAGAATGCACGCGCCATTGTACCGAGCAAATATGGCCATGCCCTCGGGACACGGCTGAATGCACACTAACAATGGAGCGTGCATTCCTCACTTGTTCGATGCTACAACGGGCGTAAAGTGCGATTTTTCAGGCACTGACTTGGTAAAAAATGACAAAAATGTGACCCTGACATGGTCTCACTCATAGCGCCTAACACAAAAATATATTAAAACAAAAATTACTGTTCTTGGTGATGTTTTCATAGGAAAGACACTCTATCTGATGGACATAATTATTTTGTTCCTATATTTTGTGAAGTGCACCGTTCCGTTTTTTTGGGGGCCACCCTGTATAATGATAGATATTCACTTTCTATAAAGTGTGGCAGATAACATTTATTTGTAGTCTTTTTTGAGACTTATGCGATAGTCAATATGTATTAAATTTACGTACAACTGTAGGCACTCTGAAGCTAATTTCACCACACATATTATGATCACAATCGGACATTATATTCTCAACTTGGTTCTGATAATTCTAAGAATCAACTTAGTGTCATCAATTTTTACTTGCAATAGTACTCTCTACGTGGTTTCCCTACAATATTCATTGAGGCCTGGATGAATTCGCAGTAAAATGGGCCTGTGGCTTCACTTCCCCGCACACCTTCCTCATCTGAGCTAGGAGAGCTGGCAATTCTGTGCACACAGAAAAAACAGGAGTATTTGATTGATTTCATTCCTGATTGTATGGAACATAATCTGAACTTCAGTGTTTAATTCCATGTAAGGATACCAACATTTTAATACCATGAGCAAATAGGAAATAGATATTGATTTATTTTTTTGACATAAAAAGAAATGTAGGTCATTTAAAAAATATCAATGTATGTAGTAAGTGTTTTTCCATATATTTGAAATTATGAAGGGATAAATTTCTTCATTATTATACGTGGGGACAAATAAAGCAGCGTCTTGTTTTTTCCATTTAAAAATGTCCTGAACAGAAAATGTGCATCTCTGAAATTAGAGATAAAGGAATAACTTGTAGACAGAAATAACTAAATGCTTAATGTTCAGGATTGGGTAAGTGATGAGTTATGTAACAACAATAAACTAGTATTCACCTTCATTGAGGGCTATGGCTGTAGTCAGCCCCTGTACCTCCTTCTGCAATGTCTTCTTGTCCTCTCTGAGGGCAGCAACCTCTCTGCGGAGCTCCCTCACCACACCTTCAATGTTTTCCTTGGTTTCCTATACAATAAGAAAAACAAACCCAGAATGGATTAGTTGTACATAAATGTACCGGGTAGTTTTAATTTTCGGATGTTGAAAATAGAAAATAGTTTCTTCTGAAATTGTTATTTCATACCCTAGCAGACAGGGGCAATTTGTATATCAATTATGTTCATTTGGTAAACTGGATGGTTACCACTATGCACCATTACCAATTACAGCATACATGTGTATGTCATTAATGAGCAGCATGAGCATGTTTATGTTTTCTTATTCAGACTAGGATCTTGGGGCTTTGGCGGTTTGGTGGTCAATTTTCACAAACTTTTTTTCAAAAGATGCTAACTGTTGAAAGAAAAGCAGCCATGAAAATAGGTGTTGACCAGTTGATATCTGAAGCTGTTTAACGGTAGTTAGTCACACAGCAACATTATTTTTTTGGATGATTATAACATGTGATTCAACTGTTGTATATACAGTAACCACATAATCAGGGAAGAAATATACCTCT
Source organism: Mesocentrotus franciscanus (assembly GCA_037976565.1). Taxonomy (NCBI): domain Eukaryota; kingdom Metazoa; phylum Echinodermata; class Echinoidea; order Camarodonta; family Strongylocentrotidae; genus Mesocentrotus; species Mesocentrotus franciscanus. Next base: position 13,769,136 of record CP137679.1, read on the forward strand.
GTCATGGCTCTTTTGTTGCTAACCTTGCGAATAATCTCCTCTATTAGCTTGTTTGCCTCGGTTGTCTCCGTTTCTTGGACAGCCTTGTTTTTCTGCTTCTATGGGTTTAAGAAGAATTATCACATATTCATGGTATTTTTACAATTGAATGAACTATCAAACATTTTAAAACAGCTTTCCCACGTCTCCACATACCATTTAATATCTAGTCCATTGAGGTCAAATTGTATACAATTAACTACACATTCCATGCATAAATCTTCCCAGGTTCAAAGTACATCAGTGACTATAATGCATATTTGAACATCTTTCTAACTGTTGATCTTTTCAATAAAATGACACAAATCATTGCACATTTGTCCTCATGACTTCTTCAGCAAGACAAATAACAATAATAAATGTTGCAACCGTTGCATTATCCCAAATGTTGTTCTTGAATTCGAAGTATAAGCATCCTACCTTTTCTTTATTCGACGGCAGCGTTGGTCCTCCTCGTCAAGATCTCCATCTCGTTATTGTTATTTTGGAATAAATTTGCATAAATTATAATTATTTAATGGAGACCATTTTTAGATTCTGTGTAGAAGTTTAGTGTACCAAAGTTAGCTCTACCAGATAGGGCAAACCAAATCAAAATCGGTCAAGAAATGAGGGAGAAAAAGCAATTTTTGTTATTTTTGGACTAAATTTGCATAAATTACCATAATTATTTAATGGAGACCAATTTTAAAATTCTGTGTAGAAGTTTAGTGTACCAAAGTTAGCTCTACCAGATAAAGCAAACCAAGATAATTAGTAGATAATTAATGGAGAACAATTTTAAAATTCTGTGTAGAAGTTTAGTGTACCAAAGTTAGCTCTACCAGATAAAGCAAACCAAATCAAAATACTAGATTGCTCGACTCCTCTAGTCATCTCGCTGGCCACTGGAAATTATAATTTGAAGAAGTCTTCGATGGGAAAAAGGGGGTGATTCTTCGTCCTACCCCGATGATTCTTCCATGTTGTATCGTCGATTCAACATCGCGAAGAAAA